>JASJUZ010000483.1:0-346813 GCA_037159825.1 Tupiocoris notatus
CTGAGTGTGACAGAAATACTAGTTCGTTGACCACTTTGATGGAAATTAAATACTAGGACATTGAGAAATCGAGATTGGACCGTTTTTAATAGCTAACATGATTTTTTAAACAGTCTGTATCATCAATATCGCCTTGAATATTCATCCGGATCATGAACCGTCTCCCCATCACGACTCAAGCTAAAAAAGAAAACTAAAAAAAAAAAATTACGTTGGTTTTGGTATTTTATTAATTCATTCTAATTTATTGTTGTACATACACGGGACGAGCCCAACTTACAATAAATCGCGAATAACAGGAAGAAAATTGATGGGCAAAGCAGGTAACACAGGGACAACGGCACAGTTCGGAGGAACGAGTGTGGATGGACGTGTGTGTATAGAGGTATCCCAAGATTATTCTAATATTTTTCTACAGAAGTATTTACAAGTCCACTGACGTCCGCTGCTCTCCTTAATTTACTATTGCGATATAAACAAAATATAATAAAAATACTAACGAGTCTACTTCGAGTCTACTTCTTTGAAAAAAAAAAAAAAAAAAAAAAAAACTAGAAACAGGAACTTTGATTAATAACTACTGATTATAATCAGGGGCCGAGGGTTTATATCGAATTTCCACTATATCGAATTCGGCAAAATCAATCTTCCAAGAGAAAATCAAGCCCATCGTTCGCATCGGACTATTGTGCGTACGTGTGAAAGCGGATACTCTATTTCTGGAGCGGTCATTGACTCGGGAACACGTCCTCGCGAAAATTTCGCTACTCAACGAACGCGAGGCGAGACGCACATTTCGCACCAACAAATAGACCGTAGATAACACTATCGAAACTGCTCGCAGCGGCGAAGTCGAACGGAGAAAATAAAAAAGTTCGGCATAGAGCCAAAGTTGAATGCGCTCGTGGACTACATACATTTCAACGCCTAGGGCTGTCGCCTTGCATTGGGCCGGGGTGGCTCGATTGCGAAATCTGGGTCGGAGACAGTGAATACCATTCGTTCAGCTTTCCGGATTACGGGAAACGATAACGTTGATAAGAGCAAAAAAAGAAATAATGGCATATCGGGTTCCATGTACGTGATACACAAACAGGAAGAGGAAGCTCGACCTGATAAAACCTGATCGCAGAGAAAGATCAACGTGTGCGGATCGCGTTACCAATCTTGAACAATTCGTTCCTTATAACAAGAAGAAAAAATAGTGTTACGACGAAATACTAACGAAACTCTGCGTCGAAAAAGTTGCACGAGCTCGCATTGAGTTTTCGGTTTGACAGATTTTTTTCTGCCACAAACGCGCACCTTGTTTATTATTTTTATTTTATTTATTTTATTTATTCAGGAATACGGGACGAGCCCAGTTAACAAGATAATATTGCAAGTACATTGAACAGAAAAATAACATAACCAACCTTGTTTATCTCAAGTTTAACGAGGCGATTATTCTCAGGATATCGCGATTTCTTCTATGAGTGCGTTTATCAATTGTTGATAAAGCCATGAAATACTAGAGGTAGCGTTCGTAATTTTCTCTCTACTGTGGAAAACTGCTTGGTACCACAAACTCTTAACTCGGCTTCATCTATGGCTGATAAATTAAATTTGTCTAACTATCGGTTATATTGAAGTTGAAAGAATCAATTATTAAATCCCGGCAAAGAAAGTTGATCGATCTTTGAACTTGTTTCGGAATCCAATAGGCAGTTCAATGTACCGCTCTCTGAACTAATAATACCCCAATATTTTTAACTGGTTCCTTCGCCGTATTTCGGGAAACTGAAGCCACCGTCGGAACCGACAGTGTCTGGGATTGAAAAATAACCAGATGTCCCGTTAAAAGGAGTAAGACCATTCCAATTTACGATGACAGCAGCGAATATAATAAAAATTTCGCCCCGGCAGGATTCGCGAATTCTTTCTATTGAAGACGAATTGTAGTTTTTAAATAATTTTTTACGATAAGTATTTCTGTAATTTTGATTTATTATTCGATAAGAAAATATTTTGTCTTGGGCGATTACAATGGTTTACTGTTCTATAATAAACAGTTGTAATCGCCAAAAAAAAATATTTTCTACCCCCCTCAAATATGATGTTTAACGTTTCAAGGCAAAAAGGATCCGAATATCCAAAAAATGAAATTCTGCCGTTCCACCGTACGCAATCAACACTTTTCTGACGAAACTATAAAAGCTAAATTCTTGAAATTGTCACCAAAAATCAATCTCGACCTGATAATTGCTCAATTCTTCAGCCAAATCGCTACCTCAATTTTAAGGGTATTTTGGGGGGTTTTGAGGGGGAGAAAATTCGTATTTTCCAACGTTTTTCAGAAAAAGGCGTATTTGGTATCAATTTCTATAGAATTATTGGTTCTCGAGCTATCGCAGCTTTTGTGTTCAACTTGGAGAGATTTTCAGAAATCGGCATGTAACTGTTTGTAAGTATGTAAGTATTTTTAGTAACATAATATATTACATAATATTTAGTGCAATAATTATTATGTTTTTATTTTGGTTTGGTTGGTTTGTTATATGAAAGTTGAATTTAAACTAGGATTAGATACCCTATTATTTCTTCAGTAAATTTTCAACCAGATTATTAATAGAATTGATCTTTAAAATTAAAGAATTTGACGGTAATTTAGCTTTTCAGAGGAGCCTGTCTCGTAACTCGAGAGCTTGTGGAGCAATAAAAATCGTTCTATACTCGTTCGAATGCTCGTCAATCATTTGCAGCGTTCTTTTGCTGGTGAGCAGTTTTCACTTGTAGTAAATATGTGTCAACTCTGGAAATTTGTCAACACTTCCCACTTGAGAACTTTGCTTTCAAGAAAATGCTTGAGATTTACAATGCTCGATTTTTCTTCATTCGACATTATTGGCGATAATTAACGTTCCCAACAAATTCTACTTTGTTTGCGACAAGATGGAATCCTATATCTAATCCAGTCTTGTAATTACGTAAATCCAAGATCAGATCACGCTACTTAACTCATTGCTGGCAGTTTCGCCATAGGGAAATAAATAAACGCGTTAAACTTTATCAGCACCGTTAGCAGATTGTTTTTCCGCACTTTAATCAGCTTTTAACGACGGTATTTCTTTACAGAATTTTACAGCCACGATCATCCTCATCGTTGTAAGAATCTATTACAATGCCAACTTCAGATTGCAATATCGCGTTTATCTCGTCCGATTTCTCTCCAACGGCTTAGAACAACGACGATAAAAATATTTTTCGACACACTCGACCGGCTGTATCGAAATTCAATATTAGCCGAGTTAACGGTGTTCATCTCGTGAATAATCGCTTCGACACAAGACAAATCGGTGATGCGTTTAATGTTTATTTTTTCTCTGATGCGATTAATCTGAGGATAAAAAATATTCCCGGGTAGATCGAGCTGGGAAGGTGCTTTCTTCATTCTCGGCCTAAATTTTTCGATCGAACATTTTCATCGTGCAGACTCGAGCTTTGAGAGCAGGAGAAAGAAAATTCAACTACTGGCCACAAAACCTCGAAGTAGACGCGATTCCAAAACCAAAAGTAAAAAATTATTTTGGAAGGAATTAATTATTTTTAAATTATTTACTTATCTTTAGTTTCTTATTTATTAATTATTTTGCCAATGATAATAAAAACCTCATTCTGATGATCATTTTGAATCATTTACTCGAACGGTGATCAGAATAAATTAGAGAATTGAAACATATGAGAAGTAAAGGAAATATTTTGGAAGGAATATAATAATTTTTAAATTATTTAATTATCTTTAGTTTCTTAATTATTAATTATTTTGCCAAAGATAATAAAAATCTCATTCTGATGATCATTTTGAATCATTCACTCGAACGGTGATCAGAATAAATTAGAGATTTGAAACATGAGAAGTAAAGGAAATATTTCGAACGAGGAAGGCCCGGTCAATGACAGTATGACACGGAGAAGAGATCGAACTAATCTCTTCCTATTCAGCCGTACGTAATATGGGGCCTTCCGAGTCTCCGAGGGTCGTTCAACCCTCTCAGAGACTCGAGTGTGGGTGGCTTTTGGTCTGTAGTTGAAAACGCTGACAGATCACAACGATAGTTACTGTGATGACAGTATGACCTGGGCGAAAATATCAAAGGGGAAAAATCAAACGATGATGAGAAATGAGAGATAGTTAATAGGAAAAACGAATCACAGGAAACTCGATTTCTGGAGTTAAAATAACAAAAAGTGATTCCGAGGGAAGGACGTTTTTCTCAAAAATTCCGCATTAACAATCGCACGTAATTAATTTTATACGAAGAGTGATTATTTTCATTTCTGCAGCACAAACGATTACACCCTGAGAAATCGTATTTTCATCGAAGTTTCATCATAGTGAAAAACGTTTTGTGCGATTAACAGAACTGCTAGCTAATTTTTTCGCATTATGCAAGGGCGAAATCTGCCCCAGTTAGATTGTGTCTCTAATAAATTCCTAGGTTTCATGAAAGACGTGTTTTTAAGCTCGCAAGGAAGAAAAAAATCTATTTCGCCTATTTAGCATTTTGTGAGAATCGCGTCTTTTTGCCCTCGAGGTCTCCAAGCTAAACATAGTAGCACCTTTTACGGAGCAAGGCGTGCCAAACGTAGCACGCGACGTAGAATGCAAAATAGAGGACACGAAACTCTCCGATTCCTATTTCGGACTTTGAATTTCAGGCTTCCTTAAGTCTTCAAGTCAAGAATATAAAGTGAAACAATGAAGCTGCGAAGATCATTGTTCACTACATCGATTTCGGCTTTTCTTGGGCTGGGAAATTATGTAAGAAAAATCGCCAAATTTATATTGCCTAGACGATTTGGTAGCGAATAATTTTATCAGTTGATGGAATGGCCAAAGAGGCAGAAGAAATGTAAAGCCCCTCGTTAGCAATTGTTTTCTTATTTTCCATTTATAAAAATATAGTGTGACTGAAAACTTATCTAACAAAAGTGGAGACATTTTTTGCGACTTCCTTGACGTAAAGTAGGAGAAACCTCCGAATTTGATCATCATGAAAATATTAAGTACAACTTCATATTAAGCTCTAGATACGTACTTTGTTGCAAAGCTATGTAAACCGGTCGGTTTTTCAGGTAAAAATATAATTCGATAAACATTTCAACGACGGAATACTGTTCATTAAACACAAATTAATTCAAAATATAGGTATGATAGTTTTTTACTCGAATTTATTCATTCCTGTATGCTATTTTCTAATACTGATATCTTTGTTCTGAATCGATAGGGATGTTTTTCAGACAGATTACCCTTGAAAACGCACCCCTTATCGGTCCTTCGTCTTTAATAATAACAAGGGTGAACTTGCATCAGAGGGAGGTGCTATAGGAGTTCGACGACCGCTTTGATCGCAGGAAACATGACGTAAAGTAGTCCTCCCTTTTCATTTCTATGTTTACGTAGTTCCAACTTGGCATCATTGGACTTGTTCTTACCCTCGTCGTTTTTATACCCTATGAAAACTTTTAACTCTCACTGGAAACTTATACAGAGTAAACTACCAACGACCTGGTACGGAATCTGTGCTAATTCAGACGAAAGATCAAAAGGGGCGATGAATTTCAAACAACGGATAAAATTACATCGTATCCCTGGGCAATTAGGTTATCGATAATTAATACTTAAGCAGGGTTCACAGTCAAATGATTTTGCGTTAAAGGGTTCTGTATTTTGCTTGACTATTCGACACGTGAATGCTATCACTTAGCCAATCAGAATGCAAACAGCAACGCAAACGCTTCGACGCAAGTTAAATCTGCTATAACGTATTTGAATCTCACTAAGGGATCGACATATTATTGTCCTCTAGGATTCAGCAATGAAACAATTAATATAGAAGCTCGATTCTTTTTCTAAACTGTTAATTCCTATTCTGTCGATAGTAAAAATGCTGAAATGACAACTGTCTGGGACGAATGCACTTTGATAATTCGTGTCTCTCGAGGACGTGTTTGAATTTCTGTAGAGCTGCGCCGGGTCAACCGCCTAAAACGAACCCCTAACTAATTAAAAATCGATGGCTACAGGACAACATGTTTGTGATATGAAAAAAATGGGTTTTGAGGTTTTGGATGATTTTTATTCAGAATTTCAAGCCAAATCTCGTGGTCGCCTCAGTTTTTTTGTTGGTAGCTCTGGGAATGAGTTAATCCCGCTTAAACAACATGTGTTATACCATTGTTGTCCTCAACAAGTGTTATCAAGGTGTTTTCCTGAATTGAGCTACTATCTAAATTACATAGGATGTAGCATGATATCACAGGTTGCCCACTTCTGCACTCTTCATAACACTAATTGTCCCATTATTTTTAAAACGTTTTTTCTCTCTCCTGAAAACCAGCCAAATTTTTATAAACATGTTGTCCTGTAGCCATCGAAATGCAACACAATCATCTTCAATTGAACGGATACAGCGATCTATTCCGGAGTCCACATGATCCCAAGGGTTGCAATGCGCGGGCGAGACAGGCTGGACTGAGAGGTCTGTGAACCCAAGCTGGCGCACATGTGACGGCTCGATACGACGACGAATCGATTGGCAACGCGGAAGTGGAACCCTGAGGCCGTGTGGAATCCGCCAATCGATCCCCAGGGCGAGATCGAAAAAATGAGGAGAGGAGCTCTCTAACTAAAGTTATCGTTATCGGCTAAATAATGATCCGATAGTGGAGTTAGGTAAATTGCGAAAATGAATACCGTTCATACGTTTTTTTTATTTGCCAAATGTTCATGGAAGTTCAGCATGACGTGAATTTAGTTCACTCTTTTGCCATCAATGGAAAATCGAGCGGTTGCCAAAACACTGTTTGTTTTTTTCAATTTGTTGAATATAAGGTCGGTGTATCGAATTATCGTGTCAAGACAGGCGAAGAATGAGAAAGGCGATAGAATGTTCGTTTCCATAAGAAAAACGCTGCAATTGTACAGTGGTTTATTATTCCTTCACTTCAATAATGAAGACCCAACGAGTATAGAACGATTTTTATAGCTCCAATAACTCTCGAGCTATACCCTCGTGCCAAATTTCTGAAAAAATTCCAAATTCAACACAAAAGCTGTGATAACTCTCGAACCAATAAAGCTATCGACCTCACGATGGTCTCATTCGATTCAGCGTCCAAAAATCTATATAATTTGATACCACGTACACATTTTTTTGAAACACCCTGGAAATTATGAATTTTCTCCCCCTCAAAACCCCCCAAAAATACCCTTAAAATTGAGCTAGCGATGTGGTCCGAGAATTGGGTCGTTGTGAGGCCGAGATTGATTTTTGATGAAAATGTCAAGAATGTAGCTATTATAGTTTGGCTGGAAAAGTGTTGAAGGCGTACGGCGGACAGACAGAATTTTTTTTAAATTGGATATTCGAATTCTACATGCCTTGAAACGTAAAACATCAAATTTTGAGGGGGTCGGACAATTTTTTTTTTCTTGGGCGATTACAATGGTTTATTTTTGAATAATAAACCAATATTGAATTGAATAATAAACGAAAAAAGTACGTATTCGTTTTCAGTAAAGTATTTATTTAAATATGTATATTGTTGACAGCTTTCCACATGGTTTAAATACTAACGTTTATAACAGGCAGTGAAAAAAATTTTTTCGCCAAAGAGTGACCGTTGGACATTGCCATAGATTTACAATCGATGTACGTGCTACAATTTCAGTTTCTTCCGAATAGCTGAGTTCAAAGACCTGGACCTCGAGATAAACAATGAAGAGTAGGGGACGTATCGTTCTCCTTGAAATTACTGCTAAACTCGGCTCCGATAATCATTGGTCGAAGGTAGTTTCAAGGACCAAAAGGTACGCAATAGATTTCGTTGAACTCTTGCTCCAAGCCGTTGTTCACTCTGGGGCAACAGAATGCGAAAGATGGAATGATGCGGAGCTAGAGTTCATCGAATTCTCGCCTAGGCCTCTCGACATCGTCGGTTGAATCGAGGTCAGTGGAGAGCGCGTGATAGTTTTGCCTAGAACACGCTCAACTAGCTCCTCGACACTTCTGTTAAGCTAGCTCGCGTTGCTAAGCTTAGCCAATTATGTTGGAAGCATTGTCGCTCGCCAAACCAATCAAAAGGGCTGCCAGTATATACAAACGAACAATGAATAAACAAGCATATTTTTTTTATTGTTACGAGAGAAAATGAAATCTGAAAATTGTAAAGACTGGTGATTCAATTTTATACGATTTTTTTTTTTTAAATTCCTAGAATGAATTGGTTATTTGTTTTTTGCTCGACTGGCGAGATACGTAAACATTTTAACGTTTAAGGATGTTATACCTCACTTGGATACATATGGGTGGTTTTTCCAATCTTTGGAGAGAATTTCAAGTCTCCCAAAATTATGTTTTTGCAATCAGTAAATCCTGGCTATAAACGAGTTTTAGGTGGGGGAAAATAATAAAAATATATATATTTTTTTTGTACAAGGGGCTTCATTTAAAGGCAGAACACGCGTCGTTCAAAGTTAGCCTAGAAACATTTTGCACCAGGCCAGGTGTAATATTTTCCAAAAATAGTAATGGCAAACCGTTTGAGATTTCTCGCTTTTATTCATTACAGTTAGAGCTGGTACTTTTTGAATTGAGTTGTTCGAGAAATAGAGCCAAATATATTGCGAATTCAATTAGAGCTCATCGGTAAAGTGATCTTCCAAAAAATCCAGGAAAGTTATTTATTTCGATACGATGCGTTTCGAAGATTTGAGCCCTACCGTTCAACTTTTATTAAATTAAACCGCCTCACAATCGTAACTGGCAATTAATGTTTATTTCCGTTGTTTTCATTTAGTGCTCTTAAACTCTCCTATATTTACTGCCTGATCAGATTAATTTTAGAGAGAGTAGAGAGAAAACTGCTTCTCGTGGGATGGCGAAAGTGCTTCACTGCTTGATGCAGACAGTAGCAAAAAATTAACAGTTGTATCGATTAGCCAGCGCTTCGAACCATGGACGAGAACCTCGATAATAAGTTTTCTCGTCGTAAATTCGAAAATCGAGGCGTCGGGTATGAAAGAAAGTGCACGACACGGGGAAGGGACAGAGCCAGAGGTTAACAGTTTGTTTTGTTGTGGGTGTTATGTGGTACCGATGTGGGGCAAAGCTGCTATCAAGGAGGAGGGAACAGGCTCCGCTCCGCCTATCGTTCACCACCTGAGCCCCAGTGCCAGCCATTGCATTTCCTCGCAGCGCCCACTAGCGACTCCTCCCGAGGCTGAGTCGGAGGACGGCTCAGAGTTGAACGACCTCCAACTTTCACCGCACTCCTAACCTCCTTCCGAGCCTGCCGTGTCTCAGTCGCGCACAGCATTGCAGCCATCCGATTCTTCGTTTATCAGTTCGAAAACGAATATTTTAACAGAAAAATTGGCTCAAATAGAGCTCAGTAATTGTAAGTTTGAGTCGGTTGGCAGGTAACGTCAAAAATGTAACAGAAATGACCGCCAATTTGAGAAAAAAATTTACTAGATAATGGATAGGTACTGAAACAGATACTAAGTTATATTCAACATCTATAACTCTAAGGTATTGCACCGAACAGCCGAAAATCACATAGAGGCGTCCATGTTCTAATCTTTATATTGTACATTTGAAGGTATTTTTATTAAATCATTTGTTAATTTTGTAACTAGGCCTGTGACATTCTTTCAGCTAGTAGAACCAAAAGTGGAAACAAGTAAAAGAAAAATGAGATAAACAAGTAAATAATGCAAAATCAAATAGTGTGACGTGAACTGTAAAAATCGAGCGATATCTAAACGCTATAAATTACATTTAATAGTAAAATAAAATAATTGCACGGCCTGCGATAATCAAAATAGACAAAATATTTTAAGGCCTCGTTCAAGGAAGTACTGTGTGTTATCGAAACTCCTACAACGCTCGATTTTCCACTTTTACTGGGAAAATAATTTTTGAACACACTATCAAATTTGGTTGATTGTCTAGTTTGGTAAGTCGCTTTATTTTTCAACAGACTGGCCAAAACTTCTTCGCAATATATTTCTGAGAAAGAGGCAAATGAGACATTATTCGAACGTTTTTAATTCTTCCAATGACTGCGTAAACATGAAAGTAATATTTATATCAGCAAATAATGCTCAATCCATTTCCGCGACTTCAGATCATTTCGTACAAAAGTGCCTCAACAGTTCGACGCCCTGCTGTCGACACAGACCCTGATGCGGGTGTGGGAACGCGAGAGACATTCTATACAGAAAAGGCAATCAGCCTGTTCTTCAGTGTCCTTATCCTCGTCGTCTTCCTTGTCGAATTTTGAAAAGGAGCGCTCGGGGTCGACGGCCTTTGGGCCGCACAGGAGAGAAAATCACGTCAGGCTCCTTCTTCCCTCGACGGTGACCCATTTCCTTTATCAAAAGGCTAACTTCGCATTCTCGTCAACCTTTGGTAGAGAAATACGGCGGGCGATGAAAATCTCTCGAATTGTATTGCATTGACCCGTAACAAATCTCTGTTCATCTTCAACGAGAAAATCTATCTTTCTCATTTGCGATTGAATATTTTTCAATATTTAATTCAGCCTTTCACTCTACATTCAAAACGCTTATTTCTCTAACGCGTCATTCATGGTAATAAATGAATTTTGTATCTAATTCAAGAATTGGAGACCTATTGCTTCAAAGATGTGTTGAATAATAAACAATCAGTATGAATGTTTCCCTGCAATTATTTCATCATTTTTCGTTCTTTATAATACATTATTTATAATTGATGTCAGAGGTGTGATGGCAAAGAAGAATTCGAGAAATCTGTATCAGTATGAATGTTTCCGTGCAATTATTTCATCATTTTCGTTCTTCATAATACATTATTTATAAAGAACGAAAAATGATGAAATAATTGCAGGGAAACATTCATACTGATACAGATTTCTCGAATTCTTCTTTGCCTTCATACCAGTACATTATTATCGAACGTGAAAAATAAATCAAATACTAAAAATAAATATCGTTCTTGCGATAATAACTCTTCATCATTACGATATTTCACGACTCGAATTTTTCTACGACGCGATGTATTTTGTCGATAAAATTATTATCAAAATATCCCCATGACTCAATATTGGCGTTAATGACGATGAGGTGAACGCTCGTTCCGATGACCCCGACGCCAGCTGAGTCTGTGATCGAGCGGTCCGCGGCAGCTCAAGCTCTTGAGAAGCTCACGTAGGCCAAGAAGTTGCACAACTCGAGGGAACGAGAGGGAGGAGATATTGCGAAACGCCATCCTCAACCGAACGTTCGACCTCAACGGCTCCACAACAACATCAACACGAAAAAAAAACACAAAACTGGCCGAACTCGTCAGACAAAGCGGACAACAAATGCGCAGATGATCGAGACCATAAAACGGGACGGTACAACAGCTATTATTATCTCACGGTGAATAAAACAGTTCAGCTCATGTCTGCTGAAAAGAATCTCCGAGGTAACGTGCAAGGATTCGGGTTCAACGGCCGATCATACAAACTCAGCGTCCGAGGACAACCTTATTGACAAACCTAGGTCTTTCGTCGGCTACTAGGGCAAGCAAAGAACTCTATAACAACAGAGAGAAGGAAAAATCTGTTTGCGACTGGTTTCGGATAACGACGGCTTCAGATGGCTTTCGTTCGACGTACCGATAAAACTCTGCGATAAGATTTTGACCTCACAAAAGTCAATTTTCAACTGATTTGCAACAACGTTTGTCCTAAATGATGTTATTGTATTTAACGATCTTTCATTTTTATGTTTTCGAACATCGGTCCAATGTAATGCTCTCTTTTCTACTTCGTGATTACGTAGTAAACGGAAGTGTTGGGATCGTCCGAAAAGTCGGAAGAAAATTTTATTTTACTATACTCAGAAACACTTTCTGAACAACTGTCTGTGGTCAAACAATGACAAAAATCGTCATATCTCCGTGAAAAATGAATGAAACTCGATGACATTTGCAGAAAACGTTTTCGCAGTAATTGCGCAAAATTAGCAGTTTCCAGGTTTTGGATAACACACAGTACTTCCGAGATATAAGCGTTCAAAGTTGTTTCTATTTTAATTTTTACAGGCTATAAGAGTGAATCTTTTTCTACGTTTGAGATCATAAAACGGTTGTTATGGCGAGTAGATGACGCTTGATTTTTCGGATATTGGTTCACACACCGTACCTCCACGTTATGATCCTTTTTCACGATTTGGCTAGTGCGCTTTTCGTATTTTGACTTTTACAGGCTGCACAAATCAATATGTTTGAACGTTCAAGGTCTTGAAATGTTTGGAACGGCGATTGGATGACATCTGATCTTTATCACGTGTATCACATACAGTACTTCCTTGTTATACGCATGTTGACTATATTTTAATTTTTCCAGACTGCAAAGATGGTCATATTTAAACGCTGGGGGACTTGAAAGGTTTCTTTATGTTAGATGGATGTCGTTTGAATTTTATTATTGGTGTCACACACCTTACTTTTTCGTAATTCGCGTTTTCAGTTATTTTATTTGTGTACCATTGTATAACTGAATATTCTTGCTTTAACAATGACTTCATTTCACAAAACTTTTTTTTCAATCGATTGGTTCTCACACCGTACTTCCGCCTTATGCTGATTATTGTATATTTTGATATTTACAGGCAGCGAAAAATTATATCCGTTACGATGGTGGTTCACAAAAATAATTCCATTTTACCAAAATTGGCTTGTATCATTATGTTGAGCTCACAACACTTCCACATTATGAACCTAATTCGTGCGTTTTTCTATTTTCGGGTTCTCTTAGCTTGTTTTTCAATAACAGTTGTAGAGTAATAACGTTACACCTTTAGAACTGGCTTCTTGATTTTATAATCGGTTATTCCTGTTACCTACTCAAACATGGAAGTACTGTGTGACCAATGCACTCCACTGGTTTTATAGGATTTTTGTACAAACTATACTATAATTATACTGTTAGCAAAGTAATGATTTCCTACTCATTCAATACCTAATCAAAGGTTCGATAACGGGATACGCATCGGTTTCTGGCTCGTCTGAACGGCTGCGTGCAAGTGCACAATTGTATGTTTTCCAGCGCAAAATAGGTAATTGGCGCAGGTAAATCAGCTTGGGTAGAGCCTTTCTCAGGTAAAGCGGATGAGTATTGCGGGTCATTGCATATCCAACATTATTCATATGCATTATTGTGGGCAAACAATTGCACAATAGCCACTACACAAAAGCTGTCACTCCATAGTCAACTGGTAACAAACATAAATCTAGACAAGATACTAATAAAAGTTTCTAGATGAAAAACATGCAAGTATGGTAGCGGAGGATTATTTTTTAATTCTCCATCCGCCTATAGAACAAAAGTAGTTTCAATTAAAACGAACCTTATTATCGACAGCCGATGGACGGAAGCGCACATCAAATTCGTATTCAGTTTTCGAATGGCCGAACTAAATTGCCCAATAATCTTGCGGCACTGAGCATTTCCACTTAAAGATTCGTAAATAACGCTTTCCACCTTTCCTGATTTCCAATTTGAAGCTGACTCAGACTGTTATTAAAAAGTCTTCATCTTGATGAATGCAAATTCCGCAGCCATGACGTTATGTAAATTGAAGCGAAAACTGATGCAAATTATTACTAGACAGGATGGAGAGCAAAAGACGTTTGACTGATAGACGTACTTAGTAATTCTCCACTGACATTAGACTAGAACTAAAGACACGTCAATATCACTCTGAATTCGATACAGAAACAACTGAGAATTAGGATGGTGATACATTCACGTGCAACTGGTGAAAGCATTTTTGCTGTCCACTCGAAGTTTATATAAACCAGGGCCATGCCAAAGTGCGTCGGTGATAGGCCCCAAAGATGCAACATCTCGTACGCACAAGTTTACCCTTCGTGAGGTAGGACTCGCTATTGGCCGGATGGCTCCCTCTCATCCCGTCAACTCCCACATCACAAACCCAACACGGAGAGCAAATTTAATGCTGAATCGCTCCCCTCTCGGGCTACGCTAGAATTGCATCAAGTGAGGTCATCGAGACTACGCAGTTTGACTGACCTAAGGCAAAATGCGAGTCGTAGAAGACGAATTCGATTAAAAGAAGAATACTGAAGGATTTATCAGTTATTAAATTTTGACGAGTTTATTCCCCTCCAAGCAAAAAATTACGTTATTAAATTAAATGATTAAATTACGTTAGCTCCTGACCTTGGAATGATCAGTAAATTTTTTCTTGATTTCGAAAATGATTTTTCTAAACATTTCGAGAGCTTTTTATTCATTTTTAATTGACTTCATTTCAATATTCAGTAGACTCAATACCACATGAGGTCCACCAAATTGTCATAATTCTATCAACTCTTTACGCTGAGAAAAAAAGAAAAAAAAACAGCGTGTGAAACAGCTGGCACCTTAACATTTTCAGGAACAATGAAACGAAAAAAAAACACTTATAAACAGCTCTACTAGTGTAATTCAATGGACAATGTTGGAAATGGTAGTATTGTCCATTTTTAAAAGCTATAAATTAGAGTAAAACATTTTAATTAGAATCAGAGCTTAACGTTTTTTTAAATGATAATTTGTTATCGCCCAAGAAAAAAAATTTTATAACCCCCCCTCAAAATTTGATGTTTTACGTTTCAAGGCGTGTAGAATCCGAATATCCAATAAAAAAAATTCTGTCTGTCCGCCGTACGCCGTACGCCGTACGCCGTCAACACTTTTCCGGCCAAACCATAATAGCTAAATTTTTGAAATTTTCACCAAAAATCAATCTCGGTCCTACGACGGCCCAATTCTTGAACCAACTTGCTAGCTCAATTCTAAGGGTATTTTTGGGGGGTTTTGAGGGGGAGAAAATTAATATTTTCCAAGGTTTTTCAGAAAAAGGTGTACGTGGTATCAAATTATATAGATTTTTGGACGCTGAATCGAATGAGACCATCGCGAGGTCGATAGCTTCATTGGTTCTCGAGTTATCGCAGCTTTTGTGCCGAATTTGGGAGATTTTCAGAAATTTGAGATGAGGGTATAACTCGAGAGTTCTTGGAGCTATAAAAATCGTTCTATACTCATTGGAATGGTCGTGAAACACTCTCTCCAGCTGTACGGTAGGGCAAAAAATTTAGTTTTTAATTTGGAAATTAAGAAAAATAAAATAGATTAAAATTACAATAGTTGCTACGGAATTTTCCCCGATAGTTACCAATCTGTTTTTCGGTTGAAATTTTCACACATGTTCTGAATAATGATTATCTGAAATGTATGGTCTTCTGAAATTTTATTTGAAGCGAAGGAATAATAAACCACTGTACAATCATTTGCAGCGTTTTTAAAATGATAACAGAGAATAACTAGATAAGTTCATACCTTTGTTGTTGCAGAAAATTGCTTATAGGAAACTAATTAAACATTAAGAATTTTCTTAAAAATTCTTCTTGCGCTCATCCCTGACGAATTTCTGGAAACCATTTACTAAATCCCATACATTAACTAGAGCCAAAAAAAACTAAAAACAATTTATTATTACTATAGTTTTATATTTATTGACTACCTGTAAGTAAAACAATAAAGTTCGAGTGTATTTTTCTACTTGGTCAAACTGACTATGAGAAAAGAATCGTCAAAAACCGTTGATTTCATGTCCGTTCAGGATTTCCTGTTTAGATCGCAAATTCGCTCATTTCATATTACTAATGTTTCCAGGATTTCCTTTCTAGATGGCGAATTTTTTCTTGCACGGACGTTTCAATTACACTAAATAATGCGCGGAAGTATTGAGAGGATATTTCGTCCTTGACAAATGTACGTAATTACAAGGCGTCCAATTACTTCGTTGGCAGAAAAAGGTTGTTCGTCGAGGGAATACTTCGTCACACGCCCACGCTGACGTTTCACAGCGATGTCCAATATCTGCACAGTTTAATCACAGTGGGGCCCATTGACCTAAGAGCCGCCATGCATCAAACTGATGGAAACTTAGTATGTTAGATTGATGCAACAGGAGGACTTAAACGCGCTAGAATATTGTCACAAAATTACGAAAATTCAGATATTTCAATCAGTCAGTCAATCAATCGGTTACAATAAATTCCATCAGCTTGTAAATAGAATATTACAGCTTCTATGGAATTCAATATAAATACATCAATATAAATATATAACGGTCAAACGTCGATGAAGACAGTATTGATATCAGAAATAGTCTTACATTGACGTCTTTTGATTTATCATACTAGAAACGATTCGTTTGTCATTGTGGATATCAACCTCACCTGAAACATCATAGAGTTTTTAAGTAAACTATCAACTAGATTCACATTTATCGTTTAAATTCGGCCTAAAATTTCTTCTTCTAATATTTTCACAATACAAGTCACTGAAAATCACATAAAGAAGAGCATTCAGTTTTAAGATGCAAAAAAATATTTCCCACAGTTCTAGCTCTTTATTACCAAATAAATACAGCTGTATAATAGTTATTTATATTAACCCCTTGTTGGTTTTTCTGTCATAGTTTTGCTACAAGAAAGAAAGTGAATTATGTTTCAAATCGAGAAACCCGACGGAGCTGTATTTATTTAATCTCCAAATCGAAACAAGAATCGAGGTTACAACAAGAAATCGCCATGAGGCCGTAAAAGAGCCAAGTGGAAATTTGAGTGCCCGAAGTGAAATGCGTCGTAGAAGCTCGCTCAAAAGTAGAACTTTTAAATCGGTCAGCTGAGCAAGATCCAGTCAAGGGCGGAGCCCTGGAAGAAGAAAAAATGCACTTTCCTAGGAGTGAAACTACCGGGACGGGACGAGATGGGACGGAGGAAGAGGGAACGGGAGGTCGTTGCCCTCGCAGCGAGATCGGGTCGGATGCCTGCTCGACAGTGGGGAAATGTGTCAGGCGTACCAGGGCTGTTTCGGAACGAACACAACAGGCAACGGGCTCGGTACCTAAATCAAAACAATCTCCGTGAAAAACACGTTTAAACTAGCACTTCGAAATAGGCGTCTCCTCATTCGAAAATAGACGCGGAGGCTAATTATTGTTAGCGTTATACTCAAGGATCGCAGGAGAGGTCTCTCAGGATCGTAGTATGAAATTCAGCGAGTTCAGCAATTTAAAGATAATAGAATTTCAGATAGCGGAAGGTCGGCTATTCTTCGTTATTTCTATTAACGGCTATTCTTTCTTTAACATTCTACGTAGGGGCTAAATAAAATGAAAAAAAAAAAAATAATAATAATAAAAATACGTAAAGAATCACTGATAGTATTTGAAGCCTCTCTTCAATTTAGATCAAAATTCACAATCGATGCCTTCTTAAATCAATTTTCAAATTAATTTTTTTTTAATTCATCACGAAAACCAATTTCTAGAACGAGTGGAAGCGATAACGAGTGCGTCATCATTTTTCAAACTTGAAAGTCAAGAAGAAAAATCTATCTAAGAACCCATATGGCTAATTATATTTCTCAATTGAAAATCAGGCTCTGCGTTTAATTTCTAAAAAAGAGGTTATTGAAAAATTGCTTTCCATACTTGTAAACTGAAAGTATAGAAACATCAATTTCAAACGAAAACATTTTTTATGACCTCAGTTATAAGTGCACTCTTGAAGGCGAAATGTCTCAATAATTCCCGAAATCTTAATAACACTTCCTTTCTTTGTCAAACCGGGCAGCTTGCATAATCAATTTTTAAGAATTTATAACTACATTAAAACGGTTCCTTTTGCTCAAACTGCTAGTGAAAAATATTGATTAAATATATATTGAAACTGCGTTGTATTTTATCTAATTATTTTGAAAGATTGGAGATGATTGGTTCACAATAAGTTCATTACGACCTCGCTCTTGATGACCTACGTGACATCCGTCACGTCCATCGTCACACGAGTTCGATCATCTTCCAATCGCCGCCCGTCGGAACCTCAGGCCCACGTATACACACAAAAAGGTAACTAGGTCCGGTAACGGTACGACCAACTCCTGAGGCTCTTCGCTGTGACTTCTACTGCCGATCAGCCGGGCCGACATCCCGTTAGTGTCCGTGTCCGTGGGTGACCACGTATGGCGAGACTGACGGCCAGTAACTTCATATGTACGCTCGGGGCATTACGAATTTTCTTATCAAGAAAGCCCTCACGGCAACGTAAATAGGATATTGCGGATAATGACAACGCTCAGCATCCTTCGCTATGGATTTGGTAACCACCGTAACAAAAATTTGCTTTATTTATGATCCAAGAACTCAATCCAGAAATTCAATGTCTAGGTGTTTTCTACGGCTGCATACATTTTTCTAAGACAGTGAACAGGTACTGCTGTTTTGGAACGAATCGGCCAACTTTTTTTTGTGAGTTTCATCAAGATATTTGAAACATGAAATTTTTTGAAAATTTTAACATTTAAATAGCAATTGTTCTCAACATTGTATTATTTTTTTCGTACGTACATGCTTTTAGCTCGAGTGCAAGAAAAATATTTAAAAAGGATTCGTTGAAATCAACATAGAAAATACTCTGTTCATGTTGGTGAGCAATATATTTATATCTAAGGGCCAGTAATGCTACATTCAAGCTTTTTGAAATGTCCTGATGCCTAAAAATGAGTCAGCTGTTCATTTTGATAAGTAGTGGACGCGTTGAATGAGAAAAAGTTTTTTTTTTTGTAAAAATATATCTAAAGGGCTTGAGCTGCGAGTAAATATATTAGCATCACATCATGATCATTATATCATATTATATTTTGTTATTTTCTCACTTCCATCCACACACGCAAAACATTATTATCGATATGAGGCATTAGATGGGAAAAGCATTTTTCAAGCAGGAAATTTGAGCCAAGTGTCAAAGAAGAAGTGTAGATTATCATCCTACAATTATAATCTATTTTAGAAAACGTGGTCGTGCTACACACGGATTTAATGATCTTCTTTCCCCTCAAAGCGGAATATTGTTGATGTTTTTGAAAAAAATTAACCATTCAAAGTCTGTTTGCTCTCGATTTTTTCCCGAAACTAACAGAATCCCACTTCGGGCTGCACAATGTTATAGAATCGATACCATGATAAAATTAAAAATGTTCGTTTCCGAAACTTTCTCTCGCTTCCATCTAATAAATTCCCATTATACCGAAAGATACGAAAAGATCATTTCTCAAGTCGAGAGCCACTCGAGGCTGCCAATACGAGCGCGAGTGCCATCAAACGCAGATTGAGACGACGCGATGGCGGGGAGGGGAAGCCGACTCGTAATGGAGGGAGGTTATAACGGAGGGCAGGGTGGGGAGGAGCGACCTTGACCCGGTAACGGTGGTAGGGGTGAGGGCAATGAACTCAGCCGGGCAGGCCGCCCACCAGCCAGGGGGGCCAGCCACGCCACGAGTAGGACGGCTCTTTCTGTTCCTGAGCCTGAAATGGAAAGTGCGGGAGGAGGTAGTACCAGCTGAAGCGCGGATAGGAAAGAACACTAGTGGAACCCAGAGAATGGCTTTATCTAAGGTGAAAATAATGAGATGATTACTGCAAAACCGAACAGTATAAGATTAAGTTATTATCGTTGAAAAATGTCTTCACATTACGGGTTTGAATGAATATTTTTTTTGAAGGTGTTCGACAGAAAACCACAATGGGCATGAATGCACGGCGAAGTCAGAAATATTTAGACTTCGTAAGATGATTCGATTTGAGCCACTCGCACCCGTCAACTTAGGCTAATATCTTGGACGAAAAATTTCCAACACCCTCAAAATTTGATGTTTTACGTTTCGAGGCATGTATAATAAGAATATCCAATTTAAAAATGTAGTCCGTCCGCTGTACGCCGTCAACACTTTTCTGAAGAAACTGCAATAGCTACATTATCCAAATTTTCACCAAAAATCATCTTTGGACTGCCAATAGCCCAATTCTTCAGCCTAATCGCTACCTCAATTTTAAAGGTATTTTTGGGGGTTTTTCGAGGGGAGGAAACATCGTATTTTCGAAGGTTTTTCGGCCAGAGGTGTATTCGGTATCATTTTTTCAAATAGATTTTTGGATGCTGAGTCGAATGAGACGATAAAAGAGTTATTAATGGAGCCATTGTGGCTATTGAGCTTTAATCGCTCTCTAGTCATCGCAGCTTTTTGCAGAATTTTCGAAATTTTCAGAAATTTGGCTCGAGCGAAGAAATAAACTTTAGAACTCTTGGAGCTATGAAAATCGTTCTATACTCGTTGGAATGCTCGTCAAACACTTTCTTGGGATGAACCGTTGGGCGAAAAATTTAGCTTTTAATTTGAAAACTGAGAAAAATTAAAATGATTAAAATTACCAAAGTTGCTACGGAATTTTCTCTTATAGTTACCAACATGCTTTTTGATGGCAACGTTCACAAATGTGTGGAGTTAGTATCAGAAATGGATGGTCTTCTAACATCATTATCGAAGCGAAGGAATAATAAACCACTGTAAAATAATTTGCAGCGTTTTTAGATAGATATAGTGGATGTAATGTAGTGCTTATACAGGAAACCAGTCATTGAACCGAAACGGCAGTGATTTAATACTCAAATACATGAAAATTGACATGAAATTGAAACTAATCTTCCCTTTTGCTATGAATGAAGTGAATTTTCTAAGGGTAAGAAATTAAATTCGTTGGTTTTTCCAGGTTGAAAAAGCAATGAAGAAATCATTAGGAGCAAGGTGGAAGGCACACGTGTTTTTCGTACCGGGAGGTCGAAGACTTTTGTCTCGCAACGCGTGTGAAATCTGTCCGGTTTCGTTCTCTCAGATACACCCACGCACTACCATCTCCAAACCTTAACAGTTTATGGGTCAAACCAGTAGTTTCGTCGTTAATTGCCCACGAGTCTTTGTAATTAACCCTGTAAACGTGCGAATATTCGGAAGGACTCGGAAGGAAATCTAATTCTTGCAACAGGATTGCTATTAAATTAATACCTACTAATTATTCTATCTGCTGGCTGAACGTACGAATTAAGCGTCCTATAGAGAATGTAGGTACAGTTGTAGTAAGTTGAATATTACAACGCGAATAAAAATCTACCGCCTGAAAAGGTTCTAAACGAAATAAATCGTTACAACGTTTGTGCGTTTCGTAAAGTGCGTAATAGCCAGATAAATGGAGCGCGACAGGTATACGAATAAGTTCTTAGATTTCGTGAGATATCCCATAACGGCTAAGTGACAAATTATTTTCTCTCAGCTCGACATTTTTTCGGCGATATTAAAAACGGAACAGTGCCGAGAAGACTGTGCCAAGGTTGGGCCAAGGAAAGTCCAAGCAATCACCTAGTTGGCTAGCAATTTGGCGAGAATGAACTTTTATCATGAGACTCGTACGACTAAAATAACTCGCAAACATAGTAAACTGAAGAAAATTAATTATTTAAAGGATTTGAGGAAATTAAAACGTCGCATTCAACGGAAATATAATATTTTATCAAATGCCTTTTTTTACGAAAAGATGAGTTTCAACAGATACAGCAATCAAAATCTATCGTCACCATAAAAATATCAATGTTATTCTACTCGTCTGCTCCTGGCCACCATCCCGACAAAAATGTTCAGAGAGCATAATAATTTATACCTGTTTGTAAATTATTACTCGATAAAAAAAATACTGATTAAATTCAACGCCTAGTAGAATATACGACAGACTGTCGAATAAAAAGCATGAATACAATTCCCTAACAAATCAATAATTTTTCCCCTCTCTCAACTCAATTCACAAACTATTCGCTCCACTTCCTCCACTTTATTGTTGTCATTTGATTCGCAAACACTGGCCATCGGCCAAAAAATAAGAAAAAGCTATAAATATATCGAAACTATCAGGCGGATCATTATAAAGCGATTGGCAAACACGCAGAGAATAATTTGTATTTTTCGCCTTAAAAACCTTGTTTCATTCAACAATAGTTAAAATACTGAAAAAACCTTTCATCTCGACACTAGCGGGGCAATATTGATTTAAGGCGAGTGAAATCAGTAAATGCGAAGAGTATTTACACAAACTAATCATTAAAGTAACGGCGCGTTCGAAAACGGCCGCTCAAATCCCGCTATGCCGTAGGTAAAGTGCACGTAGTAATTACACGACACCGAATCGCTTTCTTAAAAAGGTGAAGTCGGCATAGCTTCTAAGGGAAAGACGCGTCTTCATCATTTGTATTGGGACGGAGCTTTCCATAAATATCTTCCGGCTGAGGTTAAGAGCTTATTCGAACTCAGTTTCATGTCTAGAATATTTCCTCTCGCCTGTGCGTCGTAGTAACCGCAAATGGCAACTAAGACATCAGAAGACGATCTCAGGCGTTCTATTTACCTCAAGAGTATGATGAACACGAAGGTATATCCTGTTCTCGGTCCATGACGGAGAAAAATAACGCCATTCCGGCATCCTTGTAAAGACCGTAAAGGACAGGTTTATGAATAATTCAAGGGGAAAGTCGAGCTGGATACAGCGAGGTGATCGTGAATTCTCTATCGAAGAAATAGTTCACCTAGGGAAGAAGGATACGCTGAAACGTGGCAATAACTGAGAAATGGAAGCAAAAGAACTCAATGAACTGAGATCTGCGCGGTCGAAGGCGAGAAAAGAAACGCTCGCAGAAGAAAACCAAAATTGGAATCGGCTCAATGTCCAGATATCTCCCACGCATAAAGCGTATTGAAATGGGGGAAATAATTCATTAATTTCCTATTTTATAGTTGATTTCTTTCCAGCTTATATTCGTAGAAATGGAACTTCTATGTGCGGAGGAAAGCTCGAAGCTGAATGATTTATTTTTGCGAAGTTTTGAAAAATAGATTCAACTATGTGAACTTGGAGAAACTATAAATATCATCGGTTCCAATGATTTAATTGAAAAGCAGAATGAAATCCAAAATAATTAGTTCGACTTGAATGAGCGCTTTTTAAGATTAACGAAATTCAAATTTTAATGTCACTTATTTAATTTGCCGCGAACAAATGGCCTGCAGAAAAAGAAATAACGTGGACGATAAACGAGGAAAACAACAAAGCTCCAAGACTACATTAGAAAAATCGGAGCGTATTAAATAAAGTAAGATAAACAATATATGTCGTGGCTGCTATTCGTAAAATAATGTAAACTGAGAATAAAAGTGATCTCGAGAACAAAATAGAGAAAAATTTACGCAGTGAAGAATAAATGGTAGCGTAAGAACGGAGGCCCTATTTATAGCGAGCTACACAAATCCGTCCTTGAACACAAGGAGCAAAATATGCCCACTTGCGCAACGTATCAGTGTTGAAGGTTATTGCATATGCTACACAAAATAATATTCTACGCGTACATAATGGTCGCAGAGGGTACAGTTTTAGATAATTTTTCGCTAAAACTGTTAGTAATACGATTCGGCGATTCGGAAAAATCAAAATATATGGAGAAAAAAAATATTAAAAATAAACAACGATCAGAACATATTAGATGCATTAATTTATGCTTCCTCTTCGACAAATCAATTAAAATGATTATGGTTATTTACCGTAAGGCTCGCATTGTTAATCTCAGCAAGACCAGCTGTTCATGATCATCTTCAACAAACTAAACTCGGATTGCAACTGAGAGAAAATTCAACCAATAAGGCTATCAAATATGCGTAGAATGCTGAAAAACATCAGTGGCAGAAATTTCGTCAATGCCTTGCACTTGACAGCTCTTTGGCGATCAACTGGGGCTGGGACTTAAGGCGAAGGATTGTGTCATTTTTACGTAATGAAGAAATATTACGACGTCAGCGTCGTTTTTGCGAATGACAAAGGATATTACAGGAGGAACCGCAATGGAAAGAGGCGACTTGCGTAATCACATTACACGCGAAAACATTCTGCGCAGTTACAGTTGCTCTGGAAATTCAGAATCTCGAAATTGGCGACATTAAATTAATTCTCTTTTGTACAGGATCAATTATCAAGTTCGTATAGGTGTCTTATTTACTAGAATTTATCTACAAATAAGAATTCCGATGATAAATGGAGTTTTTTCTAGGTAGTTATCAGTTTGATCAAACTTATGATGAAAAATGTGGGCTCCTTTGAAGAACAAGTCAATTAAAAATCGTGGAAAATGTTAAAAAAGTTTCGTGTTTGGCTTGAAACAGAAACGCCGAATATGGATTTTATAACGACTAATCGATTAATTTAATTTAACGATATTCCAAGGTTCCCGCAATCCTTTTATTTTTTCCTATTTATTTCTATGATTTAGACGCGAATTGCGACCATTCGAATCCCGATTACAAATCATCAGTTATCAATGGTGAACGTAAACAATCGCATGTTTTTCTCGTCAATGCCTCATTTTTTCAATATAAAGATTTAGTCTCGGAGTTGGCCAATCAATCAACGAGTCATTATTAATTAGATTATCCAGGACGCATGATGAGGCGAAAGTGATGCGCTCATTAGCGATGACGAGAATGGGTGTGTTCGAAGAATTGAGCTCATTACTGTCAAAGGAGATCGAACGTGAGCGAGAATAGCGTGCGAAGCTCCAATTACTGACGGACCAGCCTCCCATCGTTTTTGCAGTTATTTGCCGATAATTGTCGACGCCAACAGTTGGATTTCCTTCGGATCAGTCGGCATCGAAATCTTGCGTCTTTTCTGATTTCGAGGCGTCGAATAAGAAACAACGTACGTGAGCATTTTTTGTTTGCACGGGCCTCAACGTGCCATGCGTTGAGGTAGGTTAGGTATCGCGAGGCGATCCGTAAAGTGTGAGAAGGCTTCATAGTACACTAGTAGAACAAGAGGAAAACGCAAAGAAGATGGTGTTCGTTGATGATGATAGTGGGGGACAAGGCATCACCATCGCGACCACGTGGGTGGGGGCACTGGGGAACCTTGAAACCTTGTAGTGCACAATGCAGCCGACCTAGCCAAACATGGCTGCCCAAAACACGTCAAGCCTAGAACAAAGTAGTCGAACCAGGAGGAGATTGAATACCTTCACCCCACCCGAGTCACTGCCAAAGATGTTTTTCG
The DNA here is from genome assembly GCA_037159825.1 of Tupiocoris notatus. NCBI lineage: Eukaryota > Metazoa > Arthropoda > Insecta > Hemiptera > Miridae > Tupiocoris > Tupiocoris notatus. The sequence continues at coordinate 25,073 of JASJUZ010000483.1, forward strand.
TCCGTGAAGGTTTGTAGATCGTCAATCAATTCCCCCTCTACCTCGACTCACCAGGACACGAGGAACGACTACATCGACCGCTGGAATATCATTCCGATTCGTCTTCATCATTTGCTTACGCTCGGAGGAAAAATGGACGACACAAATGCGATTGCGACTCGGCAGAAAATGCAGTTCAAAGATGTTAGAGTATTAATGATCATAGACGGGATGAAATATCTAAAACCATTATAGTTGGTGGATAATTTGCGATTAGTAAGAACTTCTCTAGAATTATTTTAATCATCTCCATTGGTGTTACAGTTTTATTTCCACCAGTTAATTTTTTAAATCAAAATTTTATCAGCACATCAGTAGGGAATTATATATTCTATGACCATTTTGAGACGAATTATTTTCAACTGTGTTATTATATATGTTATTCGAAGAAATAATAGTCGATACATTTATTTTTTAATTTAATTGATCAATTGTTTACATCAGGGGGCTCCAAACTTTTCTACTCAAGGGACACATTGTAAATTTTTGGGGGGATAGGCGGGCCTGCAATATTTCAGGGCTGAAAGTTGAGCCCCTTCCCCTCACCTACGTACATCCGGAATTTATTATTTGTTATACTTGAGATCTCAGTGGTGGTTTTTGAGTCTCTTGCGTTCTTGCCACATAAGTAGCAAGTGAGAGACGAGTGCTGTATTTATGTAAAGGCGAACGCTTGAAAAAGTATATCAGATAAAAATAGCTTTTGTTTTTCAGTACGCTAATTTTCTGCGTGCTATATTTCTTGAGCTGGACTGAAAGGTAATTCCGCTGTTTGGCTACTTCTGATCGAATACCGTTCCGAGAATTGCTTGACCTCAAATCACATAGATGAACGTCGTTGGGGACAAGGCATCATTGACCGTTTAAGCATTTGCGATGTCGTTAATATGAATGAACGAATTGCGAATGTCTGACCCGCGTATACTTGATACGCAACTGTCATCGACCCGAGACCGTTGGTTCCTTTGTGGAAAAAAACCGTTTCAAAAACCAACGGTAAGTAGTTCGGTTTGGAAAATGAGGTACTTTCACTCATGTGATTCCTGCGCTATTAAATATTTTCTGGAATTATGAGACAGCCAACTCGTAAGCATTCAGGTCACATAATTTGAAAATAAGTTTAGTTGAGCTAAAAAAAAAAAAAAAATGTATCTTGTATTTAATACGTACCCTATGGAAATAAATAATATTAACACTAAGAAAATATCATAGTTTTTGTTCGAAAATATAATTTTGATAATTTCATTACTTGAGGAGTATGGTGGATTTTATCCTCCTTTAATTTATTACGAAGAAGTGAGTTATGCTGACCATTAAATTTATCCGAATAACAACCGTTAATTCAATATTGTACTGTCGTCGATCAAAGTTCGATCTTCATTTTTTTATTCATCCGGCCAAATCGTAACTTGGAAAAAAACTGCTTCAGAGCACAATATTATGGATCTTTCAAAAAGTCTTCTTAAGAACACATTTCAATCTATGCTGACAATAGTCTTGTTCCACGAAGAAAATGAGTCGACTTCCATTTCTCAAAATGTAGGCAGTGAGGGACATAAGAAAAATTCGCGTTGTAAATTTTCCACGGCTATTATGAATACTGCACAATACTCTCAACCGAAGGCGAAAAGTAGACAATATCGATAGCATCCGAAGCACGAGGGAGCCTTTATTTACAGCGAATATCATTCGTGCTTAAAATTTGTAATAATCAGATTTTTTTTTGTGTGTGTGTTTTCGCTCACTTGCTCATTCTCCAACACGGGCTGCGCCCATATGGAGAATTTATTTCCAATATTCTTTTGTTTATGCATTTTGTGATCTGTTGTACAGTCTGTGTGGTAGCGTTGATATTTATTTTACTTGTTAAATTAATAGAAATAAAAATTTAAAAAAATTTAAAAAATCCTGATTTCGGAAATTTCGAGCTCTCAAACCCATTTTCTCCCTGGAAAAAACCTCATCGGATACAGTATTTCTGAAAACCGAAGCGTCTCGTGTGGCCGCTCATAAACAAACAAGGTATATACAAGTCTGCCACTGAATTCGGTCGTTAAAACATTTGTGCGTGACAAACCGGTTTTCGTATTGAATAGTTAGCGAACAATCTACGTTCGATCGTAACTTCAGGTGTTATTGATACATCAAACGAAATAGTCGAACGTTAACTGGCTAATCAATGCAAAGTAAACTTTAACGACCGCTGCTTTTCATTTTATTTCACCGGATCGATCGTTTTGAACGTTGTTACACCAATGGAATCCGAAGGTGTAATACGTCTATAATTTACCGCCTAATATATTACCCGGTGCAGCCATGTCACAAAGGAGTGCGAGAGATGGAGAATATCTAATCGCCCGAGGGGACGTGCGGTTATTCATACGCTGCGCTGTTTCCTCTAGCCAGAGGGACCACGGGAATTATCATAACGAGAGACGCACTCCTTGCACTACTGCTATGATCAATCGTTCGCCTTCTTCCACATTAGCGTTACCTAGCTCGAAGATTATCGTTGACAGGAACGTGCAATTTCGCACACCTCCGAACACGAGGTGCCAAATGCGTCAATATAATTTTGATTCAATTTCATTAGTAGAAAAAATGCAACAATCGACGTTGAAAAGCTATATGAAACGAGACAATCGGCCTTAATTCTAGAAAACGTGAGGAAAATTAATTTACTATTATTATTTATAACTACTATTATTTCTGAACGAAAACATTGTATTACTCACTGAATAATGAACCGGTTGGAAATTTCTGACCTAGGAAAGCCAAATAATTCGCCGCTGATGGACCTACTCGAAAAAGGAATAATCGTCATTGCCGTCGTACCTGCAACAGATAAATACATCTCGTTAGCGAGGAGGGAAGCATTTTGAATGGAAGACATGCAAATAATTTCTGTTGACGAGGGCCGGGCTGTGGAGTCAAGGGCGGTTAGCGCGGATTGCCTCGCTCCGACCGTCTCCCACAGTCCCTATCCTTGGTCGCCCAGTCGTTCCGCTAAACAGTTGAACAATCTTGACACGCTACGCTACAGCTCTCATAGTCAAACCGCGGCCCTCGCCGCACACTACGTTTCGCGCTGGTCTTTGCAAATGTCCGAGATTGTTTTCCATTGTAAGCGAATGCTTTAGCCAACTAATTCCCCTAATCAATTCCATGTTCTTATCGCAAGGCTCAGTCAAAACTATTTAGAGAGATCAATAATATCCAATTGTTTCGGACGAGCTTACGATAAATTCGATGAGGTATATTTATTTTTTTATATTATTTCCATCTTATTACAACACAATTACAATGGTATGAAAAATAGCAAGGAAATTATTCCCTTATATGGGCCAAGGCCAGTGTTAGGAAGAAGAGCTCTGAAGCGCAAATGAAATACAGGTTCACCACATTACAAGAAAAGTAGAAATAGAAATAAAATAACTAAGAACAAAATAAAAATAAAAAACGAAAAGCGCTAAACATTCGCAATTCCAATCGCACAAGGATATTTTATTGGATTCTTTTAGATTTTGCGTTTTTTACACAGAAAAGCACAGTATAAAATTAACAAATCCATTACTTTTTTTGACGTCCAACAACCGATTGACTGGGCTATAAGGGTAAACGAACAGCGCTTAAAGTTGCGGCCGCGCATGGAGTTGGAACTGATAGTTCTGGGTGGCATGGAATACAAGGGAAGAATCGGGTGGCGCGGGGCTCGAGCTTGGCCAGAGATTGTCATTCCCACATAAACACTGCGTAATTTAACCTAACATCCCGTTTCGATTACAACTCCCTCCTGCGACCATGTAAGCTCGAATCGTCAAACGGTCGGTCGGATAATTCGTGAACCAGTTGGCTCAAGTGCAAGATTATTTTAATACGCGCGATGATTCGCTACGAGGCGCAGGATTTGGCGTGGGGTGATCGCTAGCTCTTCGCATGTTTTCCGACCATCGACCCTGGGAGAGTTTGAAAGCAGTTGAGCATTCTGGACCAGCATACCCGCCAACGCATTCAAGTCCTGCATCCGGATACGGCGTCGCGGCGATCGAAAGTTGTTCGATTATTGGAAGTTTCTCTTCAAGTGCATGGAGGTCGCCGACGATCGGTCTTAGTTCGAAATCGGTCTAAAAATATAATATTAGACGCTTAGGATCCGAAGCAGTTGCTGAGAGTATTTGAACCGGAGTTTTTAAAGTTCGAACCATCTTTCTAGCTACAGATACACAGCAGGCTTCGGTCGTTGTTTTTTTCGTTTGCCACAGAAACTCTTAGATTGGGTCAGAACTCCATAAAGTGACGCCAATTGTTATTAGGTTGCTCGTTAAATTGCCCAGCTGATGGTATCGAGCTCATCTAATCAAATTGCCTTCCTGGTACGCGGAAATTCGAATAGTAATTTAATTCGCACCTCGTTAAATTAATGAGAAAATGAATGAAATATGAGGTCTGTTATCTTAAGAAAATCCGAAAGGAAGGTTAACGAAGGTTAACTCCTTAGATCAACTCTTAAGCTACCGGGATTGATCGTAGTCGTCGCGAAGCCCGTTACTCGCCAGAATCTAGTTCTCAGCAATCTCCAGCTGCTTGTCTGGCCTACCTTCGTTTCCTCCCGATATAATTGCAGGCCTGCCGTGGCCGATGGGGCGTTGGCCGGTAGAGTCACCTGCTTTCTCTGGTACACATGATAGTCTGCACGTAGGCAGGGAGCAACTATCTCCTGGATGACGACGAAAAGGGCGTTCGATCGCGTAAGAGTTGCCAGAGGCAAAAAAATCACCTACTCCCGATCAGATTATCTTCGGCTGATATTTACGCAGAAAAGGACCACTGTTAAGAGGCTGTTCGGGGCCTGTGAAGAGTTTCCTGCAAGTGAAATGTCAATTATTTATGGCGCGTCGCATAATCCCGGGAAATCCGTACAGTTCATAAACGATACTGATGAGCAACATGCTAAGAGAGACAAGAATGTAATTAATCAACTGTGAACGTAACCAGCGATCGAATCGTTAGATTAAGTACATACAACGTATGATTATGAAAAAAAGTAGTGACGTTATTCAGAAAAAAACTTTTTTTGAAAAAAGAAATAAACATAAATAACACCCAATCATGATAACTTATCAAGCCAGACAAAACTAGTAGTAAAGCTATATATGATATTCAGCCGTCTTAATTGGAAAAAATGCAGATGAATGAACATTAGTTTTGAAAAAAAAATTGCTTAATTTCCACAAAATTATGTGCGAGATTTTCGCCACGTGGGTTAGTTGAACGGAACATTCCGATTTCAACTTCTTTAGGCGATCCTAGATAAAAATAATGTTCCCTGACTTTTCTCAAATCAAACCAATTTCCATTTTATAAAGCGGAGTTCCATAAAAATAGTTTTTCAAACGAATATAACGGAAAGTAATTTAAAACATTAACGCGGGGGCGTAAATATGAGATTGCCAATTCTAGCTTGCGCAATAGCAGTTCCGTACGTTCACTTTTGTAAAAAGAAAACTTACCGCTGGAATTGAGTTGTTAATAAGAGCGAATGTGGGCACAACCGAAATAACAGCTTTGCGAAATAACTGCGGGCCGGTAATAATCGTCGGAAGCGCGGCGTTACCTGTTTCAAACAGGCAATTTTCTCGATATGCGATTTTGACCTACTGTTTCGCTAAAAATTTAATAGCCGACTTTCGTTTTCCCCTCGTTTTAATCGATCCGTTTCGGTACTGGGGAACGAAATGCAATAAAAAAACTAATTATGCCGAGTTACGATTTGAGCTTGAAAATGCCATGAGTTATACAACCAACTTCACAGGCTAGACGAACGTGAAAAGGGACATTAAGTTACCAATCGCTCAAACTTCCAATTGGACGCGAGCGGTTTCAATGAATGAAACAGAATGGTTTTGGGAGCGGCAGTCGTAAAAAGGGAAAGCGTTGCTAAGATATAATCAAGAATCGAAAGGAGATGGAGAATATTGCAGCATTTCAAAGGTTAGAAGTAAATAGCACACGTACTGTATTAAAAGGAAACAATTCGTGCCGAATAGGAAATCGCGAAAGAAACCCGCGAAATTTGCATAAATTATGCCCAAGAATGCGCATTCTTATTTTATGAATAAACAAAAATATTCTTAGCATTTCTGGCCCGGTCTGGAGACTTCTCGGAACGTTAACCAGCCAAACGAGGGGAACTTCTTGCCAGGGCTTCTTCCTATCCGAAGCCTTAAAGGGGTCAATGATTCGAGGTCAGTGGACCCTGTTGGGCCCGAGGGAAGGAAAAATGCCTTTACTAAGTCTCGGCTCCTTCGGGGAACTGGAATCCCAAATGGTATTTATCTATAGCTATCCAACACGAAGCCGGCGATTTTTATTTCCCTCCAGCCCCTGACCATTCAGAACTGAAAAGAAATCCCTCCCACTTCACAAAGAGGAACAATGATTTCTCGGAATAAGGCAATTAGCATCGAGACAGGTCGTGATGTAGGTACACGTCCGTCCGTTTCGCTCAACCGAATTTAAAATAGGATCAATTCAGGTGTTTTAAATGACGGCCTACACATATAGATTAGAAAAAAGGAGAGAATAATGATTCCAAAGGTAACAAAGTAAGGTTTTCGTACCGTATAATCGTGAGTGTTCTAGCCAACTTGCTTCATATTCCAACTCCATAAAAACTAGTGTTCCAACTCTTCTTGATTTGAACCCGTATTCCCTTTCGAAGTATTTCCTTCCGAAGTAGGTACTATACTGTGTTGCGTTCCCGTCTTATCATTCGCAAAAAACACAGGATCGACCGAATCTACAATCAAACCTATATAACGATGTCCCGCAAAATATTGTCGAGTTGATTTTAGTTCTTGTTTCAGCGCAAATTTAACATCACCACAGCCTGTGGACCCTACGCCTCCACGTCGCCCTGAAGATGCCCGAACGCGCGAAAGTGCTCGGCCGGCAAAGAAAGAATCGGAAAATGAGTCACCTGGTTTTTCTCCCTCACACACCCTGGTCATCATAAAATGCGACGACAAGGAGTCGCGCGCCATTTACGGCCCAGTTCACGTCGAGCTCTACGTTTTTCCCGTTGTTTTCCGTACTTCATTCGGCTAAAGCCCGTCTCACATGAGTACGGTCATCCGGTATACGGTCATACGGCATGGGCATGGAGGGGGTACCGAATGATCATGGAGGGGGTACGGCGGTTCCGGAAAGGCTCTCACATGAGTACGGAACATAAAATACCGTATAGGGAATGTTATCACAACTATCTCTGTTATCGAACTGCGAATCAACTGTAAACAATGCAGCCGTGGGCTCCGAGCATTTTGCTGCAGAAGATTTCGAACGAGATTTAAAGGTGTATAATTAGGATGAGGTACCTGATCAAAGAAGAGGACAATTTAAAAAAAAAACTTAGTAAAACGAATTTTTTCTGACAACAAAACCTCCAAAAAAGGCAAAAGTGATCAATTAATTGTAATTGATTTTTTAATAAAGTTTTTTGTTCTTCAAAAACGTTGTTTTTTAATTGCAACTGTGTTCTTTGATAAATTTGTTGAACTTAAGATTTTGATATGCTCCAAGAATATATATACAACATTCTAAAAATATTTTCCAACAGTTATGAACATAAAACAACAATGAACAAACGAGTTGAATGAGTACATGCTAAACTTTAAGTTCCATGTACCTGTCATTTTTGTACCAATAGCAGCCTCAACGCCATTGATAATTAAAAAACTAGTAATGATCACATGCTAGAAGGAAGGAAAAGATACTGTTCACATGCCATAGGTGGCGAAACACTGGTTTTCTGGACAATTTTGCTCAATTTTGATGCTATTCAAATGGAATCTATTTGTCGGTGGAAAGTACATAAGAAACGACCAATCGTACATCTCAAAAATTCAGTTGATTTTCGTCACACCAAATAGGTATCCTCGAAACAAAGTTTATTGAAAATAAATGAAAGACACGAAAAGTAGAGGACACTGTTAGCTGAGTCAAATAACATAAAACTTATTGAAATCCGATGTAAAAACGTCAATATCGATAATAAATTGTTTCTCCCTTTTTTTTAACACCGATTTTTTTTAACTTCATCAGTGAATAACGTTAGAAATGAAAAAATAGTCTTTCGAAAATAAAATATCTGAATCTTTACGATTAAGTATTTTAAAAGTCAATTTTTAAATTATTTGAATTCTATCAGATTATTTTTAAATAATTTAATTTTAAGTATGGTTATAGATAAAAAGTTTTTATCGAGAAATAATGATAATTAATAGTAAGTAATGAAATTCCGCTGCCAAAGGTTAGTGAAAAGCTATCTACTAGCGTTTGTCTCTATACCAGTGACAAAATGCCGTGCGGGATCGAGCCCACCTGTGTTCTAGTCACCTTGGGACGAGAGCGCTGATAACATAATCATAGAGAGAGATGAAGCGAAGAACCGAGAGAGAGAGGGATATCCGGCACACGGATGCCGTACGGCAAATATTTCTTTCGAGAAATGTATACAGTCCGCTTCAAAAGTAGTCATACGGCAAGAGCCCCGCCAGGGGTGGGAGGCTGGTTAGCCAATGGGAGGCCATTCCGTATGACCGGATCCGGCACATACCGTACTCATGTGAGACGGGCTTAAGACGTCAAATTATTTTCGATAGGGCTCTTAATCGGTCTGGTACTCGTAATCTTAACACTTCGTATCGTGAGTACATAAATTTGATCGTAGTTAACTATTTTTGAGTTTAATTTAAAATGCATTAAAAAAAAAAAAAAGAGAGAGGAAAATAATCACAATAATTGAAAATATCGAACTAAAAACGGAGTCCTCAATGTCTCATCATGATCAACAGCTTCATCAGCTATGGCACTGTGCTCGCCGCAGACGCTCGTGGAAAGTCAATGTGGCGCCAAAACGAAGAGTCGCTACTATGGCTAGGTTCCACGAAATCCGATTTCGGACGGACTTGGAAACAGGTTTGGCGAGTGAATGTGACCCAGGGGGACATGGAAGACGGACCCGAAGGAATTGGAAGGCGAGGCGGCAAGCGCGCTCAATCTGGAGAACAGAAGAACGACCTTTTTCTTAACCGCTGGTTCATCATCGCTCAAATCAGAAGAAACCGTGGAAGGGGTCCGAGTTCAAAAACCTCACTAGCAAACGAGAGAATATTCGAGAACGGGAAGAACGCAAAAGCCTATTTTTCAATCTTCCATTGGAAATCTTTTCCGCTTGGTATACTTCGAATGATTCGAGAAGCCATACTTTACATCATGCTTCGCTCACTTCGAATGTTCGATCCGACTGGTACGTTATTCAAGCTGGCAGCCACTTTGGTCGATGGACCATTACTGCGCAGAATAATTCTTGCAGAGATGCAGTCCTATTTATGTAAATGAGTTAATTTATACTGAAGATATCATATGAGATAGCTTCAATAACTTGAATGCTCAGTGTGGGCGCTGCAACTGACCACGTTTTGGTAGCTGTCGGTTGGGCCCTGTGGATGACGAGGGAACCAACTAACTACCAAACGCTTTAAATTCAAGTATTTATCGAGACTTCCTCGGGGGAAATCCCTTCGCAAAAATATTGCGAACTTGGCCAAGCTCAGAAGCTAATGGTTGCAAACGGGCCGACCTAGCAGGGAGGTGGCGCTGTGCATATCAACCGAACCTGTCGAGAAGGTGGCGGTAGCGAATTTGAATCAATCCTTTGTCATTTCTCAAGAAGATAGTGGGTGTTCCCCACACTCAGCATAGCATCACAGTAGTGTATGCCGTCTCAAAATGCTTCAACAGCCCTAAAAATAAATCTGAATTTGATTCACTATCATTTTTTGGCCGGAAATAATCATATAGTAGCGAAAATGGACAGAGCTCGAAAAAAAGCGATTGACAAGCATTGCGTTTTGCTGGGTCAATTTTCCGAACTCAAATATGCCAACCAAATATTTTGGCGCTCATTGGCAAGTTCTTGCTGAACGGACTTCTGAGAGGAGGCCACTTCAGAATCCAGCAGTACCACAAAAGGTAACTATTGGCTGTGTGAGTGTGTTTTTTTTTTCAAATTTGGACATAACTGGCGTGATGAACGACCCTAACGCATGGAAGACACCAGGTTTTTTTCACGATACGTTTGGAGAAGCTCAATCCAGAGCCAGGGGAAGGCGAAATTAGATTTCAGCAATTTCTCAAAAAAAAAAAAAAAAAAAAAAAAAAAAAAAAAAAAAAAAAAAAAAAAAAAAAAAAAAAAAAAATCACTGTCGCGCGGTAGGTTTTTGGCAACTAATTACAAGAAACGAAATGAAGAATTTTATCAGCGAACAACGCAATACCTAATTCTTTCCCGTCACGCAGCGAAAATATTTCGTTTCATTTTTTGTCTGCGATTTTGCCTAGTTACCAAAATATGAACTTTTACTATTTCGCTTTAAAAGTTTCTACTCGTTAAGTAAACCAGAAATTAAATTTAGTAGCACGATAACCGGTGGAGGAAAATTCGAAGCTAACCTGAAAGCTAGGACAGTGAAAATCGAAATGCTCAATCGCTCGAAGAAAAATTCCTCTCACTTAGTGCAGCAAGGCTGATGCTTTATGCTTCGGCAATGCCGACCTAAGTTCGGGGTCAACCTCCGAATGAGAGGCGAATCTCAAGCTGCCGACCTTCTCGCACCGACGGAATGGCGAATGTGTTGTGTTTGATGAACCAGCAGTCCAGCCTTCGCAGTTCGGCCGATGGGCTGCCTCAACTCGTCAAGTTCACTAACACAATACGTGACTCAACTCGCCAATTGTGATGGAAACGAACCGAGCGCTCCATCACACTTGTCGCTCGTCCTCACCGTTCCTCGCAAAACCATCGCCCACCTCGTCCCCCATGAAAGTGAAACCGATTGCTAAGCAGACGAACAACGTTGCATTATGTGGAAAACCAGTCAAAACAACAAACGTCGAGACGTGTTTCAACAGTGTGAAAAATCGGTCAAATTATCGCTACCGCGTTAATTAAATCGATGACAACATGTGATAAGAAAAAAAAATGGGTTTTGAGGTTTTGGATGATTTTTATTCAGAATTTCAAGCCAAATCTCGTGGTGGCCTCAGTTTTTTTGTTGGTAGCTCTAGGAATGAGTTATTCCCGCTTGAACATGTGTTATACCATTCTTGTCGGCAACAAGTGTTATCAAGGTATTTTCCTGAATTGAGCTACTCTCTAGATTCCAAAGCATGTAGCATCACAGGTTGCCCCACTTCTGCACTCTTCATAACACTAATTGCCCCATTATTTTTGAAACGTTATTTCTCTCTCCTGAAAACCAGCCAAATTTTTATAACACATGTTGTCCTGTAGCCGTCGAAATTTCCTCTTAAAGACAATTTTTTTATGCAGACTCCTTCTCCAGTAATTTTATCGTATTCTAATTTTCTTCTATTCTCGATCCTACTACTAATAATTGCTGATGTACCTTTAGCAATCAACTGTTTGTATTGAAATAGTTTCGTAAGCAGCATTAAACCGGAAGAGCTTTTCTCGGGACCTAGGAAAATGCTTGGAGCGAACTAGCCATTTAGGATTGAAGTGATAAGACATTTTTGATACATCCACTATTGTGTTCGACCTGAAGATGCCAGTACTTTGCTCTCCAGATTCATTTCTTCGAAGACCACAATAGCACTCAAATTTGTGAATCAATGAAGCACGATGTCTGCCGCTTGCACAATATTATTAGTCTAAATATCGCTCGTACCTTGTGACCAACTGCCCTTCAGTCCTAGCAGGCGGAATGTCTTTCAAGCTATGCGCTGCTATGCGGTGAATCACAGACATGAGAGCGAGCTGGCGGATGGCGCGTTTTAGATCCGGATCTTCGGTTCTGTTACCGTCCAGATATCCAAAAACCCGTTCTCCCTACCTGCGAGACGAATCTAACTCTCCGCCCTCGTCGCTCGCATTGCGTTGAAGCGAGATCGAGCTACCGAGTGAAAAAACTATTCACGGAGCCCGTAGGAGGGAAAACGGAGGAATGAACGAAAGTGAGAGGATAATTTTCGGCATAATGGAGGCTCGCGGTTTTGTTGTGCGAATCTGGGTGGACGTGCCTCGCGGAGGCGAGACGGCCGGTTCCTGTTTGGCGAAATTTCCTACCTGGCCTTGCGTTACGCCTTACTTTCTCATATCCACTTACACTTTACAAGTCGAAATTTACCAGTTCGCGATAACATCAGCCGAAGAAACGTTTTCAACTCGTGCGGCTCGAATGGAGAGCTAACAGCTTATTACGTCGCAGTTCATGGCAATTCAAAAATTAACAATTTTTATCATCAGAACGACCATCTGAACCTACAAGAATATAGGAACCTATAATATAAAATATATAACCAAATTCAATGTACGTTTTTTGAAAATTTTATTTTTTTCCGCTTTTTACGAGTCACTATATATTTTTGTCTTACAACTTTGACAATTTATAGATCATTCCAATGTCTTTTTACACTGTTCCTTCAAATAATTTGGCTCACAACTCGAATCCGGAGCTAAAAATACAAAATCCACCGATTAATAGTACCATCAAGGCTATTTTCTTACTTTTCAATACCAACAATATAGAAATTTTCCCACCTGTAATATTAATAACAGTCCTTTTACTGTAATGAAAAATAATTCATTGGGTTTTTTTGTAAATTTGCATCGTTAGTTATCATTTACAACATGGAAAAGATGACTCGCAATTCTGCAACGTATCCTTAATACCAATGACCTGGCAAGTTCAAAGAACTCATCAGATTACAGTGACCGCAGAGGCCGCCCGCAAGGCGTTGTGAAAGTAAAACTGCAAAGAATCCAGTTCATGAATGGTTCGGTGCCTATCGCCCCTCAAAGTCAGCCATCTTACATAAGAGCCCACCTAGTACATGAAAATTCTACTAGTAGCAGAGTCCGAGACACGAACTGCGTTGTGTTCACTTCTAGCCGCCATTGCGTCACGCATGCGCGCATGCTCAGTTTGGACAAATTTTGCTTTCTTCTCTTACATAAGTTCGCCTACGAATAGACAATCGTAATTGGCTGAGTAAACAATTCCTAGCGTCCGAAGAACGATCTCACACAAGCTTCTCTATTTTGCAGGATAGAAAGCGGAGATGCAATATTTGAATAGGAAATTAGCCAAATCAGTGAAAGCATTTTAGGTTGAGTAAACGAAGGTGAAATATTCCACGAGCCATCTAAGGGTTTATTAGCTTTTCAGGAATTTGCCGAGAAAATTCCAGAACTGATTTTGTAGCTATATATTTTTTAAACATGAAACTCGAGTAGATTCGAATATTCCGTCTTATTCGAGAAACTGTTAGGTAATTCTTTAGCGAATTAATCTGCAGCTAAGGAGATAACACGAGGCGTATTGAGGAAAAACGTAGGTTTATCACTCTTCTGCGGCGAAAATACATCTCGCGCGTAATATTTTATTTTCAGAAAATTGCATTCTCGTTCCCCTCTGAAACTCTGATTTGGAAAACTATCAGCTCAACTCTAATTGAAACTCTATCAAATCGAATCAGACATGAGGGAGAGATCTATATAGATGAACTGCCTTTTTCAGAGCCTTTAAAGACCTTTGGACACATTACTAAATCATAAAGTAAACAAGGCAATTAAAAAAAAAAGGAAAAAACCATTGGAAGAAATAAACTAGTATTTATTCGGTTCGAATTTATTTTCGCGCCCTTGATTTTTCCAGACAACGCGTTCGACATGATTCATATTCTACGTCGCACGCGAAATGAGTAAAGTTGTATAAAATGCCAATTCGAATTCGCCGTCGGAGGACGACGATAGTTTATTCTCCGGTCCATTTTTCCGACAAAGAGCAACGCTCGATAATGAGGCATTTGAAATCGTTTGCAGTTTCAGTTGCGTGCCAATCGCGCGATGACGATCTGCGCTGCAGGGCTAACGTGCAGAAATATTCTTGTCCATTTTCCTGTCTGTTTGTTCAGTCCATACAGTCCCATCGCACTCGCGATCATTCGCCTCGCGCATCTCCTTCTCTTTCCAGAGACTCCGGTTTGCCCTATTTGCAATTTAAAACGACCACTTTTAACGTATGAATACAAGTGGTCCTAATATCGCTTCTTGAGGGGAGCCCGTGACCTTGGTTACACCCGGTAATGTTCCACCGCCTACGCTGATCTCAATGCCTTTCACGGTGAACAAGGAACACGGCCGAAAAATCGAAAATTTAGCGAGTGAAGGGGTAAAAAAAAGACCGTCTTTACGAGACGCGAGAAAAAACGAAATAAATACGCGAAACACGAGCGATTTGCAAACGGGGGAAAACTCGGTCTTTTGTTGCGTCGGCTCAGTTCCTTCGCGAGCGTGTTGATCGTAAAAACCGCCCAAAATAAGAACAGACAGAAGCCAGCGATTTGCGAGGCTCTTGGTCCTAAGACATTCCTACCCTTCTGAAAACCGGTTCTTCAGGCACAAAATTTCGTAGCAGGGTCACTCACGCACTCGGCGCGAAGAATTTCGAGATGAATGGCATGCGGTATAATTTTCTGGCTACTCTGATGACGTTGAACTTGATGGAAGAATTTCTTCTTTTTAAAACGAATCTAATTAAACCAGGTTTACAACTTATTAGTGATATTCAGACATGAATCACTACGTTTCCCAAGCAAAGCTTGGATAAATGTTCTTGTTTTGCATTCATCTGATCATAATGGGTTTTAGTAGAGCGGTTGTGAGGGGGATTCTCTACTACAATAAATGCGACGACAACCAAGCGAAGAATAATGGGTTTTATTACACCTGCACACATTACACTTTTTATTACTCCGCTTTGTCCTTTTAAGTGCTCTCAATAGGTAGTCCAGTTCGAGCAACGTTCTTTGTAATTGTCTTTGTAATTCTTTGTAATAACGCAACGTTCTTTGTAATAGTTCTACGAAATAAATAAATCTAATGTCATTCAGAGACTAGCGGCTGAGCGCCCCTGGCGGCTTCGCCACCCAACCCCCTGAGAGGGGGGCTTGGCCCCCTCAGCTATCGCGCGCGGTCGGCCCGTCGGAGGGGCTGCGCCCCTCTTCTCGGGCCTTACATATTGTTCGGGTGGAGAGTTGTCCTTTTCACTACTATATAATACATACATATATAATACTATACATATCATACTATATTATAGTATGTATAGTATATAGTATAGTATATAGGTATAGGTATGGGTAGGTAGTAGTAGAAATAGAATCTATAGGTATTCTCATTGTAGGTAGTACTTAGTAGTTGCTATAATTTGGTATGTAGGTGGTGGTGTTTGAATGTACTTTGTATTATAAAGTATTGGGTTTTTCAACTGGAGCAAAGTAGGAGCAAAATTAGACGTAACCACTTTAAGTTTTCCAAGATTTGTAACTTGCACAGTGGATAACTCAAACAAAAAGTCGTCAATTCAGATGTTCGAATATACCAAAAGATAGGTAATTTAACTGTCCACATTTTCCCAATGTAATGTACCTATCAATTTTTCAACCGTTTTTACGTTATTCAACAATATTAGTAGACTATACACGAAAAAATGACATTTTTCAACTTTAAACGTCCTTTTCATCTATTTAGTGCAAAAGAAACAAAGAATGAACCATATATTATTGATATACACATCATCAACTATCATTATGCTGAATTTGAGCGAAATCTATTCCAAAAAATTTTTCGCGAAAAATCCAAGGGGTACCCCTGCGATTTTTTTCAACCGATCAGTTAACGAATTTTTACTCGTCTCTCAATACAGATAAAAATCTGAAATTTCGAGGAAAGTTGTGTCTTACCAAGATGTATTTTTGTGATTTTTTTTATTTCTCGGAAAAATCTGCAAGTGGTCCAAAAAAATCGGTTTTTGAAAGCTCAAAAATTGACCTTTAACAGTGCTTTTCGGGGTCAAAATTAATGAGAATCAATTGTTTTATTATGCAGGAGTCTTCATTTGAACGCCTTACACACGTACATAGCAAAAAATTTGGTGAAAAAAATTTAAACAGAGCCAGAGAAATTATTTTCCGTAAATCGAGTTTTTCGCCGGCCGAAATTCCGAGCTCCGCTGGCATCGGTAATAGAGATAATTAAATTTTCGTTTTATAGCGATTTTGAAAGCTATTCTTATAGGAAATTTAACGCTGAATCCGAATATGACGTCAAAACGGTGGAAATTTCACGACAACTATCAGTTTTTCCAGGTTTAATACTACGCCGCTCCTACGTTTTTCAACTTTGAAAATCCGTTGCAAATACTTACAGTACTGTTCAAATTTGATTAATTAATGATTCTTACAGGAAATTAGACGTAGAATTTGAATTTAAAGTGAAAATAATCGAATTCGAACGATTAGTAATATTTTTCGAATTTTTTTCGATTTTCATACTTTTGAAGTTTCAACTTTGGGATTTTTTTTCGTCACGTTCCCGAAATGGGACAGATTAGGTGCTGTGAAAGAAAATGTAGGAAATTTAACGTAGAATCCATTAAAAATAAGAAAATGGCTAGCGTATATGATAGCTCTCGAGATATATCCCACTTTATGTCAAAAAACGTGTTTTGACTTTTCTTCAAACGTTAATAGCTCCGCGGGGACATAACATAAAAATATAATTAAATACACTAAATTGTGGGATTTTGATAGCTCTTTCTCGCTTCTGAGTAATATACCTATGTAAAAGTGGTCGGTTCAAAAGTTATTTGCGAAAAACATGCGAAAAAACGCAAAAAACAGGGTCAAAAAATTTCAAAGTGCAATAAAATTTGAACAGAGGCCTAATTAAAAAAAAGAAGACTTTTCCAGCCGATGAAGTTCTCTCAATTGAACGGCACTATGACCAAAATTTGATTACCTATTCTCAGTTTCTCAATCAATCGTATACCCTGGCTATAACTTTGTAATGCGTTTAGTATATACGAAAATCGATATTTTAACCGCTACAGCGCCCGATCGAAAAAATTTCGCGATCGCGATTTTTTACCCAAAACACGTTTTTCGATACATTTCGTCATAACGCTCCACTTTGCTGACCATTTGATGAAAGAGTATAGAAAAATACCAAAGTCACTGTCGAAATTTTTTCAAAACTATAAATCAAAATTTCGTAAATTCGAAGTCGAGAGGGAAATTAAATTTGATTCGTAATCGGCGAGGTTAAGTACTCAACATTTGAAACACTGAAAGGTTTCAGCCTAATAATGTCGTTAAAGTTACAGGAAAAAACGCGCAAATTGATTTTTCTGGGGAGGAAATATAAAAAATAAATCGACGAAGTTGCATTTAGTTTAATTATCAATCTCAAATCCTCCCAAATCCTCTTCAAATTTGAAATCATTCCTGATTTCCTATCCGTAGTTTGTTCATCTCGAAAGTTTCACTTTTCCTACACACAAAGATTTTGGGACAGAAGTATGAAGAAACTAATATCTTTCAATATGAAGTTAACAACCTCCGAATGAATTTGGGATGTCCTTTGAAGCGACTGTAATAGCGTTGAAATTACACTTAAACGATTGCGCTCAAGAACGACGCCATTTGCGGCTCACATACGTGGACGTACTTTCAAGGACTCGAAACTGCAAAGAGACGGAAAAGATCATCTACAATTTTTGTAAAGCTTCCTAAAGCTCAAGATTGTACGACAATCAGAGCAGGGATTTTTTTAATTGGATGAAAATAACTGACGACAGGTTTATATCAACAATAGAGTGAATCCCAACAACGGATTTGATTAATTTTCATAGGGGATATGTATCGTCATTTTTTATACCATAAACCCAAAAACATGCTAACAGACATTTAACCAAACGTTCAACGAGCAGTTCTAATTATAGGACTACAAAAATAAATACCGAATTCCACCTCACTATTTTTTAGTTTCACTACAACTGAAAAAAGTCGAGAGGGAAAAAGAATTTTCCTGTCTGCAAAGGAAATATCAGCATAAGCCAGGAAACAATGTCTTCGAAACGCCTTCTGGGCCGGGCTCGTTCCTTTTCAAGGACACCAGAACCGAGATAAGGCGATTCCGTTTATCGTTGCATCGTGACTAGAATAGACATATCAACCTTTTACCAGAGCTTGCGGATTGAATGCACATATTTGACGACTCGATCCCGTCCAAACATCTTGCGGTCTCGACAAACATGAATCAGACCGGCTAAGTCGATATCGTTCAGCAGACTCAACAGCTTGTCAAACACAGGAATCCAGGAAAGCTCGGAGATTTCATTGAATGAACTTCAAGATAACCGGGTTTAGAGGGGACCCCTTTGACCGGAGTAAACGACGTCAGTGACGGAAATAGAATATTGCATTGCCAGATAAGGAACTCGCATACACTGGAGATTCATTTCCGGTGAGAAAATAGCGTCAAGGAAGAAAATAAATTAAATATAAAATAAATTTTAGAGGAATACTCTGCCTCTACTGGTGAAACTCCAGCTGCCTAAGAAATTGGAACTCTAAACATCGCCTGAAAAAATTTAAAATGCTCAGTGTTCAATTAATTTTGATTCTAAGGTGAAGACTCAGGTATCCCTCGTAACATGGTTTGACATTAACCTTTTGGATGTGGTCATACATTTTATAAAACTAGATGCATAGAGGCGTTAAAAATATCAGAATCCATCATTGGGATCCAATGCTGACGCTTTGAAATTCTAATTATCGAAGGAGGATTAAAATTCTCCAAGTACTCATCAGTATCACTGAATTTGAATGCTCCACGAACCCCTCAAGCGTGAATAATGAAAACTGATATGAAGGTATCCAGAACGTGAACGAAAACCAAGAGATAACGCCAGCGTTGAAAAACATTTAGCGCTCATGTTGAAACTATCTTGGAACGATGTGTGTAAAGCTACGCTAACGTTTGGAGCTCTCTCTGTGCCTGTGCTGTAAAGACAGGAGAGACATTGCATAATCAAATCAGTGCACACAAAGACCTATATTGCGCTTATCCTCTTATTAAAAAACTGCAATGACATCGAACAGTATTTGCAAAACAAGGTCATGTTTCCTAAAATTTCGGTTCTTTTCTCGAGAGACAAATATCCCTCTTTAAAATGTCTAGATCATCCGATTCGATGAATAAGGAAGCTGCCATTTGCAGGAGCTGCAGCAGTGCTCAAGTATTCACTATACTTAGCTACAGCTCCGTCAGGATTCGAATTTCCTCGTAAAACCAACCATACGGTAGCTCATTTTCATTTTCAAAAAATCCATATGTTTCAAAAATCAAGCTCAAACGACCTAGGTCGACGAACTGCTAGAATTCCTGCGGCATTTTCCATCTGCGATAGAACTGAGGCCGCTGATCAGCAGATTCGCCAGTTATCAAAGCCTCGCCTCGCTTCTTCGCGATCGAATGAGTTGCAGATTTCGCAACGCTGCAGAACGTCGCGTACACTTCTATTCATCGTCGGAACAAACAACCTCGCTGGAACGAATACTCGCACCGCTCCCGAAGAGAAGACTTATCCATTTACTCCTAGAGAGTAGCCTTCAACGCAGTATAGTCCTCTTCTTCGCCAGCCACTGCGCACTTCATTCGCGTTTGACTTAATTAGTTTCTCTTTGGACTGCGAACGGACCCCAAAAGGGACACGAGGAGGGGACTGAACTCGTGAAGATGGTTTCGAAATTTTCTTTTCTTGTTGCCGGAGCGCTCCTCGCTTTAGTCCACCCCGCGGGTGATGAGTGCGCCAGTTGGAGGCTTTTTATTCTTCCATCTCTTCCTCACCTTCATCAGCAGAATCTCTTTTTCATCTTCCTTTCGAACGCTTCGTCATTATCATTTGTACGTCGACTCTTCAGCCGCAATCGCAGTCAAAAGAAGTCGAGTGCGAAGCGTTCGAATTTCCTTCTGGCGGAGGGTAATTTAGAGAGCTATACAATTAAGCTAAACGCAGTCAGGTGCAAGAGGGTTCATTCATAGGTTTACGAAGGCGAAACAGAAATTCGCAATCGCGGGAATATTTATTTTTATTATAGAAAACCATTTATTTGAGATATTTATTCAAGACCCGATAAACCGCAACAGTTTTGGCGAAGAAAGATATTAACAGCTCAAGTCTTGCTCGGGCAAACAACGTTTCTTTCGAGTTGGGCAGTCCTGGTATCCGTTTAAGAGCCTAATGACTCTCAACGGCGCTACCTCACATCGCCTCCATCGTCAGACCCTCTGAGGATAGTGCAAAAAAACTCCTCCAACTCGAAGAGGTAAACGTTCGTTAAATAACATAGCTCAAGCACTACAACACGCGAACTTCCTCTGTCTTTCGTTCGCCATCGGCCAAATGGAACGCAAAAAACGTCCAACCCTTTACCAAACGCCCTTCTCACGTTTGAAGTTTCGGTTGATATTTTGAAACGATGAACTGCCGAATGAAAAATTGACTCGATGTCGATTCAATTTCAAGCAATTTCAAAGCATCAATTTCAATCATCAGTTTCAAGGATCAGAAAGAAACGACCACGGGAGATACAACGAGGGCCTAGACAAAGAGGAATTGCATCGCGAAGAAGGAAGAAACTAGTTTACGCATAATACTTCTTTTGGGTGTCGCTCTTTTTCTGATATTGTCAGGATGAGGGGGAGACTGAGAGCGCGACTTTTTCTCCATATTTTTATTCATAAGTACCAGATGGACCTATGCAGCCCTGAAGATGCCCGAATGGGCGAAAGATCTCGGCTGACGAATAAAAATATGGATAAAAAGTCGCACTCTCAGTCTCCCCCTCAACTTGACAATAGTTTACGTATAGTTCCTCCATTGGGACGCTGCAAATGGCGCAGTTTGGTGAGGAATCATCTTCGATTCACAGAAACGGAAAGTCGAATTCGCAAGATTTTTAACGGACCTAGAAGCGATTGCCTGAAAATCTGCCTCCCTACGAAATGTAACAATCCATAAATAATTTCAAATCAAATTCTCAAAAAAAAAAAAAAAAAAAAAAATCGCAATTCTTTTCTAATTCAAAAGCATTTTTTTTTTTAAAGGTGTCGATCTTTCCCTCGGCAAATTACAGCTCGTTGAAATTTGAGCGAAAAACGCCAAGGGAAAAATTGGGGATGGAAAGTGAGGTGGAAAATATTTCTGTTTTCCTTTGGGAAATCGTGACGCGCCGTGCGTGAGAGGAAAATGGGAAAACCATTTGACGATGAAGTGTGAAGGGAAAACATTGTTCGAACTTTCGTGCACGGATACACGAGAGTAAAGAAAGCCCTTGTATGGAGAAAACGTTCAATAGCAACTGTCATTCGGTTCGGCGCGTCGCCATGCTCGAAATTTCAAGATGATCCATGAGGTTCTCAGACTTAATTACCTACGTCAGCGTAGATATGGCTAAGTAGTTGCAAATAAATCAAACAAACCCCTCGTCCTTTTCTTTCCTTGCATGTGATAAATTACTTGGTCTAAAGTCTCAGGCTGGAAGCAGTCTTTCGCGAATCCTTTCTCGAACCATTCGCCGATTTTCATCTACTAATAATTTTTGAAACAACACGATCCCTTGCCGCGATTTTCAGAAGAAAATAACGCGCGTGTGACCAACAACTATCCGAACTAACAACAATCCTATCGACTATCAATTTCATCAAAAAGTAGAGAAACGTGTATAAATTTTCCAAAAATCGATGTGAAGAAATGCAATGTTTTGACTCGAAATCGGATTCGACGATCAATTCTTAGAAAATATTATCTCGAATAGTCGACAATTAATTTTCAAACTTATCCCCCTGTACGGATTTATAAGGATAATCTCTCAACATTCCGTTCCGATAGACGTCTACCGAACATTCTATTCGTACTAATGACGCCCAGGAGTTGCGCCAGCGGCGCCGATGCCGACTCTCCTCGTATAATAGATTCACAATAGCGGCTATTGTGATAGCACCTAACCGTCCTAGCAACGCTTCCAATGCTGAAGTCTCGGCGAAAAAAGAACTTATCCTTTTCTGTTAACTAGAGCGATTTCTACGACTCCGTCGCTAATCGCTTCGCGTGATAAAGAACGGCCCGAAGTGCGTCTCAAGCTTCATTGCATTCTCTGGCAATTTTAACGTCATCTTCACCGTCTTGTGTTTGCATTGTAATTACCGCCGAAGAGGGGAATCTATTCCGAAATTGTCATTTTCTTATTGCAGGTGAAACGATTACTTGAAGGACGATCAGGGACCGGTCATTATCGGAGTCCTTGAACGTGAACGGCATTTGCCACGTGCTATGATGAACTGACAAGTGAAATTACCGTCTAGCTAGAACAATAAAGGTCGATCTGAAAATGGGTAATGTAGGAAAATTTCGTCTTGAATAAAATGTTAGAAAGTTGCTAAAATATAAGTAAACTGCGAACAGAATCAATTTTCGAAGAGATCTCACTTATTACGCGTAAATAAATATAGCTTTATCTTTCTGGGGTGGAAGAATTGTTCATAGAAAGTTTGCTGTACATTGAGGCCCAAATTAATAATAATAATAATAATATAAAAAATAATAATATAAAAAAATATATTCATCATCATAATAATAATAAAATTAATATTTATTATTGTTATCGTAAGTGATAAGTGCTTCAAAATGCAAATAATGCTTTTCGTTTGCCTTTGTCGTCAGGTGTTCATTTTTAACCGGTACCTAATTTTCTACAAACTAAACGGCGTTTTTCTCTCTGATTGAACCCGAATACAAGTAGCAAATTCCGATCACTAGAAATCAAGTTTAACAAAAAATATTTTCGTTAAAAAAATTATTTTTGTTTTATTTCAAGTTTGTAAAAAAATATTTTTAACTTATATTATAAGAATCATTTCGAGGTCTATCATTCGGTCGCCGAACAATCTTCTGTGTCTGATCAAACCGAATGTGGAGATACCGTGTTCTGTCCTTGGACAGGCCCCACACAGCAGGAACACAATGGATGCTTTTTACTCGAGGCTGACCTAGGCCAACCGACAGCAGAGGGTCGGCAGGAAGGGAAAGAAGGCCGACTACGTGAACAACTGAACACTGCTCGGGGCCAGGAGTAGCGGGGAATCGCCTTGATTAACAGGGCACCGCGCCCAATTTGGCGATCAAAAGGATAATCTTATTGGGCCAGAGGCCTTGAGGTTGATAAGCGGGGCCGAATCAAGCGGATGGAACCCAGAGGTTCATTCGGTACAACGCAGTCGCAGTCGGATGATGAGATTCGGAATAAACCGGGCGAATAACCCAAGTACCGACGAACAAAGATGATTGAAGAGCTCCGGCATAAATATTCATTGAGCTGACTCGCAATCAGAGTATTCCTTCCTGTCTGGCCTAACTTATTCATAGGCAGAACTTAAGGCTGGGAAGTATGATAATCATTTCCAAGATCCGTTGCCGTCGGATTGCAACTATAGTATGACGTATGACAGTGATAAATACTCCCGACTGTGTGGCCGCAGTTTAATGAATAAACCATCCTTTTACACGGAATGTTTTCCGGCTAGTTATCGCCTTGTTGGTATTTGATTTTTATTGACAAAATGTCAATTTCGTTAGACAAAACGGAAAAAATTGATACTTGAAAAAGTGTTAGAAATAATTTTACATTGTTGTTTAATTATTTAACTAAACATTTTTTCCAACATTGAACTCTTGAACGGTATTTATGAGACATTTTCCGTTATAAAAAAATGGTTGTTTAATCGTTAGCTATTTATTTATCGATCAAATGCATTTCTATCATATTCAAATTGGAAATGAAACTTTTTCATTTAAAAAAATGAATTGCCTGAGGTTGAATTTTGAATATTTGTATGAAATTTTTTTTTGAAACTCAGGCGGTTTATTTACGTTTAAAAGTACGTGTACATCTCGGTTGCGATTTACTTCCACGGTATCGTTAAATTTGAATCCTTACGTTTGAAAAAATAAAATGGAAATCACTCTTAGACTTATTAGAACCAAACGGGTGCAAATCTTGTTGCTATAAGTGTTGAATAAATAGTTTATCATTCGTAGATAAGCCAAGATATTTTCTTTGAACTGTATTTTTTGTGTTCTATAGCTTCAATAGGACGATGAAAACTATAATAAATGCAGCATATTCGCAGATTTCTAATTAATAAATTAGCTTGAAACCTCAACTAGCATTTTCGCGCTAATTAATCACCCATCAGAATTCATTAACGCGAAAATTAAGTAAAGCGTGGAGGGGAAATCATTAATGTCGTTATCAATTCTGTTATCTTTGAGGCCGACTCGTTGCTGATAGAAAAATTGAAAAAAGGCATTATCAAACGTGCAGTCCTCAAGGTAAACGACGAGGTTGTGCGTGAAGGTTTGCTAATAGTTTAACAGTATTATGAGCAAGAAGAGTATAAATAGTAGCGCCAAGGTCGAGGGAGCACTGGCACGTTGAGGAGGCGCCAGCTCATTTAATCTCTGTTCCACTTAGCGAACAGCGTTTACCCGCTGAAAGATTCTCGTTCGAAATGGCGATTTCGAGGGAACGGATCAAAAAGAAATGTTTCGATCGGTTCAACATATAGGACAATAAGATGGCAGATTATCACAAATGGACGATGGGAGTCTTTGACGGACAAAGCTGCGAATTTTATTATTCCTTTGCTTCAAAAATAATGTATGAAAACCATCAATTGGGGACAGCAACTGTTCCGAACATTTGTGAACGTTTCCCACGAATTTTTTATAACTTTTTTCTTCTTAATTTGCAAATTAAAAGCTAATTTTTTCGCTTACGGTGCCGCTGAAGAGATATTAGACGACCATTCCAACGAGTATAGAACGATTTTTGTAGCTCCAAAAAAAATTCTCATCGAAATTTCATGCCGAATTTCTGAAACTTTCGATAATTCTACACTATAGCTGCGATAACTCGAGAACCAATAAAGCTATAAACCCCGTAATGGTCTCGTTCGAGTCAGCATTCGAAAATCTATAGATATTGATACCAAATACACCTTCTTCTCGATATCGTTGGCAAATACGAATTTTCTTACCATCAAAATCCATCAAAAATAAGCCTAAAAATGAGGAACGATTTGGTCACAGAGTTGAGCGTTTTTCAGGTCAAGATTGGTTTTTGCTGAAAATTTTAGCGTTTATAGTTCGTCAGAAAAATGTTTTTTTTTTGTGTAGTTAAAGAAATTAAATAATTATGTTACAATTCAATTGTAACATAAACATGCATTTTCTTCTTCTTCTTCTTCTCTTCGTCAGAAAAATATTTACGACGTACGGACACTTTTTTTTTCTTTTTTAAATTGAATTTTGGACTCTACATCCCTTGAAAAGTAAAACACCAACTTCGATGGAGGTTAGAAAATATTTTTCGGACGATTACGATGGTTTATTAATTGCAATATAAACAAAAAGAAGAAAATGGATCAGACGGTCAAATAACTTGGTTATTGCCATTTCCATTAGGTTACTCCATGCAGTAATATAATAACGAAGGTAGGTACTAATTGGTAGGTAATTGGTTGAAAATTACCATGCTATAAAGTGCAATGGTTTTTTTTTTTTATTCTATCTGGAAATTCGACGAAACGATTCTTCGAGACGTTGACGTGCTACCCGTTCGGTTCACTTTAGAATTTCAAAGCGATTCGCTTTTTGCCGAGCCGTATCGTGACTTCAGGAGGAAAGTGCAGTTGAAGGGATAAATATACGAGATTAGGAGAAGGACGCTAGCTGAAGTGAGAAGATGGTGCAAACGGACTGGCGAAAAAATAAAAAGAAAACACCTCGACTCGAAGCTTCTCATGTCAACGACCGAAGAAGTCGGCTGAGCTCGGTTATCCAGAGGTAGCATCCAAGGGGCGTCCGATTGGTCGAGAGTTGCATCTATTATACCGCTGTATAGTCATCCTATGATGTCTACCGGCGGTGCTAGCCGTGAAGAGCTCTGAAGTATATATTTAGAACGGAATTTCGGCTATTCAGAATCGAATAGAACGAGAAAAGCGTTTCCAAGGTTTAACGTCGGATTAAGGCGGGGTGCACACCGGAGAAACGCGTTTCGTGAAACACGTTTCAGGAAACGTGAAACGAAAGTTGCTCGCAACAGAATGATAAGATTACGCAGGGTTGTGCACACTGCGTTTCATGAAACTCCAGTTTCATTGATTGCGTGAAACCAGTTTTCGTGAAACTCGAATAATCGGTTTCCTCTAGCTGTAGTTTCACGTTTCGCGTCGAGAAATTGTATGATCTGACAGAAAATTATGGCAGGAATTTCATTCCAAGTGAAGTTGGCCGAAGCTGTGGAATAACGCTCACAGCTAGCCTCCAGTTGGTGTCCTTCTTCGTTATTTGTGCACCGACTAATGCCACCAAACGATAAAACGCTGCAAATGATTGTACAGTGGTTTATTATTATTTCACTTCAATATTGATTTAAGAAGACTATCCATTTGTCATTTTAAATATTCCGAACATTTGTGAACGTTGCCACCGAAAAACAGATGGTAACTATAGGGGAAAGCTCCGTAGCAACTATTGTAATTTTAATAATTTTTATTTTTCTTAATTTCCTAATTAAAAACTAAATTTTTTGCCTAACGGTAAAGGTGGAGAGAGTGTTTGACGACCATTCCAATGAGTATAGAACGATTTTTATAGCTCCAAGAACTCTCAAGTTATACCCTCATGTCAAATTTCTGAAAATCTCCCAATTTCTGCACAAAAGCTGCGATAACTCGAGAACCAATAAAGCTATCGACCCAGCGATGGTCTCATTCGATTCAGCGTCCAAAAATCTATATAATTTGATAACACGTACACATTTTTCTGAAAAACCTTGGAAAATATGAATTTTCTCCCCCTCAAAACCCCCCAAAAATACCGTTAAAATTGAGCTAGCAAGTTGGTTCAAGAATTGGGCCGTCGTAGGACTGAGATTGATTTTTGGTGAAAATTTCAAATTTTTAGCTCTTACAGTTTGGCCGGAAAACTGCTACCGGCGTACGGCGGACGGACAGAATTTTTTTATTGGATATTCGGATTCTACATGCCTTGAAACGTAAAACATCAAATTTTGAGGGGGGTTAGAAAATTTTTTTCCTTGGGCGATTACAATGGTTTATTATTGATAATAAACCAAAAAAGTGGCTTAGACATTCGGAAGAAATCCTTAAATTTAATAGGATCACTTATGAGCAAGTTCGCAACAACGAGGGAACTATGGTCTCGATCCCTGATCCACTGATCCCAGTATTTTCGTTTTTTCTTTTAGTTTAGCCACCACGACAAAACGACCACATCGTCATCGGAATTGGTCGTGAAACTGACGGGAAAACCATTTTTTCAGTATGCATGCGCGAGTGAAACGGATTTCATGAAACAAGTTTCATGAAAGGTGTTTCACGAAACGCGTTTCTCCTGTGTCTCGTTTCTCCACCCCGCCTAAAGGTCGATCCACACATATCCGTGACGTGACGCGACGTGACGTACCGTACAGGGACCTTCAGTGGAAAAAAAATATCGGCAGACGAAATTCTTAGTAAACTAAAGGGGAAAGACGGAGCGTGTTCAGACGTGAACGGCACAGTGACGCTCCGCCGCTCACAGTGCTCTTCCGGCGTCGCCCGTGTTCACAAGAAATACGGCCTCGCCGATATTTTTCTGCTATACCGGACGTGAAAACGAGTTCGCTCCCTGAAAACTAAGATCACTCGAGCAGACATGCTTGATCACTGAAGAACACTGACACAGAAAGGTAAGGTACTGTGTGAATGGCAGTGAAAAATTTATCACGGATGTCACTGGAGGATACTGAACACAGAGGACGGTGCCGTCACCTCACGGATATGTGTGGATCGACCTTAATTCTCGCGTAAAATTTTTGTAGAGGGGTTGTGAGGGGGAGAAAAACCAGGCGACTTATTCTCCAGATTTTTAATGGCTGCACTTTCGCCCATTCGGGCGACCAAACGAAGTAAAATTTTTGATGCACCTGTTTTAAAATGCCTTTTTTTCTGGCTCGTTCTTTCGTTTTCACTTGGATCGATTGTCATGAAAAATGGCTAACGTGTCGGTGGAATATCAGTAATTTTCATAAGAACGCACTCGACTTCAGAAACTAGGTCCCGCTTATCGATTCTACAGATCGATCACCCGAGCTTAACAGCGCCGTTCATTAAATGACAGGCGCTTTACGGCATAGTATGAAACCTAATCCTATTGTCGGGTGTTTGAACATTTCATTACTATTTACCTAGTTGAAGGCGTTGCTTATTGAAGTCGACACGTGCCTAGCAGTTCTATTTTGAAATGGCCATTTTCTCAGCTCAACGTTCGAAGGCTTGGCTGATATATTTTTGACGCTCTTTCGAAAACCAATTGACAGAGATGTAGAAGTTACAAAACGCAGACAACAGAGCGCCGTTCGGCAAAATTTTCATCTTCGGCTGAGAAAATAGAACAAGATCGCTTTGGAGTATTAGGAAAGATTAGGAAGTCTTCTGAACATAATTTTCAAGAGAGCGAATTCGGTTCAAAGGAATTCGCTTGCCAAGATCGCAACGTTGGTGGACCGTTCGAGATCCAAAAATGCTGCAAATGATTCAACGGTGATTTATTATCCCTTTACTTAAATTGAGATTTAAGAAGAACATCCACTAGTGATAGTTCCTTATTACGGACGTTGTTTTAGTTTCCACCTATCAACAGATTGGTAGCTTTAAGGGCAAACTCGTAAATAACTATCGTAATTTTAATAGTTTTATTTTTCCTAATTATACAAATTATAGTTAAATTATTCGCTTGATGATACAGCTTTAGATAATGTCTCGGGCGATTACAATAACTTAATTACAAACCAAAAGTTGTGAAGAAACTATGATAGCTGAATTCTTGAAATTCTGATCTATAATCATTTTAGGTCTAGCGATGTAACAATTTTTCAGCCATATCGCAATCTCGATTGTGAGAATTTTATGGAAGAGAAAACTCGTATTTCGTATGTTTTAAACATAGGTTATTTTAATATCAATTTATATCGAGTTTTTTACGCTGAGGCTAACAAGGACACAAAGGAGTCGATATCCTTAATGTGTCCTGAGTTATCGCGGCTTTTGTTGAGACTATCGAGATTTTTTAAAATTGCCACGATTGTATAATTCGAGAATTAATAGAGCAGTAAGAAACGTTTTATACGTGATAAAATACTCATAAAACACTGTATCATGCAAGCATTTTTTTTAAATAAAAATATCAATATCAAGATAATTGCTATTGAGTTTTATCAATCTGTCGTCAGGTAGAAACTTTCACAAATTTTCAGGATAGTTAGTATCACAAGTGGATGGACTTTTAAAATTATAATTGAAGCAAAGGAATAATCAACTGCTGTACAATCATTCGCAGCGTTCATTTTTTTTATTTTTTTTTTTTTTTTAAATAGGATATTTGCACCCAATTTTAGAAGGGGTTAGTCATTTTTTGTCTCGGGCGATTACAATTGTTTAGTATTGAAAAATGAACCAGAAATACATTAATCCAATTTCCATCCCTAAATTATGTAATCTACAGATGAAGAAGGGGATTCAATTGTATTAATTTAAAACATTAAAACGAAGAGTTTCATCGGCGAATTTATTCCGATCGATAGCGAAACCGACTCTATCGTAATAACGAATGTAATAGCACCACTTGAGCCGGAGATAGGGCAGTTCATAACTGGCCGTTAATCGTGACCTCTTCTTGATAACTTTCTAACTGTACATCGTGAAAGTTACTCCGGTAATAAACACAGTTCGTTCGAAGTATCGTGTCGAATTAAGGTGAAGCACGAAGGGCCGCTCTGGAGAAGGAGATATTGGTGCGGAAAATAAAATGCATCCCGTCCTGTTAACAGGACTGGTGATGCAGGCGGGAAGGGAACTGTGCATAGGATGCTGAAAAGAGAAAGCTTGCACCCACGTCCTGCAGTCGGCAGAAGAGGAGAATGCTAGGACCAGGCGGCTGTCAGCCCAGAGACCCGGTTCAGGAAGGTCCTCAGGTGAAAGTGAACCTCATTCGGGCCCTATGCAATGGAACAGTACCTCCTCTCGACATTTGAAGGAAAAAAATTTATTAGGAATTGGAAAACATAAACGGGTGACAGGTAAACGCGTCGGTTTTGAGAAGAGTCGTCATTTTATGTAGGGTTGCGTTTGACTTCCTGATTACCTCTTGGGACATGCTAAAAAAATATAACCGGCTATCTGGAGGAACGATTTGCGTGGGAAATGTCGAAGATGAAAACCGAAAATAGTTAAACTGCATTATTGCTTTTTAGAAAAAAATATCATGCTCTTTACCAGATAAAATTATTCAGTGCTTAATATAAACGGAGTTTTAGGTCGGCAGACGGGTAACCAGTTTATAATAATGACTTCCGTATATTAACTCGCGAGAAAACTGCTCGGTAGCGGCAAATCTAGTTAATCTCGGCTTTATCTACGATTGATAAGCGTGGCTTTAATAGGCGAGCAAAATTCAAGTTGGAGGGGCACTTTTGTGATAAAATTCAACTTTAAATACATTTCTGGGTGACTTCAAGCGACGGAAATTCGAGCGCTCGTAATTCTAACATCCGAAACTTTTTTTTTTCAATTATGACAGTTAAGAGCATTCCAATCTTGCAAGTCAATGAGGAAGGTCTCGATCGATAATCGATCAACTAAAAAGGAATAAATGAGGCGGGGGGAAAATAAATAAAATGCATGAAAAAAGGCAGCAATGTGAAGGTGAAGCTAAATGAGATTCACCTTAGCCTTGGCGGATAACTCTTCACCTTCATCGCCGCAAATGACTCGACAACTTCCCCTCGGAGTTGCCGAAGTGGTAGGCATCCATCAAAATCACACTCTTGTCCATCACTGTCACAGAACCTATTAGTGAAACCAGTATGGAAGAAGCGCGAATTAAAGGCGCAGGTGAAATGGCAACAGTGCGAAGTCGTGATTCGAACTTGTCACGCTTTCCTTGTTAATTTATCAACATTTCCGCCCCTCGTTCATGAAAATCTCTCTCAGAATTGGTTTATTGCGAATTAAATAACGGAAATTTATTAATTTTTTCTTTTAATTAATTTAAATTTCTTTTTTCTTTTAATTTAAAATTTTAATTTAATTTATTAATTTAATTTATTATTTATTAATAATTTACTTCAATTGTGAATTAAGAAGACCACAAACAGAAGAACAGACGGACTCGCTGACTTTTGTTCAGAATGCGCTTCTGAGCATAGTACGATGGAAATTTCTTCCAATAGGGCCTCCGTTTCGGAATCGACTTTTCAGACGATCACAATATTCGCAACTTGGAAGTAAAAACGAGCATTGCGCCGCCATAATACCAGCAAACGAGTTGAACCGATCATTTGTATAATTAGTATTGGCATAACTACGAATGTGATATTTTTAAACAGAGTGATTCGAGTAACGGAACTTTACCTCAAAATTTTACGAACTATTACAGTAGACATACTGTTTACCATAGATGCGAATGTACTTCCTCATCTCTGGAAAATAAATTATCACGAGTATGTGCGCCGATTTTTGAATTTTGAAAGCAACCTTCCTCTCCTCGCTTCTTCCTTATTTTCTTCCCTTGTTACGTACCTCTTCAGGTATATTAAAAAATGATGAAGCCCTTCAAACAGTTATTCAATTCGGTTCAAATTAGGCTTGACACAATTATAATCAGTAGATACGGTCATCTGACTGCTTCATTATTGTTCATAGATTAAAACTATTTGATCTATGTGATACCAAATGACACCTCTGTAGAATCTTATCAAAATTATCGGCACGAATACGCTTATCTCACTAATCGGCACGAATACGCCGATCCCAAAAGGAACTGAAATACAGAACGGCCTTGAAAAAGATATTAAACGAAAAGCTCGTGAGACTCAGATCTTTTTATGGTGCCTCTAGATAGGCCAATAAAATTCTCACACTCGGCGCTCGTATCTCTCATCGTATTGCCTACCGACATGGTACCCCACCCGTGGAATTAATTGTTTCTTCGTCCTAGTAACGTAATGGCCCTTGATAAGCTCCAGCACGCAAGTTGAAATATATTCAAAACAACATACCGCAAGAATCTACCGTGTATACCGTGTACAAAATGCGTTTATTCATTACAGTCATTAAATGTTGACAAATGTTGACTAATAAACAGAATGATCGATTTTAATATCGTTTGTTGTAGCCATCATTGATATAAGAGGGAACAATTCGACCAATTCTGGTCTAAAAAAGTCGAGTATGCTTCGTTTTATTTTCAGAGAATAAATTGATACGATGAATTTTTCTCAGTTGGCCCTAGACGAATTTCGTTCGAATAATTCGAGAACGTTGCATTTTTCCGAACCCATCTCCGAATTCAAATTTGATGAGGTTGGCCGTCCATTTGCATGGTAAACAAAGGGCGTGAAAAAAATAGATCAAAAATTGAGCCGCACCGCCACTGCACTACAACAGTTCCTCGGCTCAAGGACTTCTGCGGTTGTCACAGATTTCCATTCAGCCGTGACATTTACGACCTTCGAATGGCGCAGACAGTTGCTTTACTTATTTTGCGATCCAGCTGTAAAAACGTTAAATTGATTCATCACCATGGGAACAGAATTCGACGCATTTCAAAATAACTGGCAATTTATAGCAGCTATCGTAATTTAAATCATTTTTATTTTTATTTATTAATTACCTACTAAATTGTTAAATATTATTGAACTAAATAGAAATATTAATTGAACTAAAAGTCACGTTTTTGAAAATAATTGTACGGTTTCTTTTGCTAAAATTATGATTCAAGAAGACTAACCACAACTGTTTAATAATTATCGTGATTTTAATCTTTTTCTTTTCCTTAATTTATCCAATTAAAAGTTAAATTATTCGCCTAAAGAGTGTTTGACGAGTATTCCAACAAGTACAATATGTTTTTTACGGAGTTATGCCATCTTGCCAAATTTCTCGAACTTGCCACGCTAAAGCTGTGATTTATTTATTTATTTATTTAGACATGGTACGAGCAATTCTGCTCAATTTACAAAAGAAAAATTACAAGGAAAGGCTTCGCTACAGCATAAATACAATATAGGTTTAGCAAAAAAGAAAATAAACGAAGTACCGGGCGGCAGGAGTGCAAAACATGTCGAGTTCAGGAGCACAATCGATCAGGGCATTAGCCTGACGGGGGAGACGGTAGGAAGGACGGTGGTAGAGGTAGTTTGTGGTGGAGAAGGGTACGTAAAAGAGTGTCGAATGGCGGGATGGGTAGGGGGCACGTGGAGACCTATCATGGCCAGAAGCGAGGGACAGTCAAGCTCGCCAGTCACCAACTTCCGGAGAAACAAGGTGTCAGCAAGAAGCCTGCGCCTCTCCAGAGTTGGGAGCCCGATCTCGAGACGCATGGAGTCAGGATGGTAACTCTCCAGCCTACCCGACCGAAAAGCCACGTACCTGAGGAATCTCCTTTGGACCCGCTCTATCTGGTGCTTGTGGACGTCATAATAGGGGGTCCATACCACGCTGGCGTACTCCATCACAGGCCGAACCATAGCATTGTACAAGTGGACAAGAGCATCGATACTCGAGAACTCCCTAGTACAACGCCTAATGAAACCGAGTGCACGCATGGCCCGGCCCACAACCATGTCAATGTGGCCGGAGAAGGTAAAACGGGAGTCAAAGAGCGCACCAAGGTCACGCGCCTGCACCTTGCGCTGCAGAGCCTCACCATTTACGACGTATGGGAAGGCGACAGGTTGTTGAGTTCTGAGAAAGGAAAGAACATAGCATTTGGAAAAGTTAAGGGAGAGGTTATTTGCTGTGCACCAACCGAGCACTCTGTCCAGGCCACCCTGGAGCCGCTCTGCGTCCCGAACGTCCTCGACACGAGTGAAAATCTTCAGGTCGTCTGCATAAAGAAGGAGCTGATAACTCGAGAACCATTGAAACTATCGACTCGGCGATTAGAACGGTTTAATATTAATTATAAACCAAAATACATGGAATTGAATGCTCAGCGATCGACGTAGTAACTATAAGGATTAAATAGGAACGATTGTCATTCTATCGTTTGTCTTTATTCAGAAAAGAGCTTTCCGATACTACTGTATTACTCATCGAACAGGATATAATTTGCCACTCTGCCACCAATTCATACGACATACGTGAAGCGTCTCGCACTCATCCAAATACGCGCACGGTGGGCGTGAATCAGCTTTAGAAGGCCCTATTACACGGACAATGTAATTTTCGATCTTTGGAGCGTCGTTTTAAAAGAAGGAAGCACAGCACTGGGAACTTTCCCTTATAACAGGATGGCGAACGGATAATAGGAACCCATGATTATGCATAATGAATCGATTGTCTCTCTTCCTCGCTCCTTTTTCTCCCTCGGACTGGTTCAATCGCAGTCAACCTCTCGGCCTACGCTCTTCCACCGCACGACACATCGCCAGACCTGATGACCACTTTCGTTCAGAACGACCTGCAATTACCATTCCTAATCGACTGATGAGCCGGCTGTTCATCTTTAACCGGAAGCGTTTATAGGACCGCGGGCCCACGGTTAATGCAGTACGGACAATCGGGTGTAACGATTTTTATGTTTTACACACACGAAAGATCGCGTAGAAATATGACGATTTTCGATGCAACGAGAGTACCAAAAGTGTACGAATTATTTCAAGAGTAAAATGTCACGGCTCGTTCATTTTGTCCGGCGAATCACAGAGACTTTTGGACTTTTTATTCATTGGTAGTAATCGCCAAACAAAAAATTTTCTAATCCCTTCAAAATTTATGTTTTACGTTTCAAGGCATATAGAATCCGAATATCCAAATGAAATAATTCCCATTAAGCCTTACGGCGTCAACACTTTCATGATGGAACTACGAGGAAATGATGGAACTCGTATAAAAGGTAAAATCCTTGAAATAGTCACCAAAAATCAATCTTGGCCTTACAATGGCTCAATCCTTTAACCGAATCGCTACCTCAATTTCAAGTATATTTTAAAGGGATTTCGAAGGTGAGAAAATTCGTATTTTCCAAAGGTTTTCCGTCGAAGGTGTACTTGGTGTCAATTTCTTCAGAATTTTGGACGCTGAATCGAATGAGACCATCGCATGGTCGATAGTTTTAATGCTTCTCGAGTTATTACAGCGTTCGTGTAGAATTTGGGAGATTTTCGGAAATTTGGAATCGTTCTATACTCGTTGGAATAATCGTCAAACACTCTTTAATTACAATTAGGCGAGAAATATAGCTTTTAATTTGAAAATTAAGAAAAATAGAAATGATTAAGAATTTTTATTTTTATTTTTAATTTGTTTATTTTATTATTTATTTATTTATTTATTTTTTTTATTTATTTATTTTTTTTTTGTGGAAACGTTTACAAATGTGATCACAAATAATCTTCTTACATTATTATTGAAGCAAAGGAATCACCATCGCTGTACAATCATTTGCAGCGTTTTCCAATCACTATAGTATATTTCCTCGCGATTTCCCCCAATTGTAATATCAACTGTCAACCCGAAAGTCGCAGTTGACCTTTGCGGAACGATAAACAGCTGATCCGCGCGATATCCAGCTCATAAATTCCCGATGACGTCAACGGGGGTGGCGCTCCCACCTCCGCGTAAGCTCGATCTATATTTGCATTTTCAAGGTCTCCACGCCGTGCGAGGTTCTGTTAACGTTATTCGATGTGCACACTTGGAATAATGGTCGTCACGCCACATGGAAATAACGCAAGTGCAGCTGAAACGACTCGAGCATCGATCGTCACAACGCTGAAGTTTGAAAAATAGATCAAATTTTTTTTTTACAAAACTAGCCTCAAAGGCCGTTGACATAAATACAACGAGATCGAAATTCATACAACTTGTGAAATTGAAAAAAAAAAAAACAAAAAAAAACTCTAAGAAAGAAACAGGATTCGCGTTGATCGATCTGTTTTCAGAATCAGAACTGTTTTTTTTTTCTTTCTTTCTTGTTCTGAATTTATCCACAGTCTATTGTCTTATAACCTCATATTACGAAACGCTTGTAACTCATCAGAACTGCATATGAATGGATATTATTTTCAGAAAAATATTTTTTCCCCAAACAGTAACCAATTGACTCATTAAGTAGGTAACACGGTTTTAAACTATTGCTTGGGTCGAACAGAAGAAAGGATAGCCTAACATTGCAAATTGAAAACAGCCAATTTTTTTCTTTATTTTTTTTTTCTTTTTTTTCTGAGTTTTACATCCTTATTGTGAGATGTCATGATCACGGCTTAAGCACGAAAATCGTTTAACGCTGAATTAGAGCTTAATTCCAGCTGTAAGTTCCGAACGCAGAACCATGATAGAAAACTGTCCCAGATTTCTAGTCCCTTGCAACCGTTGCGAAGGAGA
The DNA here is from genome assembly GCA_037159825.1 of Tupiocoris notatus. Lineage (NCBI taxonomy): Eukaryota > Metazoa > Arthropoda > Insecta > Hemiptera > Miridae > Tupiocoris > Tupiocoris notatus. The sequence goes on from JASJUZ010000483.1 coordinate 61,560, forward strand.
CCGCAAATTTAATTAAGAAACGCAAGAAAATCGTAAACAAGCTGATAAATAATTCATATATTTTACCCCATAGTATTTATTCTCGTTTTAGTTACGTAGCAGAAAATTGACTCGAACATCACCTTCGAAAATTAATAAAATCCACTTATCGATGGCATCACATGATAACCTCGTATCATGAAAAACCCAAAAATTTTCAGGAAAGACAAAAAACTAGTTATATTGGCAGAAATTGAACTTGCTATTAATCCCCAACATTATTTTGCTGTAGGCCATATGACTTAGGGAACTATTAAGGAGAGAAAAATTTGTATGGAGAAATTTAATATATTGCTAAAGATTATCTACTCGTCTCCCTAACACGGGCTTAGCCTTTTATGGGGGGGGGGGGTAATTTTTTGAATTTTTTTTCTTTTTGTGTATATAATGCGTAGCAGAAAGCCTTGGCAAATAACTTCCTTTTTGTAATTAAGAAGAAGAATAAAGTAGATTTCATTTCACGTTAAGCAACAACTAAAGACCTACTAGTATATTTTACGAATTTTCTACTTCGGCATCTGATCATTTTCATATAAGAACGGAATCTTGCACATTTCGACACGAAAAAAAAAATACTAACGTGAATTCGGGGTTTTCGGGCAAAGGCAGGCGCAAGAATATAGGTCAGGGCCCATTGATTAGGCATTCGGAGATGGAAGTGGGAGGAATGGGGAGGCTAACGGCCGTCGAAATTGCTGGACGGAGCGTGAAGCGATGCCGAACTGACCTGGTACAACCAGTGAGTATAGAAGTTATACTTCTATACTCACTGGGTACAACATCAAAGGTGGACGCGGCTCGCACATCAGCCCTTTCGCAAAAGGGATTTTACACGTCTGTAACTTCGAAGGTTTGCATTACGAACGGAGAAGAAAATTCGAGAACAGGCGATTTGGCTTCTCGTGTTCGTCGCTGAAAAGCATTTTCAAAACTGTCCAGAAAATTTTCTCTTGCCCAACTTTGAATGTATAATTGCGTTGTAAAAAAATATTTTTTCGGATGATGCCGAGCTGTAGTGATTGCGCTTTCCCTAGTTTTCAAAGAAGAAAGAAAAAAGGTGTAGCTGAAAAATTTCCTGATGAAAATACTGGTACGACGGCTACCTTCTGTTCAGAGTCTTCGAGGCGATTATTAGACGTCGGTGAGTTGAAAAAGGGTGTTTCCATATAAAACGTGTACTCGACGTAATGCTCGTCAAACACTCTCTGTAACTGAACGGTTAGGCGAAAAATTTAGCATCTAATCTATTAATCAATAATATCCCTATCTTTCACGTTATTGTTTCGATATAAAACAAAATTATTTTAAACAATGTAAGATTTAATGATAGAATTTTTATAAAAGAAATAATGTATACAACTGTAATTGAAATATTACTAAGTAGGCCGATTATTTAATTTTTTTTAGTCAAAGAAATTATGAAGGTGTATGTAGAGAAAAAGTAGTATGTATTATGAATCCATCTCATTATAATAACAGTTAGTTGAACGTGTTGAACTGTGAGTTGAATATAAAAATCATTAACAAAACTGGTTTTTTTCTTTGGATATATAACAATAAAAAAAATTGAACGCTTCAACCTGTTGGTGAGGGGGAGGGGACGTGCCCCTTCGTGCCCCCCCCCCCCCCCGACGCGACACCTATGAAAGTAACTGAAACTCGTTTCAATAAACACGAAGTTCGCTAAAACTCACGATCATGAAAATAGAGATGAATTCGCTACATTCCGCACATCGTTTGCACTTCAAAATACTGACGTCGAACTAATTGCATAGTCGAGGATACTTTGCGCTATAAATGAGCGCGGAAATGAACTAACGACGAGCGGAATGGCCGCCGGACATCAATCATTTATAAAAGTTGGAGGAATCCTGGCGCGAAAAACGCCAACTCCTCGGGCCAATGGCAGGACTTGGCGTCTTTAGCATGCCAATGAGTCCTATTTGTCGATGACGTAAGTACGCTCTTGGCACGCAAATCGATTAGTTACTCTTTTGAAGATGAGTGATGATATTTACTTTCGGTTCATCGAACTAAAGTCGAGAAATAATTATAGCGTTTTCGCCAAGTTCGTCCATTTCTCGCCTCGTCTTAAAGAGTCGATTTCATCTATTATTTTTTAAATCTTATTATTTATTATTGGGTTTAAAAATAAATATTAGAAACGGCGTTAATTAGTAGCCCAAGGATTTATTTATTATTTATTCATATTTTTTAAATATTGTCAGGATGAGGAGGAGATTCATATTGCGACTTTTTCTCCGTATTTTTATTTCTCGGCCGAGATCTTTAGCCCATTCGGGCATCTTCAGGGCTGCATAGGGGGAGAAATAAAAATATGGAGAAGAAGTCGCAATATGATTCTCCCCTTCATCCTGACAATATCAGAAAAAGAGCGACACCCAAAAGAAGATTTTTTAAATATTTTTTTTTATTTTACCATGTATAATACAAATAATAAATTCAAAACATATCCTTTTTAACCTTTTTTCGGAACGAGGAAAATTCATCAAAACATATTTTTAAAAAAAGAAGAGTTTGAGCCTGAAATAGTTCAGTTCTTTATCTAGAAGATACTTCAACTTAATAGGTATTTGAAGGTTCAAGGGGAGACAAATTAATCATTTTCAATATTTTTAGATCATCATCTATTGTATCTATTTCTATGGCTCTTCCTTCTCGAATGAAATCCGAAAGTATGGAAAGTGAATGGAAAATATTTCGTTATCAACAACTAACTTGCTGGGAAAATACCATATTCAAATTTTCACTTCTTAAAATAATATTTAAAAAAAAACTATAAATTTTTATTATACTCGCCATCCTTTTCCAAATAATAGAAGAAGAAAATAAGACTGAGAAAGTTATCTGGCGCATCGTAGGATTATGACACTACAAAAAAAAAATTATTTGCAAACCATCTAGGAATGAGAATACGCGGCTTAACAGGTTTCTTCGGAAGCAGGAAATTGACGGTTCTCGCATCTTGCGCAACGCAGAAACTATATTAGGCTTCCTTAGCACACATTGAACCGGCCCAGAATATAAACTCATCATTTTTCTCTCAACGGCTCCGCAGAGTCGAGAGAGAAAAATACGGAATTTCCATTTAATGAGATCTCGACATTGTCTCGAGAAAATAAATAAGGCGCATTCTGAAAATCAAATCCACTGTATTAAAATCGCAAAAAGTCGTCTTGAAAATAAACCGAGTATATTTTTTCGACGCACTATTGCACTTCTGTTTCATAGGAAGCATTAAACGAAAAACCGACGAAAATGTCAAAATCTTATAAGATTTTAACCGAAAAAACGACGAAAATTTTGAAATCTTATAAGATTTTAACCGAAAAAACGACGAAAATTTTAAAATCTTATAAGATTTTAAACAAAACACCGACCGAAAAACCGACGAAAATTTTAATATCTTATAGGATTTTAAACAAAACACCGACAAAAATTTCAAAACCTTATAAGATTTTGAAATTTTCCTCGGTTTTTTGTTTAAAGCGTTCTATGAAACAGAAGTGCGATAGCTCGTCGAAAAAAAAAAATACTCGGTTTCTTATATAACTTTCAACGCGACCGTAACGGGAATTTATTCAAATCGACGGTCGATTGGTAAACGAAAAGTGCGCCCATGAACGAAAACTTCAACTGCCAGCTGAATAAAATGCTAAAGGCGCTATTTGAAATATTCGCCGACGTCAAATCGATTGCACCGAAGATAAGATAATAAATATCCACACTAAGCTCTTTGCATACGGTTGACTCAAGATCCCGTTGAAACGAAGTCATTCTACGATAGCGAAGCTAAAAAGTAATCAAAAGTTGTATATGAGCGTGATTCAACTCTTCGCGTTTTGCAATTCGTTTGATCAGCTGTTTTCACATTCGATGGCAAGCTTTCTCGAAGATATCTGGAAGCGTTCGAGATAATAATATACCGCTCTGTCTTTGTCGCTCGGCGGATCGTTGAGTTTGTTGACCTCGCGTTAAAAAGCGGCTCGTCACGCGTTCGGGATTATTCATTTGACTCATCTGCCTGACTGAGAGGCTCCTTGATTTGAACAAACGGACCACAATCGATATGTAGACGATAATAACGCAATAAACAGTTGCGAATGGTCGACTACTGCGGAATTGATCATTGGAAGGAAGGAGATCGAGATGAGAATACTAGATAGGTGACAGTAATTGTTTAAACTTTTATATTGAAGGTATTTTATATTGAAGGTATCCACAATATTTATTCTTCTCCAGGTGGTCGCATTACTTCTTTATGTAGGTTGAGGGGGAGAAAAACGAGGCGACCTCTTCTCCATTCTTTTTTATTATCCAGCCGAGTAATTTCGCCCGTTCGGGCTTCTTCAGGGCATTCTATCACAGATTTTAAACAACTGTTAGGGAGGTACAGGTTCGAACATTATTTTGATCATGAATATTTAACACTTACATAGGACCAAGGGTACCTATGGCCGAGCCTGGCGTTCGCTGGTTTTACGTTTCCTTCACAGTCCTGTTAGGATCACAATCAGGTTTGATAAGTCAGGTACTACATAACACATACTTAAGCCTATTGACATTTTTACTTACATTTATCTTGATGGGTTACCTATTCCTAATATTTCTATAGTCGAATAATAATAAATAATATGCATTTTAAGTCTAACAATTAATAAAATATGAAAAAATAGAAAATTTTAGGGGTAACTGTATAATAGGAACTTGGTTGTTTGACTAGATAATGATAATGTGTTATGAACTAGGATGGTAACAGTTAGGAACAGCCAGGTTGCCTCGGTCTTTTTTCTTGGTGGTAGACATGATATATATTTAAAGCTGCTATTTGGACATGGGTATAATTAAAAGAACAAAGTACACGAATATTTAGGCCTAACTACAACAACGCCTACCCTTTGTCCTATGTAAGTGTTAAATATACATGATCAAAATAATGTTCGAACATGTACCTCCCTAACAGTTGTTTAAAATCTGTGATAGAATGCCCTGAAGAAGCCCGAACGGGCGAAAGTACTCGGCTGGATAATAAAAAAGAATGGAGAAGAGGTCGCCTCGTTTTTCTCCCCCTCAACCTACAAAAAAAAAACACAATATTTATACTCAACAAATTAATTATTGACTTCTAACTGCTAATGTGATCATAAGTGTGCTGTCTCAGTTCATAAGAAATATCAATAATAGCTATTAGTTGACAGATGTTTCCTGAAGAGGCCCAGAGCGGCGAAAGCGCTAGAAGAGATATAAAAATAAAATATGAGATAACGTCGCATTTATTGTCTCTACCTCAACCCCACGTCGAATCTGATGGATACGCGACAAACTACAACGTAATTGTTTAAATGCCACGAGATGACTTCGTTACGTCAAAATATTGAGCCGAAATTAATTTCGAGTGCACGGATATTTTTTCGTGTAGGGAAAAGTGATTTTTTTGGTTGTTGAAATTGTTTCTTGGACTCGGGAATCCCTCTTGAAGTAGTCTATTTTTGTCACCTCTCCAATAAAAAATGTACGATTCTGTGGTATTATGAAAACCGATGACTTTTCAAACAATTTTAGAAATAAGTTTTAATCGGTTGAATGACTGTTGTGTTTGTAAGTACAATAGATCTTCCAAAAATCGATGACAAGTTCAATAATGAAGAACAGTATATAGTTATGGGGATACCCGTTCGAAAATCGATTGAGACAATATTTCGATCGATAAGAGATCATATTCCATTCTTATATTAACAATTTTCGTAATATTCCATTTTTTGACGCTAATATTCTCGAAGGATTTTTACACGCTACATTTCACAGGTGGCTGGACGTATTTTGAAAATAAAACTTCAAAAAAAAAAAAAAATTATTCGGTGGCTTCTAATCGCAAAAGACAGAAGCCGCCTTAAAATCGTATTCAGTTCACCCAATAAAGATCTTCGCCATACAGGCGCCTATCGCCCTCGCCCTGGCAAGAATTGTAAGAGAAGCGAAGATGAAGAATGCCTGTTAAAACTTGTCTCGAAGAGTTGACCCCAGGAAGTGTAGCGAACGAGAAGGCAGAAAGACGCAAGCATGAGTTGACTCACAAAGCAGCTAAGAGAGCATATGTTGTCGGCCGATGGTAATTTCCCAGGGGTCAAGACTCCCCGTCTTCTGGGGGAGCACATTTGACTTGACAATCGCTTCACGCCCGTCCTAAGAGAGGCGAAGATAAGGAAGTACCGTTTGTTTGGGCTTTGGAATACGATCAGCAGGCATAAGCGGACGATCATAACACGCAAAAAAAAAGACTCGCGCAGATTGGCTGTGAGAATTCGAAAATTCGTCATTCCGGTCGAAGAAACGGCAAAATATTACACTTGTCATGCGGAGCAAGTCTTCTTTAGACTGACCGTCATATTTTCTATGGGAACCTCTCAGAGAAACGAAGCAGCTCAAGAGGTCACCTCAGATGTGACGAAACAGAAGAAAGAATTACAAGTCAACGAGCCGTTATTTTCCGGATGCAATAAGTCAAACATTTTTTAAAAGCGAACCCGAATGAATTCTACGTAGCCCAAATCTGGAAACGGCCAATTTTGCACATTCACTGGGAGAAAATTTCCTTCATTTACACACATTTTTCAGGGAAATACTCAGATTTATTTCACTTTTTGACCACAGAACACGGACACAGACCATTGTCAAGATATTGTGCATTTACTACGTAAACATGGAAGTAAAACCGAAGTAAAATCTATTTTCAAGACATCAGGCCACTGTCATGGCAGTTCGATAGCCAAACAGAGGCTTTTGCCAATCCCTCGAGGAACCAGTATAGCTTCTCAGTTTTCGTATTCCATCTACATAGCCACTTATCTTATTTATCGTCTGCAAAATGGGTTCTCCACGACGAATAAAAAAAGTTCTTCAGCCGAGATCGAAGGCCGAATCGCACTTGAATCATCTCGGTCCGACTTCGTGCAACGATCGGCAGTCCGGTAACCGTTCGGAGTCGATTAAGTTCGACATGCAAAGACACCTCACGGAAACTAAACAGCTATCAGGGCAAATCAACGTTCGGAGCGTGTTTAAGATCACGAATTTATCAGTCAATCGGTTTTGCCTGAGCTCGATACTCAGGAAATGTTTGCACGCTTAATATTCAGACAACCGTTTGAGAGATATTTTAATGCAATTAAATTTCACAGAATTACGTATCGCCCAATAATGACAATAGAATGGGATCCAATAAAAGTTCCCTATGGACCGATGCTGATTTTTACTAAATCACTCGCGCTGGGATACGGTAGTCAAATTTGGAAAGGCGCATCTGCTTCTAAATCCGCAGGGTGCAAACCTTTCAAAACAGAGCGTTGAGGCTGATTTCGGGGGCCCTTTGGTATGTAAGAAATACGACACTGCACGCTGATCTAAACGTGCCCATGGTCGGCGAGGTTCTCGTTTCCGCGTACCAACGGTTCCACGAACGCCTGCAAAACCATCAAAACCCGCTGGTGAACCAGATCTTTTCCACGCTCCCTGCGACCCAACCCAACAGGCGCCTAAAAAAAAGGCATCACTGCGACTTACTATCAGTGAACAGATGATCTGCAAAATCTAAGTTACCAATTTATTCCCTAGTTTATTTATTCACTCGTACTTCGTGTCCATTATGTGCTTAAGTAGTTAATAAATAGTCATGAATTTAAGTTGTAAGGGAACCAGCCAATGGGCTGTAACTCCGTCACATGTTTCATATTGTAATCAACCAAAAAAAATCACTGTCAAAACTGAAATGTATTATTTAATGCAATAAAGTTCTATTAAAAAAAAAAAATCACTCGAGCGGAGATTGTGGAAGCCCATTTCACCAGTATAGAAGACGCCACGAATTCCACTGACTTCAAATGAGTTATATTATTATATCGATTTCAGCGATTAGGCTCAGTAGCAATCTTGCGACTGTTACTGATCGATATAACTCATTTGAAATCAGTGGAATTCATGACAATACTTCGTCTTTTCTGCCGGACCAATGCTGCCCAAAGAATGCCCGAATGAACGACGAAATAGGAGAAATCCAACAGATTTTCCCCTTCGATCCCATAACTAAAATTTTTACCAACAAATTTTCACCGCGCCATTTTCTGTCTTGAATTTTATTTTGCCATGAAATACGCGGTTTATTCAGATTTCGAGAGTTATGTGGATCAAAAATACTATGAGGTAAAACGATTTACAACTATACACTAGAAAAAAATATCGACGGCAGTATAGAATCGAACTTTCCAAAATACAGCATCGTTTCAGCCTTAAAAGTTTTTTGAGAAAGCTCTATATGATAGAATCCGACGGCGGATCAATTTCCGGAGTTGATGAAGATTGAAAAAATATTTACGATTCACAAACTCTTCGGTTACGGTTTATTACTACAACCGTCAACTGCTTTGGCTAGTGAGGAAAGTGATCAGTAAAGTGGCGTCGTGAAGGGTCACAGGTCGGAACCACTTTCACCTGCGCCATCCGGGATGGAACTTACCTGAGTAAAATGAAATGGCTTTACGAGCTGGATATTTATCCTCTCGGCTGGGCAACGTAAAACGGAAAAATGCTAAATATGAAAAATTTAATATCTCTGAATGTAATATCGTCCGCACCACAGTAATTCCGCAGCTCTAATTTTTTGGGTATTTTAAGTTCCTACAAGTATGAGAAATACGCGATATTTAAAAAAGCTTGTCATACAAATGTGTGATAACGTAGTAAAAGGAGAAAAATTTGATACAATGAAACTTGATGAAACTCCGTCGAAACAAAGACAAAATAACTTTTCCCTCTTTTCCCTAAATCCTCCCGCATTCTCATTTTTCTTTTCATTTTTCCCTTTTCCCTTGTAAACTGCAGAAAAGAAAATTAAAATTTGGGAAAAAGAAGACTTCTGATAACTGATATACTGACAAGTTGAGATTTTTTGGATTTGGATTTTCATGTATGGTAGTAGAGTATAGAATAGAATAGAATATTTTTTATTATAGATCTGTACAATGTTAGGCCCAACTGGGCCTCTCTTCCACACTGCACAGAAAAAGCAATATTTATATACAAAAATTAATACAAGTCAAGTTCTTCTTGAGAAAAAAAAAAGAATAACTTAGAAAAGAAAAAGTGCTCGCTTGGCTCAAAAATTAATGAAACAAAAATATCGCCTACTTCTATCGATAATTGATTGTACATAAATGTAACCTGCTCGGTATATTAGTGAAAGAAGTTTGATTCATCAGTTTTGATTGTGATTTTCGTTCTGATTGGTCCATTTCTCCATCATTGATTATACCGAGTGCCCCCCTATTTGAAACAATATTTTTATTTTTTCTATATTTTATATTAATTCTATATTCTATAGTTTTTTAAATATATTTCAAATATTACAAAATTTCGCAACGGGCATTCGCGCGATCGTGATACTTTTTTTTTGTTTTTCAAAATTAGAACCTACACGTCTTAATAAATTCTAATCAACGCTCATACCAAATTTCACGCACATTTGACTCAACAACAAACTTTTTGGTTTGCACGATCTGTCCTTCGATATACACAAAGCAGTGCAACCGTGAATTTGCACAGGAGAGCCGCGTATAGGGGCCATGTTTCTCCCCTTTGTTAGTTAAGAAACGCACCCATTTTTCTAGTCGAAGGTTCCACCTGATCTCTGCTTGAGACGTGGTAACACAGGATATCCCGAAAATCTCAGAGTGGAGGTATATAGCCCGGATATTTTCAACGCATTTTCCCATTTTTTATTTCATTTATTATCTTTTCATTTTTTAAATTAATTAATTATTTATTGATTTTGCATTTGAAAAAGAGGAAGCACAGCGAATTCGCAATTCACTGTGGCGTATATTCGAGCTCCAATAATATCTTTTTTTTTAAATGGAATATGATGGTTATATTGCTTGTAATATATTACTATTAGATGAAATACGGACTCGGCACAGAGTCGATAATTCTTGAAGCCAAGATTTTTTTAACACTTCTTGAAGCCAAGATTTTTTTAAACTTCTTGAAAAAAAGATTTTTCATCAAAACGAAGAATATTCAGCACCTTCTGCCACCTCGCACTTGGCGACAATGCACGTTGAAGTACTGGATTTTGAATCTGAAAATAATTTTCCTGGTCGTCGTAATAAATTGAAAATTTTAGCAACTCAGGACTGTATGGGTAGGAGCAAATTTAATTTCATGGGACGAAGAAACTGCCAAAGACGACCAAGCTGCTCGGCGAGTTCATCGACCGTCGGCCGAGGGCCCATTGTCTACGGGGGCAGTCTTCAGCTAGGGGCCCTTCATCTTAGTTGCATCCATAGCCCCCTCAGCACGTGGAGCACACGTGCGGTGATGGGAAAGGAAATCTGATGGAGAATCATTACAAACAAGAGGTCGAAGATAAATGTTCCGCACCTAACAAAACAACGTGTAGAACGAGCTGTATAAAAACTCCATTTTTTTCTCAACCTATGCACCAGTCGCGCTGGTTGAACGAGAGTACACGCGAAAGTTCGCGGGTTCCAAAAAATGTTCCATTTTAAGATTTAATGTATCTCTATAGGAGACCAACGTACTTCGAATTAAGCAATGTCGTCAGATAAAAATAGGCATTTTGGTAAAAGAAAATATTATTAACGCTATAACCGCACACGAAAAAAACGTCTAACCTCCCTTGAAATTTGATGTTTTACAATCCAAGGCGTGCAGAATTTAAATATATGATAAAAAGTCTATTTTCTAGGAATTTTTCTAAAGAAAATATAGAGCTTACATATTATCTGCAATGTTCACCAAAATTCATTCTTGGTCTGACAATGGCTTAATTATTTAGTCAAACCGCTACCTGAATTTTAAGGGTATTTTTGGAGAGTTTCAAGAAGTTATTGTCTAAGGATATTGAAACGTACCTGTGTTTGATATCAATTTATATAGATTTTGTGAAATCAAATAGATTTTTCTCGATAAGATTTTTCACTGAATCAAATGAAACAATAACGAAGTCCATAGCTTCAACGGTTCTTGAGTTATCGTAGCTAAAACAATTTTTTTCGAGATAAATGGCAAGATGGTATATAGCTCGATACTTTGAGGAGCAATAAAAATTGTTCTGTATTCGTTGGAAAGCCAGTAAAATTTTTTCTTTAGCTCTTACGTTTGCCAATTAATTTTATTTCTAATTAAGTAATTGAGAAAAAGAAAAATATTCATAATTACTAAGTTGCCAGGGACTTCGCCCTTAGTTACCAATTGCACTAAAATGCATATATTTATGCATTTTACGAGATCAGTCACGTAATTTTATTTGAGAGTAAATTTAACTCGCAGTTTTGAACTGTATCTAAAAACATGAGTATTACAAGTTCTTGTGCTAAGATACAATCAAATTATGAACGTTGTTCTCGAAAAATAATTCTCTTTCGATTGAGCGTACTCGGTGACCGAGAACTTGACAATGAAAAATTCGTGATATACATTTGCGAATGTTGTCCACTTCGCCTTGGTACAATCTCGAATTGGTTCATGCAACGGTCGAGTATTGGCTCTCGGATCAGCAGGTCCGCAATAAACAGAAAAACCTGTTTGGCCAACGATAAAAAGTAATACGACTCAATTTCGGCTAAATTTACCAATATTTCCCGTCGTTTGAATTTTTTGTTTGCACATTTGACAGAGCAGCGTCAGAAACGTTCCGTAATCGGTCGATTTCAGACGAACGCTGTCCGATAATTGGCCTCAAGATTAAAAAAACGACAGTCTATCACTTATCTCGTATCACGGGCCAAACAGGCAGAGATAGTAGAGAGCTATCACTTCCCTCGATTTTTTCCAACGCAGTTACACGAACGCTAATATCGTTCGCTTGCATTCGAAAAATCGATTATTTTTCACTAGCCGTCAGTAATAATTAATGGTCGCACGCGCGTTGACAGAATTGTGTTAAGAATGTGAGAAACGACGAGGAAGAAAGTAGGTCATTGTTTCCCGTCGAATTACAACATCGGTTCCTAATTGTGAGAAAAATGCAGAGCCGTTTCCTCAATTTTGATCCCGCGCGTGTTCCTCTAATCGTTCGTTTGGTAAGGGTTGTTTTGCTGATAGGAAAAGGAATTGTAGCGTAGCAGAATGTATTTTAAGAAAAATTCTAAATATATTTATGTAGGAGGTTTTTTATTTTGAGTGCCCACTGGAGTGTTTTGATGTAGTCGAGACAGAATTTACTCACCCATAGAAGGAATCAAGAAGAAGAATGAGCTCACCTGGAACAGGAAACAATATTTCAATTATTTTTATTATAAATATTGTTCAGTTCGATAGGAATCTCAACAAAAACTTATCATTTGGATAGGAGATTTTTATATCATATCGTAATGAAAGAGAATTCTATTACGACGATGACTCATTTCTTGAAAAAACCACCATAACCATAATTTACACTGGAAAAATACTGTTACCAGATCATCAGATAAAATTCAAGTTGAAATTCCTAGACGGACGACAACTGCGGGTCTCAGATGTTTCGATTGCTGGGGGGCTTCCAAGTTTAATGCTCATTTGTTTGAGGACCAGGTCCAGCAATGAGCTTAAGCAGGTTTAAATTTGAATTGAGGCGGAAAATAACGGCAGAAGATAATTATATGATTTGAAGAGGAATCCTGTTTGTTTTCTAAAAATATGGCATATCTTGTAATTTTATTTTTTAATACCTTTTTTTGGTCTGCTCTAATATGTTCGATGTGCGTCTCCAACCCCTACACAAGGTCTCCTAGAGGGATGTAGCATTTAATGTATATGTTTCAAATGGTGTATTTTCTGTTATATTGTTCAATAAATGCAATTTATAAAAAAAATTGTATACCAGTAAATGAATTCGTAAGTATCGCTGATATCATTTTCTATAGAAAAATAACCATAATTAAGTGTATTTGCGCACTGAAAAAATAATTAGCCGTAAAAAGCAAACCGAAATATGAATTTCAAAGGTCTCCTCGCCAACTCTTCCTATTTAAGGTCGCATTTCGTAACGAGCCATTTTAAACCGAAGATTGGCACTTGAATGAGTGCGAGGTGATTCATTTGCGATAAGGTAGCTATATAAGCGAATTTTCAGAGGGAAGCACCGAAGCGCCTCGGAAATGAAATAATTATGTACGTATAGCGGGAACGATTTCTCATGCGGCCCAACTCCGATTGAATTCCCATTACGTCATTTGAAGGCTGAAGGAGCTTTCAGAGACAATGGCGCGAACCGCGAATCTGGCTCGGATTGTTTCACATGTCGTCGCCTCCTTGCAGCTGAATATTCCGCAGGCGAAGAGGTGAATCGATATTGATCGATCATCTACTCTACGCAGAATTTGAGGAATTTATAAAAAAAAAAAAAAAAAAAATCAACGAAAAATTCGATAAATTAATTCGCCATTGTTTCACACTGCCTACTTTGCTTTTGGTGTATTATTCAATAATAAACCATTGTAATCTCCCAAGAAAAAAACATTTTCTAACCACTCTCAAAATTTGATGTTTTACTTTACAAGGCATGTAGAATCCGAATATCCAATAAAAAAAATTCTTTCCGTCCGCCGTCAACACTTTTCCGGCCAAACTAAAATAACTACATTTTTGAAATTTTCATCAAAAATCAATCTCGGTCCTACGACTGCCCCATTCTTGGAGAACATTGCTAGCTTAATTTTAAGAGTATTCTTAGGGGGTTTTGAGGGAGAGAAAATTAAATATTTTCCAAGGTTTTCCAGAAAAATGTGTATTTGGTATCAATTTTTATAGATTTTTGGACGCTGAATCGAATGAGACCATCGCGGGGTCGATAGCTTTATTGGTTCTCGAGTAATCGCAGCTTTTGAGTCGAATTCGGGAGATTTTTGGAAATTTTTCGAGCTATAAAAATCGTTCTATACTCATTGGAATGCTCTTTGAACACCTGTTTTTCGGTTGGAACGTTCTCAAATGTTCGGAACAATTACTATCACAAATGGATAATCTTCTTAAATTATTATTGAAGCGAAGGAATAATAAACCACTGTACAATCATTTCCAGCGTTTTTCTTACTCGGTCAAACTTGAAAAATATTTCCACGAGCTCTATAAGAACAAGGTTCTTCGACAATTTATCGCGAAAGTGTCAAATTTTTCCCTCCAGAGTGAGCTATTAATTGTCGATTTCGTTTTAGGAACCGAGGTCGACAGCCGGCGTTGTTATCGCTTGCGTAACTGTTGGGAGCAGTTGAAAGAAACGAAATTTCAACCACTCGATGCAAGGACATTCAACTCAAAACGCAATTGTTGTCAATTGTTTTTCACGGTTAATTAAAACCGTTCGATGGTGTAAATAATACTTTCACGCTACGTCTTTATAAATAACCGAATATTGATCGTTTGGAGAAAAAATTATTTCCAAACAATGCGAAATTCAGATTGCTTTTCATTTTTCCTATTTTCGAGACCTATTTTTATTTTCAATTTTTTTTTTTTTTAATTTAGGTATATTTTGTTTGAGTTGTCCTCGATCGAGAAAAAGAAGCGAACACATCGCACAGTGCGTGCCTATAGAGTAAAATTGGCACTCCTACGAACCTAATGAGTAATGACTGAGAGGACAAATTTTTCAAAACTGTCAACGCGCATTGTTATTCGCACATTTCATTTCGACATTGTATAAAGATTGATGATCTGAGGGTCCGCTAGCGCGAACCAACACGACTAACCTTGGTACCAAATTGTGGACTAAATTGACCTTGAACAGCTTTTCGCCGAGGCTCCTAGACCAATAACCTCACTTGACGGTACAATAGTTGAGTTGGGCCGAGTTTATCGGGCGGAGTCAAAAATACTCGCGATGGAAAACTGGTAGAAACAGCAATAGTTTCCAATCAGGCGGTCATCGTTTCGAAAATTTTAATAAATTTGGATTTATCACGGTTGAAATTGAGTAAAGTAATATTTTTAAAAAAATCCAATTTACTCTCTGTCGTTCCGTTTCTGATTTTGGCGATTATTCAGCTCAATATCTTCCGATCGGTTGAAAAAATATCGTAGGCGCAGAAGTTAGAATATTTCGACTGTTAAATTTACATGATACCTTTGATCGTGTAATTTCTTGCCGAAAAATATCTCGGGGCCGTTCCTCAGCAGCGAAAAAAAAACGTTCAAATTATGTCCAGCGTGATTTACAATTTGCACAACTATCTTTATTATTCAATCCACTTCGGTCGGACAGAAGTCGTGAATCAAAGCCGATAAAGGACTGAGGGAAGTCGTCATTTTTCGCTCTCCGATCGCCACGAGATCTCGAGTAAATCTTCGAAACGCCGTGGGATACCTTCGGCTGGTTTTCTATCCAAGGTCGCGTGAATTCGTTAACGCCTCCAGACTGTCGGAGAGAGGTACATCTGAATATTTCACTGGCAAAAAGCGGGGAGGGGTTCAGACAACAAGAAAAGATAGAGACAGTGGGCAACTTCTCGCCGAACGGAGTTGTGCAGATACCTAGCCGACGGCTAACATTTACCGACTTGGAGACGTCACACGAACGGTCGATGTCCCCGACCTTGGGATTCGCTTTCAGATTTGAGCTCAGAGGTGTAGAAAATGACGGATTTTAGGAACGTGGAGAATAAATTATTTCAGTGTTTTAGATAACGAAGGAGCGAAAACGCAGACAACGAAACGGTTCAATTTTAATTTAAAAGACCGCCCACTTGTACCGAAGTATACCGAACAATCCTTAACGTTTGTTAACTATGAGGGAAAAATACTTGGCTGCTATCGTAATTTTAATGATTTTAATTAAATTCGAACTGAGGGAACCTTTTCGAAGCTGGAAAAAGAGCTCGAACAGCCTTCAACGAATATAGAACGGTTTTTATGGCTCTAGAAACCATCAACATTGATTCAACCTAAACGCAGATTTTTAACTTCAAGTGAAAACCTAACAACGACGGTGATTTTATTCATTTATCTTTTTCTCGGTCATCTTACTAAAATTTGAATTATTCGTTTGATACTACAACTGTAGAGAGTGTTTGACGATAATTTCAACGAGTATAGAACGATTTTTATACCCCGAAAATTCTCGAGCCAGCGAATTTCTGAAAGTCTCGAAAATTGAACGCAAAAGCTGCGATAATTCGAGAATCGTTAAAGCTATTGACCTCGTTGTGACCTCATTCGATTCAACGACCAAAAATCTATAGAAATTGATATAAATTACACCTCTTTTTGAAAAACGTTGGAAAATACGAATTTTCTCCCTCTCAAATTCCCCAAAATCTCTTAAAATTAAGGTAGCGATTTGGTTAAAAGATTGAGCCATTGTCAGACCAAAATTGATTGTTGGTGAAAATTTCAAGAACTTAGCGATTATTGTTTCGTCAGAAACGACATAATTTTTATCACGTTCCCGAGCAGGAAAATTCGTTTTCTATTTCACCAAAAATGACGACCGGATACTTTAAAAAAATCTTAACTTAAAATTGAGGTAGCGATTTTGCAAAGGATTGACTTGCCTGGCCGAGATTGGTTTTGGGGGAAAATCTCAAATATGTAGCTTTTATAGTTTCCTCAGATATTCGTTGACAGCGTAACGACAGAATTGCTTTTATTAAAATTTCTTCAAATTTTGAGAGGGGCTTGAAAAAAAAAATTTCTCAGGCAATTAAAATTAATGGTTTACTGTTTAATAATAAACTAAAAACAATGCAAACTATTGCACAGTGATTTATTATTCATTTGCTTCAGTAATGATTTTGGAAGACCATACATTTGTGATAGTAACTATTGCGACCATGTTTCCACCTTTGAAAAGATTGGCGTCTTTAAGAGAAAAAAAAACCATTGCCAAATATCGTAATTTTAATTATTTTTATTATCTTTACTATCTAATTAACAGTTGAACTATTTGCTAAACGATGCAGCTTGAGAGAGTGTTTTATGAGCTTCCAAACGAGTATAGAATTATTTTCAGAGCTCCACAAACGATCGAGTTTGCTAAATATCTAAAAAAAAAACCCTTCGAGAGGAGTTAGCTATTTTTTACTATTGGCGATTACAATGGTTTATTATTGAATATTGAAACAAAAGCGGTCCAGAGTAAAATCAGCCATCCTTGGAGATTAAGAGGATGTGTAATATAGTAGTAAATTCATTACAGTAATTCTTTAATTAATGACAAAATCGCTATATTGTATCGCAAATATTAGTGCAATACTAATAACGTACAGTACTCGGGATCTAGGGGAATCGACTACATTACGACCGTATGCTTCGAAGGGCGCGTCACATATGCCACACTAGTGTCACTATCAATTGATATAGTCACTATCAATTGATACATCATGGCACGCCAAACTGCGACCCTTCGGTTTAATTAATTTGGTAAAAATCAGCGATACGTTTACGTCGGCTTGATGTCTATAACCGTACACATGATCAGTCTCCCCTATGATGCACCTAGACGCATCAGAGGGTGCAAGGGGAAATTCGCGACGTTTTTGGGTCAGTCGTGGCAGGAAGGTCTATTCAACTCGAGAGGTTTCCTTCCGGTGCGTCGCCCCTCGAGCAAGAACAACTGAATCTGTGCCACGCCGGCTTGGCCGATGTTCCTACGGAATACTAACACTATAATCTTATCATCATCGTCGTTCATTGTAAGCTACCTTAGCACAATACAACTTACAATGGATACAATATAATAGCGTTGAAAACTCACAAATTTAAAAAGAAAATTTTTCCAAGATTGGAGAGAAACATTGGAAATTGGGACAATTTCACTCTCGTTCATGCCCTTACCGGTTGAGGAAGCGATTTGGCTAAGGAAGCCGTTGTCGGACCGAGAACGATTTTTTGTGAAAATGCGAAGAATTTGTCTATTACAGTTTTCTCAGAAGAGCGTTGACGACGGACGGCGAGCATTTTGGTTTATTATTCAAAATAAACAATTGTAATCGCCCAAGAAAAAATTTTCCAACCCCCTCAAAAATTAATGTTTTACGTTTCAAAGCATGCAGAATCCAAATATCGAAATTAAAAAAAATGTCTGCCCGACCGCCGTATGCCTTCAACACTTTTCTGGCGAAACTATAAAAGCAACGTTATTGAAATTTTCATCAAAAATCAATCTTGGCCCGACAATGAGCCAATTCTTTACCCAAACCGCTACCTCATTTTTAATGGTATTTTTGGGGAGGTTTTGAGGGGGGAGAAAATTCGTATTTTCCAACGTTTTTTAGAAAAGGGTGATAATTGTTACCTATCAATTTCTATACATTTTAAGACGGTGAATGAGACCATTACAGGGTCGATATCTTTATTACATCTCGAGTTATCGCAGCTTTTGTGTCGACTTTGGGAGATTTTCAGAAATTTGGCATGAGGGTATACTCAACTCAAGAATTCTAGGAGCTATAAAATCATTTTATACCCGTTGGAAAGTCGTCAAACATTCTCATCAGATGTTCCTTTGGGCGACAAAATGATATTTCAATTTGAAAATAGAGACAAAAAATAAAAATGATTAAGATTACAATAGCTGCTACATTATTATGCAGTTATTATTAAAAATACACGATTGACTAATGAATTTGAGTTCTTGGTGCGATGTTATACTTCAATCATAATACTTCAAAACTTCCATTTGCTACTTAACAATGGAGAAAAAATGAGAACTTCTATAGACTAGAATTTTCATTAAAAAAAAAAAAATAATAATAATATAAAGAAATAACAAAAATAAGTTATTAATAAATGTAATTATTTATTATTATTGAAAATACACGATTGACTAATGAATTGGAGTCCTTGGTGCGATGTTTATACTTCAATCATAATACTTCAATACTTCCATTTTTTTCTACTTAACAATGGAGAAAAAATTAGAACTTCTATAGACTAGAATTTTTATTTAAAAAAAAAAATAAATAATATAAATAAATAAATAAATAACAAAAATAAGTAATTAATCAATTTAATTATTTATTATTATTAAAAATACACGATTGACTAATGAGTTGGAGTCCTTGGTGCGATGTTTGAACGGATCAGTGTAAACAACATTTCTACTAGATAGATGGACATGTTCCCGAGCGAACATCGCTGATAGAGAGCAGACTAGGGCTCAAATAACGGAGTAGGTTCGACGCTTTGTTATCGTCAGACTGCCTTATCTCCGTGGAGGACTGGCAGTTTACCTGGAGTCGCGTCGTTCAACCTACTATCGTCCGACAAACCGAGCGATACACTGCTAACAGCTTTCTCCGAAGACGGATATTCCCCATAGTTATTGTGCAGAGACATGAGTATTTTGCTGGATTTACTTCAATGACAATTTTTTTTTTTATAGATAAATTAAAAGATTTTTTTTTCAAAGTTGTAAGACCAACAAATTATTTTTGCCATTTTAGCTCAGTTTTAAGCGATATGGTAAAGTTCTACGTTCTCTTGCCCTGAAATTCATTAAAGAATTGAATCTTGTGCTACTTGACACACTACACTGAAACAGCCCAATCAATTGATATTTTACTGTATTTTCCTCACAGACTAGACTTTTAACGGGAATATTTTTCCAATAAAAAAATATTGTTTAAATATAAACTGAAAAAAAAAACTTTTTAAAAAAAAAATAAAACCGACTTCAAAAACTTTGTCTATAAAATACACTCTGAAAAGGATAAAATAACAAAAATGTCCCAACTTCGCAGCAACTCATTCGCCAACTACACATTTTAAGGACTACTTTACTACTCGTATTGACCTGACCACTTCCTGATTGATTGGATCACCTTCCCTAATAATATAAAAATTACTATTTCTCATTTCCCAAATGATTAAAAGATTTTCCTTTCACCTCTGAATTGCCTCCAGATTGATCATCTTTTGGAGTCGGCGCCTCTCTTATATTGTATTGGAGAAGCCTATAGATTCCGAATTACCAGTAGTATGAATATAAATATCATGAGTTTTCACGATTCTTGAACAGAGCAAATCAGCATTTATGAGAACTGATTATTAACAATATCGATTTGAAGGTGACTATTCACGCCTTTTCCTAAAAACCATTTCAGATGTCTCTAAGAATCTTTACGTCCAGACCCAGACTTATTACCTGGCACCTACTAATTTATCGTAAATTCATATTTATTTGTAACCATCGGGTAGTCATTTTGCAAGAGAGGCGCCGACTCCAAAAGATGATCAATCTGGAGGCAATTCAGAGGTGAAAGGAAAATCTTTTAATCATTTGGGAAATGAGAAATAGTAATTTTTATATTATTAGGGAAGGTGATCCAATCAATCAGGAAGTGGTCAGGTCAATACGAGCAGTAAAGTAGTCCTTAAAATGTGTAGTTGGCGAATGAGTTGCTGCGAAGTTGGTACATTTTTGTTATTTTATCCTTTTCAGAGTGTATTTTATAGACAAAGTTTTTGAAGTCGGTTTTATTTTTTTTAAAAAGTTTTTTTTATTTTTCTCTTTTTAGTGACTTACAATTATGGACAGCTCTCTTTACAGAATTTTCCCAAGCTTTCATTATTGTGTTCTTGTCACTTACTACTAACCGTCCAAACTCAATTCATAAGTCCGTTGAACGTTGAAGTTCTAAACTATAATGATTACCTAACTATTTTCAATGTTATTATGTTGATTGACAGTGAGTTTGAACGTTTAGAATAATCCATCCACTGATTTGGGTCTCTTGGTCAACATACCGGATACTTTGATCCCATTGATACACCTTACAAAGCTCAAATAATTGTCTACACCATTGCTGGTTACTGAATTGCACCAATTCACTCGTTCTTTATTTCTCTAACGATGATAGAGTGATGATTTCCTGAAGCGTATCCGCATTCACACTGAATGAGAGAATCCGAACCAAATTTCAGAAATTCGCCAAACGTTTGTGCATTAAAATGGAGTTATTTGGCCTTCAAAACCATGTTATTTATTGAAAATTTAACGCTGAATTCAAATCTTTTAACGAGAATGCTATGACTAACGTAGTTTTTTTTCTACAAGCATAAATAGTTCAAAAAACGTGATTTTGAA
Organism: Tupiocoris notatus; assembly: GCA_037159825.1. Lineage (NCBI taxonomy): Eukaryota > Metazoa > Arthropoda > Insecta > Hemiptera > Miridae > Tupiocoris > Tupiocoris notatus. The sequence continues at coordinate 82,696 of JASJUZ010000483.1, forward strand.
ACCAATTTTTTGGAAAAACGGCCTAAAAAGTATCTACTTTCAGTCCAATCAATACCAAATTTGAATCACGTAAACTAGACTTAAATTTGTACAATTTAAGTTTAAAAACTATGGAAAAACAGTTTTCGTTTGGAAGTTATGAGGTCTCAAACACAGGTCCATCAAAACATCGATTGCTCCCTTATTATGCCACCTATACTTGATTTTTTACCATCGTTAGAAAGCTCTAGCTATGTGCTTTCAAGTGCGATAGTGTTCATATTTTTTTTCTCGACGTGGTTGGGAACGGTGCTCGAAAAACCTCAAAAAAGTGAAAATTGGCATCACGTTTTTTGTTACACTTTCTTCTCTACACGCTATATTAGAATGCGGAACGAAAAATTGAAGCTAGGCCCTTGTAGGCAGATAAATTATGGACAAAATGACACCAGAAACAAAACAATCGAGCAAGTATTCTAGAAGTTATAAGCTTGCAAAGTCAAAACTTCCTTTTTTCGCGAAAATCACGTTTTCTTGCGTTTCTCCGCGTCTGGAGACGTAACTACTGGACGGACTCAATTGAAAAAATTATGGGACCTACCTGGATAGTAACCCTTTCAAACAAAAAAAAAAGTAACCCGATCGGACGTACAGGAGCTGAACGCCGGTGGACAACACATACCGAAAAAAAAAAAAAAAAAAAAAAAAAAAAAAAAATCCCGCTAGACGACCATAGTAACCTCCTCCTTGTTTGAAGTCGGTTAAAAAAATTATAACTAAACACTATTTTCTTCCCATTCCAAGCCAATATTTTCAATTGTATAAATATTACTGGAAAATTTCCTTCCGAACTGTTGTCGAGCGATTTTTCCAGCTATGGGAAGCTATTTTTCAATATATTTTAGACATAGTTTATGACGCATTAAGAGCGCGACGGTGAAGCTAATCAAGTACAAAGGTGTAGAGTAGTTAAAGTTAGTATCGGCTCACAAAATGCCTTCGCCGGAAGCGAGGTTTGTTCCAAGTCAGACATACCAATGAACTGACTTCCTGTAACTACGGCGGCTTATAAATATGAATTTTGAGCCTTGGCTGTACTTCTGTTGAGGTTTAGTTCTATCTCCGATTCGACTGCCTTTTCTTTTCTAAATGTCGATATTATTTAAAAGGTTACCTCGATAAGTGTCAACGGTCGTATCAGCTGCTTAAATCAGAGATTTTTATTTTTATTGGTTGCATTTAGTTAGAAAATGAATCGCTCACAAATTTCCACTCATATGGGATTCGGAAAATAAATATAATTAGGGTGAGCGGAGAAAATAATACGTACATGCCTTCTAATGATCGAATTTTAAATATTTCTGATGCTGTCAGAATGAGGGGAAAATTGAGATTACGACTTTTTCCCCATATTTTATTTCTCGGCCGAGCTCTTTAGCCCATTCGGGCATCTTCAGGGCTGCATAGGTCCATCTGGTACCTATGACATCAAAATGTGTAGTTGTTATTATTTATTCTATAGCGTTTAAAACGTTATTTCTCTTTATCTGATAACGAAGGAAAATAACGTTCTAGACGCTATAGAATAAATAATAAAAACTACACATTTTGATGTCATAGGTACCAGATGGACCTATGCAGCCCTGAAGATGCCCGAATAGGCGAAAGATCTCGGCCGAGAAATAAAAATATGGAGAAAAAGTCGCGATTTCAATCTCCCCCTCATCCTGACAATATCAGAAAAAGAGCGACACCCAAAAGAATTTCTGATGCTGTTATATATATAAAGTTCACCCAGTTCCTCCAATTGGTTTCTCTGGTTCCAATAATTAACCCAACCTGACCCAATTCGACTACATAATTTCACGTTGAAATAATCGATGACAGTGAATTATTTCGTGATTGGAGGCGAGGTGAAATTTTTCACTCGAAAATGTCACATTTTCCTCAAAGATGCTCGTTTTTTATAACGCAGGTGTATACTATCGAGTCGATAGGGTTATTGAACTCGTAATTCGGAGGTTGCCGGTCGTCCATTTTCCATCCAACGCTGGTCGTTTCGTTTTGAATAGAGAAAGCGTAAAAATGATAGCGGTTGAAAATGAGCAATGAACGCTCCTCCCGCTTTCCGAGTTATCGAAGAGGTCTATTGTTCGGGTAAAGAGCAGCATCGAAGAAAACGTAAACAACGATCAACGACTGAATTTACCGAAAGGATCGACCGATTTCATGGGAATATTTTACTATGAAAATCGCTTTCATCGAAATTCCTTCGTTTTCGGGAAAATAATATAATAGTTATCGGACTGAATACGACTCCTTCGGTGACTTCGATTACGAAAAATAATATTCTATCAGATAAAGAGAAATAACGTTCTAAACGCTATAGAATAAATAATAAAAACTACACATTTTAATGTCAATACAGTACGATAAATTAGAATAGAATTCGACTAGAACTAAAAATTCTAAATGATCATTCTCAATATGTTTCATTCCTCAATGTTTCACTTGTTTTCACAATGTTTCACTTCTTCCGAGCTATTTGCCTCAAAGCGATTTACGGAAATTTATCACACTACTTAGCGACACGAATTTTGAAATTCATCCCTCGCCCATTAAAAACGCTGCGAATTATTGTACAGAGGTATATTATTCCTTCGCTTCGATAATGATTTAAGAAGGCAATCGATTTCTGATAGTAATTATTTCGAACATGTGTGAACGTTCCAACCGAAATCAGATTGGTAAGTATACAGGGAAAATCCGTAGGGACTATTGTAAATTAAATCAATTTCATTTTTCTTAATGTAATTTATTTTTTATTTTTCTTGTAATTTCAGTGACTTTTATTTTTTCTCAATTTCCAAAGTAAAAGCTAAATTTTTTGCCAAACGGTACAGTTGGAGAGAGTGTTTGAAGACCATTCAAACGAGTATAGAACGATTTTTATAGCTCCAAGAACTCTCGAATTATAACCTCATGCCAAATTTCTCAAAATCTCCCAAATTGGACACAAAAGCTGCCATAACTCGAGAACCAATAAAGCTATCGACCCCGCGATGGTCTCATTCGATTCAGCGTCCAAAAATCTTTAGAAATTGATACTTTTTCTGAAAAAAGTTAGAAAATGCAAATTTTCTCCCCCTCGAAATCCCCAAAAATACCCGTAAATTTGAGGTAGCGATTCGGCTAAAGATTTAGCCCATTTTCGGGCCAAGATTGATTTTTTTTGAAAATATCAAGAATTTAGCTTTTGTAGGTTTGTCAGAAAAGTATCGTCGGCGTAGGGACAGAATTTTTTTATTGGATATTCGGATATACTAATATTCGAAAATACTAATTTTCTCCCCCTAAACACTTTTCAAAAACACCCTAAAATTAAGCTAGCAATTCGATTCGAGACTTGGGCCGTTGTGAGACCGAGATTGATTTTTGAGTGAAAATTTCAAGAATGTAGCTATATAGTTTGGTCGGAAAAAATGTTGACGGCGTTCAGTGGACGGACAGAATTTTATTTATTGGATATTCGGATTCTACATGCCTTGAAACGTAAAAAATCAAATTTTGAGGGGGCTTGGAATTTTTTTTCTTTGGCGATTACGATGGTTTATTATTGAATAATGAACCAAAATGAATAACCAATGGGGATAATACATTTTCGCGCATGTTATTCCTCCGTAGGCAAACTATAGGGGGAATTTCGTATCTGTATCTCGCCTCTGGAGGCGTGAAGTTACGTCCCTGTTTCCTCAAGGTCAACCGCCTTCATTTGGATAAACCAATGTTTGTTCAGGACCCGCGAAAAAAAAGTGGCACCGCGAGCGAGGTTCGAAGGTTTCGCGAAGATCATTACCGACCGAGAACATTTCGTATTGCCGTTTCCTCTATGCGTTTTTCGATACCGCCGAAGCAATTCAAATGTCGTAACGTCATTTTATGTCCCAATGGCAAGGTTAGTCGGCGAGGGCCGTGACCTTGTGGCATTTCTCGCATGACGGTAATTGATAAATAATGAGCGAGGAACTTGTTGAAGCAAGTTTCATGATCGATGGTTGCCAAAGTGAGGACGACCGATTCTGAGAAAAAAGCCGCGAAAATTATTGCAATATCGCGTTTCAAGTCGAACGGTTCGGTTGACGTAGATCTAGACGAAGCGATCGAATATCGCATCGAAGTTGTGCAAAATTTATTCGAAATGTTTTAAAAATAAATCGCGGTTTTTCGGATTAGAAAAATATTTTTGAAAAAATTAAAAACGTATTAAATTATGAAAATAAAAAGCAATAGTCTTTTAAATGGAAATGACAGGTCCAATTTAACTTGAATGAAAATGATCGGTTTGAATATTATCTAGAATCGCCAACATTTTTAAATCGCATAATATACTTCATTAAAAACTATTCAAGAATCGACGTTGAATTGTTTTATTTTCTCTTCTCGATCGCAAGTTAGCAATAAATATATTTGAATTAAAAACAAATTTTGAAAATGAATAATCGATCGAAATTCATTGAATAAATATAAATTAATATGAATGAATAAATATAAATATTTGTATTCATTGTTCACTCAATGATGTAAATAATTACCGACTAATTGAATCGTGGTGACCTGTAACTCGATATGGTTTTACTTCTAATGATGAATTCGACTTTCGAACGGATCGATAGGCATCCCGGCGGATTAAAACAAAATAATAGTAATACTCACAATAAAAAATTCAGGAAAATAAATTTTAAACAGCTCACAGGATACAATGTGTTTTCACATTTGTTTTCAAACGCAAGATGCAAATTTAGACATTCTCTAAAATAAATTATGAGTCACTTTTTGAACGTCAAGAAATTATACTACTGACGTACTCAACAAATATCTTGATAGCATTTTTTTTTTTTTTTTAGAGTTTCAGAAACCAAAATATCTATTGGGTGTGTGAGGCTCATATATATCACTTAACGGGCTTCTCAGAACATGGCACTAAACGTTCGAACTGTGTCAGTGTTAACTGGATGGAAAATTCCTCCGGGTCACGTTTCTTGCATTGTCAGATGAGTTGGTAAAAAAGTTCAAACGTCGACCATACAATTTTAAATCTTCCCGAAATTATTTTTAAATCTAAAACAAGTTCGTGGCGAATGAATTTATTAATCAACGCTTGAAACAGAAAAAGCTTTTTTTTCGGGACTGGCAAAATTTTAAATTAATATACCGATGGGTTATTTTTCCAATTCGTCGCAATAACAAGACGTGATTTATTTCTCCTACTTGAAAACAACCATTCAATTTCCACTCTTCGTAAACAAAGAACGGTATGGCTGTCTAAAAATAAATGTAACCGCGACAATAACACGGATGGAAGCTAATGATAAACAAGTTGCAAACGGAAAGAAATGGGGTCACTCAGAAGCCGTGATAAGTGAAATCAAAAGAGTATTTCCAACACGATAACGAGCAGAGGAATCGTTTCTAATTGAATCCGGACAATATTCCACGGACGAGGGAAATAATTAAATTTCCTGATCAAAAAGGGCTGAAAAGGAACGAACCATTATTGATTTTCGAGCCATGGAAAAATCGAAATAGAGAACAAAAAACTTTTTTATATTATGGGAGTCCATCAGATTTGTATTTTGATCTAACGAATTTTAGCAAATCGAAGCACTTTTACTCCACATCGACTCAACCTCCGCACAATTTCCTCTCCACTTTAACTCCACTCCACTTCCAACCCACCTCTTCACTTCCTCCTCTTTCTATTACACTCCACTTATAGTCCCATCTACTTATACTCCAATGGGCTACCTCCTTTCCACTCTATTTCCTCTCCATTCTACTCCACTCTTCTCCAAGCACTTTTCCGCATTACCTTACTTTTACTCTCTCCGTATCCGTAACTAGGAATAGACAAAAACCAAAAAAAATACGTGTAAAAAAGGAAATCGCGAAGTTTAATAATAAAAAATTAATTATAAAATAATAACAAAAATTAAAAAAAAAAGTTATAAAATACACTTTTTATGATTATCGCATGTTATCAGATTATTTCTGCCCCCAGCCATATTTTTATGAATCACTATGCACGCGTTGTCCTGCTATTTGTACTACTATCGTACAATGTACTATATTTAATACGTAGTACGTTCAATAGACAAGGAGAGTGAAACAGCTCGTTTCTATCGTTCAATAGAAAGGTGAAAGGGCTAGGGACGCACAGCTGACGCGAAACGACCACGTGGCGCTACCCTCTCCGCACGTGACGTTCGGGTGGACGCCGAATCCGAAGGAGGGAGTAGCGGAGATGGAACTTGAGTAGAAGGAAGGCGGTTCAGCGACTGAGCCCAAGGACGATTGCCGCATCGCCGGTCCTGTCTGGCCGGGACGAGAAGTTTAGGGAGTAGGAGATCCAGGAACGTTCTCTCCGGCCGAGTTGCGTCACCGTGCGTTTCTTGGAGATCCCGTGCCCATTGCGGCTCGCCGCGGGATGAGGCAAAGGACCGCCGCGGTTCCTTCATGCCGAGGCAAGGGCTTCGGGCTCCCGCTGCGCATTCCGAACGGTCCTTGCTCTTTCCTACGGGAAAAAGGTTCAGCGTTTCGCCGAGGCCAACCTCACTCCATTAACTCGTCCTCCCTCGCCTCGCCCTAAAGGCCCTTGCCCTCGGCCAACGTCCCTGACAATCTCAGCTGCAAAAGCTCTAACAAAAAAGCTACAGCAAAAAAGCTCCAGCATAAAAGCTCCGACAAAAAAGCTCTATCAATTGAAAAATGCTACCGAAATGAGAAATTCGCGGTCTTATTGGATGGAGTCTAAAGCGATTTATCGAGAAAAATATTTCTCATCATTTCAATATTAAATCTTCAACGCGTAATGTTGCGTATAGAAATACGATACCCCCGTTTTCGGTCAGAGACGACCGCATGTTGTTAAACAGAAAACCGCAGCGAAATTGCGACTTTATAATAATTGTAAAAATAATAACCATATGTAAATGAATCAGAAGACATTAAAATTACTTCCAAGGATCGAGCTGAACCAAGAGTACTCATAAAGAGGGACATCAAAGGAAGATCACTTCCTAAGGAGTGGAAGTCTTGGATATAAATATAGTACACTAAAAATTCGAGGGAAAGATTCTAGTCCCTATACAATACAACAATCGAGTTCAATAAGCTTAATAAGAGGTCAATTATGCTTCTATAGGAAATTCTATAGGAAATCGGAGAGGGGTCACTCGACAGTTGATTTTGGTCTAACAAAAGGTCAACCAGTCTGAATTATAAAACCGAAATGGGTTTTCACTTTCGGTCTAATTTTCCGTGAACATTTTTACAATTTCCATTCGGTTGAACAGTAGGCATGATGAGACTTGACTCGTATATCAAGTATCAATTTTTATTCCCACGGGAGCAAACGAATAAAAAAATATCCATTTTGTGATTTTAATTATTCCGAACATTTGTGAACGTTCCCACCGAAAAACAGATGGTAGCTATAGGGCAAAACTCCGAAGCGACTGTTGTAATTTTAATCATTTTTAGTTTTCTTAATTTCCTAATTAAAAGCTAAACTTATTGCCCAACGATACAGCTGGAGAGAGTGTTCAATGACCATTCCAATACGAATAGAGTATAGAACGATTTTTATAGCTCAAAGAACTCTCGATTTATACCCTCATGCCAAATTTCTGAAAATCTCCCAAATTCGACACAAAAGCTGCGATAACTTGAGAACCAATGAAGCTATCGACCCGGCGATGGTCTCATTCGATTCAGCGTCCAAAAATCTATATAATTTGATACCAAATACACATTTTTCTGAAAAACCTTGGAAAATGTGAATTTTCTTCCCCTCAAAACCCCCCAAAAATACCCTTATAATTGAGCTAGCAAGTTGGTTTAAGAATTGGGCCGTCGTAGGACCGAGATTGATTTATGGTGAAAATTTCAAGAATGTTGCAATTATAGTTTGGCCGGAAAAGTGCTAACATTGTTATTATTGGATATTCGGATTCTACATGCCTTGAAACGTAAAACATCCAATTTTGAGGGGGTTAGAAATTTTTTTCTTGGGCGATTACAATGGTCTATTATTGAATAAGTAATAAACCAAAATGTTCAAAATTATTCATATGACATTTATTCGACCGCCGTTGAATAGAATCGGAGAATTTCCCTTATATTTTCAACGCGCAATCAAGCGAAGGAAATTTCGCAACCATGAAAACGCAAATACGGCGATAAACTTCCGCGCCGAACGAAGGCCGAGCGTAGGGACGAAATTTCCGCTGAAATGAAGGCAGACAACGTACGATGCAACGGCGAAGACGTTGTCCGGCGCATCTGCTGCACCGACAAGGTCATAAAAATGCACCGGCGGTAAACCGACCTCGGCCCAAACACCTGGCCCGTTGTGTGGTATTTCTTAAGGGCCGACTGAAACTTGATGCGAGACTGCCACCGTTGCAGAAAATGCAAAAACATTATTTCGCAGTTTGCGAATAATTTTGTTTTTCTTTTTAACTAATTATCGCAGTGAATTATAAACGGGGAAAATGTTTTTCGAAGAAAGATTTGAAGATAATACAACTCCTGGGAAATTTGTAACTCGCTTATGTTTTTATCCTTCTTTGGCTTAATTGCTCGGCAGTATGAACTTGATTAAATATTAGAAACGACTGACTCCGTTGATAGCATGAATACGAATGAATTTATTAAGCATTTTTGTAACTAAGAAAATTTGAATTTGGAGACCAGATGTTCGAAAAATAAAAATTATAAAACTGAAACTAAGTGATTGGAAAGCAATAATTTTGAGTCGAAATATGAAACAAAATAAACTGAAGTGGAAATTAACGAGGGTAGCCATACTCCATTATATTAAAACTGAGTTAATCGAATATATCATCTACCAAATAAGTTATATCGAGAAAGGAAGAATGATATTATCAATCCCCTCTCTGAAAATGAAGTATCGCGGAATTTTCATTAGAACAAGATGGGAGGAACAAGATGAAAGAAAAGAAAGGTAGAAATTGGGTTTGGAGAAGGATGGGGAGGAGCCATTTTGGGTGGGAAGTGGAGGGGGTATTAAGAGTCGAATGGAAAAATATAAGAATATTCACTAAGTATATAAAATAATGGAACAAAAATCGTCCATCATCGAATTAATTAGCAAAGAAAAATGGTAAATTTAATACTTTTGTTTTTTCCTGAGGCCGAAATCGGCATAACACCTCAAATTAATTTTTCTTCTCCAGGTGGTCGCATTACTTCTTTCTGTAGGTTGAGGGGGAGAAAAACGAGGCGACCTCTTCTCCATTTTTTAATTCAGCCGAGTACCCACACAGCACCCAACGTTTCTGAAACGTTTCATGAAGGTGTCAAATGGGTTTGAAAGTTACAGCATTTTAGTGAGGTGACTGTAACGTCTTTGAAACGTTTCATGTGAAACGTCACTGACGGAACGTTATAAGAACGTCAATACGATATTGTTTCAGACACGTAGCTGAAAAAACGTTACTAAAACGTTTCATATGAAACGTTACCAACTGAAACGTTACAAGTACGTTCTAACTGAAGCATTTTAAAAACGTTGCTGAAATAACGTTTCTGAAACGTTTTATTTGAAACGTTACCAAACGAATCGTTACTAATACGTTCTAATTAAAACGTTTCAAACCCGTTGCTAGAAAAACGTTTATGAAACGCTTCATTTGAACCGTTATCAATTGAAACGTTACAAATACGTCTCGAATAAAGCGTTTCAATTACGTTGCTAGAAAAACGTTTTTGAAACGTTTCATTTGAAACTTTACCAAATCGAAACGTTACAATTACGTTCTGACTGAAACGTTTCAAATACGTTTTTAAAATAACGTTTTCGAACCGCTTTATTTGAAACGTATTCAATTGAAACATTACAAATATGTCTCGAATAAAGTGGTTCAATTACTTTGCTATAAAAACGTTCCTTAAACGTTTTATTTGAAACTTTACCAAATCGAAACGTCACATTTACGTTCTGACTGAAACGTTTCAAATACGTTTTTAAAATAACGTTTTCGAACCGCTTTATTTGAAACGTATTCAATTGAAACGTTGCAAATACGTGTCGAATAAAACGTTTCAATGCGTTTCTAGAAAAACGTTTTTGAATCGTTTTATTTGAAACGTTACCATTCAAAACGTTACAATCACGTTGTGTTAGAAATGTTTCAAATACGTTGTCAAAGTAACGTTCCCGAAACGTGTTATTTGAAACGTCACGTTTCGGATAAAGCGTCTCATAATACGTTGCAAAAATCACGTTCGTGAAACGTTTTATTTGAAACGTTACTATTCGAAACGTCACAATTACGTTGTGATTGAAACTTTTCAAGTACGTTGTCAAAATAACGTTCGTGAAACGTGTTATGTGAAACGTTACCAATTGGAACGTTACAAATCTGGTTTTAATTAAGCGGCTCATATACGTTGCTGAAATAACGTTCCTGAAACGTTTTATTTGAAACGTTACTAATCGAAACGATAGGAATACGTTTTGAGTGAAATGTTTCTAAAACGTAGTACAAATAACGTTCTTGGAACGTTTTATTTGAAACGTTGCTAATCAAAACGTTACAGACGCGTTACGATGGAAACGTTTCAAATACGTTGTCAAAATAACGTTCTTGAAACGTATTATATGAAACGTCACCAATTGAAACGTTACAAATACGTTTTGAATAAAGCGTCTCATTAACGTTGCTGAAAGAACGTTTGTGAAACGTTTTATTTGAGACGTTACCAATCGAAACGATAGAAATACGTTTGAGTGAAACGTTTCAAAAACGTAGTATAAATATCGTTCTTGAAACGTTTTTATTTGAAACGTTGCTAATCGAAACGATACAAATACGTTCTGACTGAAACGTCCCAAACACGTCGTCAAAATAACGTTCTTGAAACGTTTTTCGAAAACGTGCCTGAACCGCTATATTTATGTGGAACTATACCATTTGTTCGCTACGGGGAACGATCCGATAAATTCGTGATTTTGAGAGCGGACTGTATTATTAATAAAAACGGAACAAGTTACTTGAATATGCTAAGGTAATGCACAAAAATGGAAAACTGTGTATAGGTATGAAGAAGCAACGCGAAATTGAATCAAGCGTCGAGAGGTCAGCTGTTGACCTTCTTAACCGAGTAACCGTTTACTTGGCAACGGTAACTCCACCAGCGTAGTTTCCCTTCGCGTCCAATTTGAAGCCAAAGAACAATACGACTCAACACCATTCGAAACATTACAAAAACGTTACAAATGGAACGTTTAAATTACGTGGCTTAGAAAACGTTTTTAAAACTTTTTTTAACGTTACCAATTGATACGTTTATGACATGTTGCTCAAAGACGTAGTAGAAACGTGTCATTTGAAACTTTAACAATTGAAACTGTCTGACAACAGTTAAAACTTTCTAAATAGTTTCTTAATAACCTGAATAACGGTTAATTCGAACGCTACCAATTGGTGTATATGATATTGATTGTTTGGGCGGTTATAATCGGGCATAAAGCGGAATGCCCGCACAACAAATGAGAAAAACATTTCCGGTCCCTAAGCTTATTTTTCGCAGAATTCCATCGTGGAAAGTTGTCACCTTTATAAAGATATACAAGGTACATATTAAGGGTTTTACCTTTATGAATTTTATGAATACCTTTTAATGAATTGTAAAGCTTTGTTGTAGAATTGTATGAAGTGTAGAACCTCCTTAATTATGTTTTCTATGTACGCGTTGGTTCGATTACAAATCGAATTGAAGCTACAACTGTAAGCTCCTTCTATTGCCGCTATGTCATCTTTATTGGTTCTGAAAAACCAATCTCGGCAATAGACGGAGCAATATAATATTGCTTGCATGTAGGTATATTACATCGAAAACGCGTTTTCGAAGCCGCTGCGCTGAAGAGGTGACATTCAACACCGCAGCGGTGTTGAATTTATCTTCTTATATCGGTAAAACTGTTACAGTGTTAGTGTTATGTGGAATCATTGCAGACCGGGATTTTCGTGACCAGCTAGAAAACGGTACCGCAAGCTCTTTGTGCGTGTCTCGATTTCATTTTATGCGGGTCTCATCATGCTTTGATTGTCTTGAATCTTCCAGCTAACATGAACGTACTGTGTTGTCGAAAGGTAAGTAAAATATCAATTTCCCTTTACTATTCCAGCGAACCAATACATACTTACCCATTTACACGATGTGGATTTTGAAAATATTTCTTTCCCCATTTCTTTAGCCCACTTTGATGAGTCTAAATAGGGAAACCCTTTATCCTATCTTGGAGGAAACAAAAAGGATTACTTAAAGCCTTGTAAATGAGAGAGAAATAAGAAAAAAACATAATGTGGTACGCCAATGATTTCTTTCACCAGGAGGTTAATTGCATTTTGGAGAAGAGACCTGTGTCACAATAGGTACCCGACAAGCCAAGCCATTATGAAAAAAGAATCCCTCGTTCCATGCCTGCCGTGTATAGGTGACACCCAAACTGAATTGGGATGAGTATTTTTTTCTGCTCTTCAAGGGAAGACAGCTCCCGTGGCGCAATGGGTACGATTGCACGCACCTCTCGGATGGTCACGGAAATCAAAATCTTGATCTGAGTTCAACACTCAAACACTCGTTCTTCCTACGAAAATTCTTCTTCTATTAGCAATTTTTTGGGTTGGCTATATTTGGGTTTAGGCGTTCTGTGGGTCGATCATGAATACTTCTGTTCCCTACTTGATAGTTTCTCCCTTAACATGTGACCAAAACGGGCATCCATGGTTCATCATTTCTATTGGTAGAGTCTCACGATAAAACGAATACTTCATTAACTATTAACATAGAAAACCGCAGATCAATTAGTCTGGTACTCGGTTCTGTCGCCAGACGCCGCTGCATTAATTTGATGTCTTATCGTGAGCGTGAAGTAGGGATGGATATCGAAACAATATATCGGTCAACTATTATACTATCGACAACCGTTCTATGTGTACGAATTATCGATAGTTGACAATATTGAATCATCTGTATTGAAAACAAAAAGGTAGCATTTTTTCTATTTGATGCTATAGGAAAGTTTTCTCTTATCGAGAAGGCAATCCTAAAATGAGTTTAATGCAAGAAAAATAACAACGTTCAAGTTATCATTCTATGTCAGATCAAATATTTATTTTCTCTGAAACATTCATGCACGATTAATCAAAATCGTCTATCATTTAGATACTTGAAGCCTTGGGAGGGGCTCACTTTGACAAACTACAATAATTATTTGCAACAGTTTTCAGATTTTGGTTTATATTTGAGAGAAAAGGTAGATGGCCTTTTAAGAAATATTGATAAAAACCAGAAATTAAATTTTCAGTAATTCCAGTTTCTGTTGGTTTTAACATTGAACGATTGAACTTAAAAAAATACTATTGAACTCGATAGTATCAAATACAGCCAAAACATCGATGCTGCGATAGTAGCGATCCGCAATCCGCAAACCCAGTGAAAAGCGGCAAGCAGTGTTGCCAGACCTCCCCTTTTTGGGGGAAAACTCCCCCAAAATGATGAAAAAAGAACTCGTTCCCCTTTTCCCCCAATCCTCCCCCATTTTCGTTTTTTGCTTCCCTTTTTCCCTTTTTTCTCTGAAAATGTTAAAAAACGAAATTTCAGGAAAAAGCTTTTTTCCCACACCCGCACAAAGGAGGGATTTCTATAGTCGTCTACTCGTCTTTGCCTTTCTGTGATCCATGTTTCCGTCTCCGTGCAGCCGTGCTCTATCACCGTGCACTTTGCCCGCTATATTATATACTCCAGCTGATGATGAACTTTATCCGTGGCCCGTTCGCTCTCCGTCAGGTCTATGCTTCTCTCGTTTTTAAAAATTTTATTGCGTGTTTGCTAAACGGATCGATCGTCGCTTATTATTCTCTTCAACGAATCGTCGCTTATTTTTCTCTTCAACGAATCGTCGCTTATTCTTCTCTTCAAATTTCCAAGCAGACTGGTAAGTTGAACAATAATTTTCTTGCTGCCCGCATATTTAGCTCCATTCTCTTAAAATGCTTCTATCTACGGTGTTTTCTTTCCTTACGTTCCTACCTGTCAAAGATAAGAAAGTTAAGTACCTATAGGTAGAGATCGAGTTAAAAAAAATTTTTTTTTTGCTTCAGTTATGTACCCACCTAACCAAGCGTTGCATTGACCAGCTTTTACTCTAAGAATCGATTTTACTTTAGGTTTGTATCATGTCGGACTCGGAAGACGGTTACCAAACGCCCCCAATATCAAAAAAGAAGAAGCTGAGTAGCAGTTCAAAGATCAAACAGAAATTCAATCCAGAATGGATTGGGCTGCCTCAGTACGCGCGATGGCTGAAAGCTGATCCTCAAAATCCATTTGGAGCATATTGCCAGGTACCTATGCACAGAAGACGACCACTTCTGGCATAATCTGATGAATCTTCGAATAGAAGAAGGAACCTCTTTCAAGGAACTTAGTAAATTCGCACTGGCAGTTTTATCATTGCCGCACTCTAACGCAGATTGCGAACGCGTTTTCAGCGCTGTCAACGTAATAAAAACAAAAAAAGAAACAAAATTGTGACTGAAACCATAAATGGGTGCCTGTTGGCAAAGCCGGGAGTTAAAAAGGTTGGAAACTGCGTTAACTTTGAGCCCAATGCTAAAATGATGGATCTCATGACGGCTGACAACCTATTCTCTTCGAAGACCCCGGACACTGCTGACAGTGATTCTGATGATGACATTTCGTTGTAAGCTTCTTACCTAAGTTGTGTTGGGATAAAAAATTTATCCGTTTTTAGTTTCCTAGCCACATTGTGTTTTGATTGTTCCTAACAATAATTCAGAGCTACATTTTTTGCAATTAATAAGTTTATAAATTTACCTAATGTTGAAAATAAAGCGTTACCTATTTGTTTTAGGTTCATGTTAAATAAAGCGTGTCCTAGTCATTTTGTGTTTAGGTTTTTGATTCCTAAAAAATTAAAATCTGAAAATTCAAGCTTTAAGCCAAATTTCATGAAAATTTTTCATCATGTGTTGTTTTTTATGGCTTTTTAGCTACCACAATAAATCCCCCAAAGCTCCCCCTTTTGGTGAAAAAAATTCCCTTTTTTTTGTCTTGAAATGCCCTATTTTCCCCTTTTTCTTGTCGAGGATTCCCCCAAACATCCACTTCGGACCTGGCAACACTGGCGGCAAGCGGCAAATGACCCTCACTCGCCAATCGCCATTAACCTCGTCGCTCGTGTTCGTGAAACGTCCTTGTCCTCAACTCAACACCTTAATAATTCGTCTTTCGTGTCTTACCGAGCTCATCCTCGCTGAACGCCACCATGTCGGTAAGTTTCCTGCCCTTTTTTTATATTTATAATATATTTATGGTTGCACTGTCTGTTTCTCGGACTAAATGTCCATCCAAGGGCGGAGTGGCCACCTATAGGTTACACTTACACGTGCGTCTTTTCGGTCGGTGTGCCGGTAGGCCCATTAGGAATTCTCCCCGTAATAATATGTGCGGCCTGAGAATAGTTCTTTCTTGAGAAATGTAGCTTCTGTCACGTTGTCTCAGTGTTACAAATTATTTCAGCAGTTTTCGACAGCCCACGTGCCTATACCCACCCCTGCCTCGTTCCCTTGAGCCAGCTTGGGCAGTAGCTTAATAAAATAACTTGGAATTTAATTAGGATAACGTAAGAGATCATCCATAAATTATGTAAGGAACTTTTCTCCAGCCAATTTTTTTACTCCTAGCATAATGTAAGGTTATGACGATAATATACTTCCTTGTTATACCTACGCATATTGACAATATTTTGATTTTTCCAGACTGAAAAAAATGGTTATATTTAAATGCTGGGGGACGAGAAATGTATCTGTATGTTAGCTGAATGTCGATTGATTTTTATGATTAGTGCCACACACCGTACTTCCTCGTAATTTGCATTTTCAGTTATTTTATATGTGCAGTTGTGTATGTTTGGGTCTTCTTGCCTTGAAAATTTAAATAAGCCAAGTCCCTGTTTGTTCAATTACATCATTTTCGCGGTCTGTTAAAACCAAAATTCAGACTGTCAATTTATGCGATAACGCGGAATTACGGTGTGAGACTCCAGCATCCATATCTCTATATATATTATTATACAAACATGATGATAGGTATACGATTGATTGAAGATGTCGCTAGATAATATTGGATGAAAAAATTGGGTACTTGGGATATAAGGCCATCGGCTGAAAGAAATCATAGAATTCAATTTTTCGTCCTTGAAAATGTTAAAAAGTTGAAAATTGATCGAAAAACGTCGTTTTCGGAAAATTCGTGATATCAGAATTTTGTCAATTGTATCTCTTACGGTATCAAACCAACCAAATATTAAAAACCCTGCAAATGGTTGTACAGTGGTATATTATTTCGCTTCAATATTGATTTAGGAAGACTATCCATTTGTGATAGTAATTATTCCGAACATTTTTGTGACGTTCCCTCCGAAAAACAGATAAACCATCGGGGAAAATTCCTTAACAACTATTGTCATTTTAATCATTTTTATTTTTCTTAATTTCCAAATTAAAATCTGAAATTTTCGCCTTACGGTATAGTTGAAGAGAGTGTTCGATGAGCATTCCAACGAGTATAGAACGATTTTCATAGCTACGCCGTCCGCCGTCAACATTTTTCCGGCCAAACTATAATAGCTATATTCTTGAAATTTTCACTGAATCGAATGAGACCATTGCGGGGTCGATTGCTTTATTGGTCCTCGAGTTATCGCAGCTTTTGTGTCGATTTCGGGAGATTTTCAGAAATTTGACATGAGGGTGTAACTCGAGATTTCTTGGAGCTATAAAAATCGTTCTATACTCATTGGAATCGTTGTCAAACACTCTCTCCAGCTGTATCGTTAGGCGATAATTTTAGCTTTTAATTAGGAAATTAAGAAAAATAAAAATGATTAAAATTACAATAGTTGCTACGGAGTTTTTCCCTATAGTTACCATCTGTTTTTTGGTGGGAACGTTCACAAATATTGGAATAATTACAATCACAAATGGGTAGTCTTCTTAAATCATTATTGGAGTGAAGGAATAATAAACCACTGTACAAGCATTTGCAGCTTTTTTACTTCCACGTTTACGTAGTAAATGGAAGTATTGAGATCGTCTGAAAAGTCGAATTCGGAACCGAGGTCCTGATGGAAGAAATTTTCATAGTAGTATACTCATAAACACTTTCTGAACAAGTGTCTATGTGTCGTCCGTCCGTCTGTCTGTGGTCACAAACTGACATAAATCGCCATATCTCCCTGAAAAATGGATGAAACCCTATGAAATTTTAAGGGAATGTTCTCCCAGTGATTGTGCAAAATTAGGGTTTTCCGGATTTTGAATTACACACAGTACTTCCGAGATATAAGCGTTCAAAGTTTTTTCTGTTTCGATTTTTACAGGCTATGAGAGTCAATATTTTTCTACGTTTGAGGGCTTGAAATGTCGGTTATGGCCAGCAGAAAACACTAGATTTTTTCTATAGTGGGTCACATACAATGCCTCCACGTTATGAGCGTTTTTTTCACGATTTCACAAGTGCATGTTTTGTATTTTCATTTTTACAGGCCGCAAAACTCAATGTATTTGAACGTTCAAGGTCTTAAAATGTTGGGGTCGGCGATTGAATGATGCCTGATTTTTATCAAATGGGTCACATGCAGTACTTCCGCGTAATTTGCACATTTGCTACATTTTGATTTTTATAGACCACAAAAATGAATATATTTGAACGCTGGAGGACTTATAATTTTTGTATAATATGACAGTTGAATATCGCTTGATTTTTATTATTGGGGTCACATGCAGTACCTCCTCGTAAAACGCATTTTCAGTTATTTTAATTGTATTTTTTGGGTCTCTTTGCTTTAAATGTGACCAACTTCGACCTCGTTCACAAAACGTGTTTTGCATAGTTTGGATAACACACAGTACTTCCGCAATATGCCATTTTTTAACTTTTGAGATTTTAATAGACAGCAAAAGTGAACATACATTAGACTTTAAATTTTCTATATGACAGCTGAATATTGCTTGATTTTTATTATTGGGGTCACCTGCAGTACTTACGCGTAAAACGAATTTTCAGTTATTTTATTAAGCGTTATTGTACTTTTTGGGTCTCTTTGCTATAAATATGACCAACTTTGACCTCTTTTTGTAGGTTGAGGGGGAGAAAAACGAGGCGACCTCTTCTCCATTCTTTTTTATTATCCAGCCGAGTACTTTCGCCCGTTCGGGCTTCTTCAGGGCATTATAGGACCAAGGGTACCTATGGCCTAAGGGGCCATAGGTACCCTTGGTCCTATAATGCCCTGAAGAAGCCCGAACGGGCGAAAGTACTCGGCTGGATAATAAAAAAGAATGGAGAAGAGGTCGCCTCGTTTTTCTCCCCCTCAACCTACAAAAAGAAGTAATGCGACCACCTGGAGAAGAACTTTGACCTCGTTCACAAAAGTTGTTTTGAAAGGTTTGGGTAACACACAGTACTTCCGCCGTATGCCGTTTTTAAGCTTTGAGATTTTTATAAACAGCAAGAGTGAATATACTTTAGACGTTGAATTTTTCTATATGACAGCTGAATATCGCTTGATTTTTATTACTGGTATCACATACAGTACTTCCTCGTAAAACGTATTTTCAGTTATTGTACTTTTTGGGGCTCTTTGCTATATATTTGACCAACTCTGACCACGTTCACAGAACTTGTTTTGTATAGTTTGGATAACACACAGTACTTCTGCTTATTCTGGGTTTTTTCTATTAGAGATTTTTATAGACCACAAGAGTGAATTAATTTACTTTAGACTTTAAATTTTTCTTTATGACAGTTGAATGTTGCTTGATTTTATTATCGGGGTCACATGCAGTACTTCCTCGTTACACGCAATTTCAGTTATTTCATTCTAGCGCTTTTGTAACTTTCGGGTGTCTTTGCTTTAAATATGAGCAACAACGACCATGTTTTGTTTTGTTTTGACCACATACTGTACGTCCGCCTTACGCCGTTTATCGCTGTTGAGCTTTTTACAGGGTGTAAAAAGCAAAAAATGAACAAATCCACAATAACGTGTTGTATGTTTTTGGTTTCTTTTGTAGATGTCGCGAAAACTGAAAATGCCGAGTATGATTTCTAAGAGGCACATGAGACGGCGTGTTAACTTTTTAATGAAGGATGTTGATGAGAGTGAGGAGGACTGTGCTGCTGATGATGTACGCTCAAGTTCTCCCATTCCTGTCCGCAATCAAGGTGCAGCCTTGGCGGAAGCATGTGTCAGCGTGAGTGCCGGCGCTAGCACTCCTCAGGTGGAGGCAACGGGCAACCATCACCAGCCCCTGACGAGTTCACACTGCGATATGTCAAGTATTGAATGGGGTTATCCCCCAAATCAAAATCAAGAAATCAGGGCAACATATTGTTCCACCGGGAGCAGTAGTGATTCGACTGATCTCCCCTACCCAATGTTGAGGGAATGGGCCCTAAAACATCAAATCAAACACAATGCATTCAACGATTTGCTCAGGATAATGAGGCAACACGAGTGTTTTAGTAAGCTTCCTATCGATAGCAGGACGTTTTTCAAGACACCAAGAGTATGTCCCGTACAGGAACTCAAGCCAGGGCATTATTGTCACTTTGGTCTTGAGGAAACCCTAATAAAATTTGTCAGAGGTTGTGGAACATTGCAGAACATTGATCTCCTCATCAATGTGGATGGCCTTCCCCTCAGCCGATCAAGCACCAACTCACTGTGGCCAATTCTCGGCAACATTTTTGGTGAGAAGCCTGTTTTTGTGATTGGGGCATATTTCGGGGTACGCAAACCAGAGGACGCTAGCAGTTTTCTGAAGCCATTTGTCAATGAATGCATACATTTGATTAATAACGGTTTGGAAGTGGATGGCAGGCGTATACCTGTCTCAGTCAGAAGCATAATTTGTGATGCTCCGGCGAAGTCATTCTTGTTGGGAGTCAAGGGGCACAGCGGCTATCACAGCTGCACAAAATGTATGATTGAAGGGGATTTTATAGAATCTCGGGTGTGCTTTCCAGGCCCCCCAGGTAATCCGAGGAATGATGAGAACTTTCGGAGTGGTTATGATGAGCACTATCACCTTCTTCCTACAACTGTCATCAAAGAATTACCCAACTTCGACATCGTGAAGAGGATACCCCTGGATTATATGCATCTTGTGTGTTTAGGGGTGTGCAAAAAGCTGTTGGTTCTTTGGAGAAGTGGCGGATTAGCGTACCGTTTACCTGCTCGTATTAATAGCAAAATATCTGAAAGAATGCTCAACAGCGCCGTCTACACTCCCACAGAATTCGTTCGAAAACCGCGTTCACTAGAATACGTCCATTTATTCAAGGCCACGGAATTTCGAACATTCCTCCTCTACCTCGGCCCAGTTTGTTGCAAGAACCTTCTCGCAAACGACGTATACAACAACTTTGTGACGTTGCACGTAGCAATTAGAATTCTATGCAGCTCACAGCCACAGTTTGAGTGGATTGATTATGCTGATAATTTGTTGTCTATTTTTGTAGACGAATTTAAAAGAATTTATGGTCCCCACAACATATCTCACAACGTTCACAATTTGCTCCATATCGGAGGCGATGCTCGTTTCCTAGGCCCGCTGGACAGTTTCAGTGCGTTTAAATTTGAAAACTACATGCAATCACTGAAGAGAATGATTCGGAAGCATGATAGGCCTCTGCAACAATTGTACCGAAGAATCGCTGAACAAAGAGTTTTTCCTTTGACAAAACGTACTGAAACCCATACGTTGAACGAATTCTCCATTATGAATGATACAGAACACTCCGAGGGGCCATTAACGCGTGGTTGTGAGAGTGCTCAACAGTATGGTGGCCTGAAAAATGATTCATTCCTTTTAAAAAGACGTTCATCAAGCGATTCATGTTTTCTAACCAAAAGCCAAGACGTCGTCTTACTCGAAAATGTCGTTGTATTGAGTAACAGCAATGTGATGCTGATTGGAAGAAAATTTTTGAACAAGGAGGATCTGTATCAATTACCCTGTCCTTCATCTCGTTTAAAAATATTTGTAGTATCGCAGTTGTCTGAATTGGAAGGGTGGCAGCTAGAAGAAGTAGATGTAAAACTGATGAGAATCCCTCAAGATCAGGATAGTTTTGTGGTGATGCCTCTTCTCCACAGCATAACGAACGAATAAAAAGAAGTGCAGGACGTTTATAAACCATATTTTTGCCATTCGCTGTTGAAGGTACGTTGTTATTTCTTCTGCATCACCGCTACTTATTTTGAAGAATACTTATGTTATACTCCTTTTTTTTTAATTTCCCATGAATGTTAGTGAAAGTGTTGCCGAATTAAAAAAAAATTATGTTATTTGGTCTTAGGAACACCTTCGATGTGTGCCCGAAACCTATCCAAACATTCACCGTTAATGCATTCATAAAATCCAAACACACATTGGGTTAGACTCTTGTGATTGTTCCCAAACAAACCAAAACTCCTCACGTCCACGTTTGAAAAGAACTGAAACTCTATAACATAATGTTTCTATACTAATTTCTCTGAAAATTCGCTCCTTGCCATGATTTGTTAATGATATTATTATTTCTGTAATCACGTCACCATTATCTTTTGTTTGCAGTTTGTTGAAAAAAATGCTACCGTGAAAAAATATGCCATTGTCGCTTTTGCTGAGGGGACAGTGGATATAGTACCATCAACATGGCTCTGTGACAATGGGGAAAAAACGTGTTGGCCTAATTTTTCATCATCATCTCTCAAATTCAAGCAAGCAATGAGGAACGCCGATTCCCCCGATCCTGAGTGGAAAACTTATCCTGTCACAAAAATTATTTACAGCAACGGTGAGAACTAGCATTTACGGAAATCTTAGCTGAAAGATGCGTATGACGCTTACGCGGTTTGGTGTAAAGGGGATTTTATCTTTTAATACACTAGCTTATCAGGTGGTCTAAAAACTCGCTTCGGCGGTACATATACTAAAAACTCCAAGTTCTTACCGACAAAACAGTATTTTTTATGCGTGGTATATATGATTATTTATCTAGCGCTTGTCGTCCACTTGAATGCATTTTGGTACAACTATAGAAATAGTTAGGAGACAGTTGTGTTATAAGACAGAAAGATTGGATTCAGTGAACATGGACATATATTGAAGCATTTTGTTCTTCCGTGCTATATATACTATGTCTGTTATTAAATTATGATACATACACACAGATGACTACGACCTTGTCAGGCAGAAGCTCAACGCTGCTGAATATGAGAGCGAAATTCAGACATCTTCTGCGGACGAGTTAGTGACGAAAAGATTTCGAAAGAGGAAAATTGCTGTTGAAAAGAATGAGAATGATATATCTGACGAAGGTGCAGCCAAAGAGCTACCCTTCAAGTCCATTCGATACCCATCAATCCCCAATGAGGCACGAGGTTTGTCTATACCATTACTCATACTCTCCCTTGTCCGAATTGAACACTTATTTTATGTGTGTGAGGAATTTTCCAAGAGGTTCAGTAAGGATTGAAAACTTGATATTGTGAGAATACCAAAGCTTGTGTCGTATTCAGCTCAACCTAATCAGCTTTGCACATTTGAAAATACCGGGCACTAGACTCATCGCTTTATGTATTCACGTGTATCTTTTTTTTCAGGTTCTGTCAATATGGCCAGCCATTCTAACTCACCAGTCAATGGTCCTGAGTCAGATAGCCTAAACAAAGCTACTTGTATGTGCTTCATTACTTGTGCATAGTAGATTAACTGGCTAAGTTGAGGGTGCACGCACTTGCACAAGTTTTCCTTTATTTTGTGGTTGCATGAGGTGGCCTTGTGGTGGTGATTTTACTAATTCAACGTCTAGTGGAATGGCTTATTTGTCTGTAGAGTCGCCTGAATCACTGATTTTCTCTTCATATAAATGCTCTAAAATGGCAACTTTCTTGTGTATATTGCAGCTTCGGGAAATTCGCGGTGGCAAACGCAGGCTTCTTCCAAACAAACGCAATCAACTGGTCATTCAAGCACGTCGGCTGATAGCCTCATCTGCCACAATACCACTGCCAACAATACCATTTCATTCGGAGAGATTGATGAATTGGCGGAGACCTATCGACTCCTCTTCCCACTCAATTCGGAGGATAACGTGATGCAGCTTGAGGAAATTTTGAAAATGAATGGTCCCTTTCGAAAATACATGGTAAGTACTAATTAAATCATGGTTACGACAGAATACAGTTTACGCGTGAGAAACAGTAATTACATATTATCCATCAATATGTTATAGTTTGTGTGTATGCAGGGTGTCCCATTCGAGGATTGAAGTATTTCACTTACATACTCGGGCCCTTATTTCTGATCGAGTTGCCCTAACATTTCAATGAAAACCGCTTTGAAATCCAATTGTTAAATTTATTGCTCGAATTGTCAACCGTAATAGTATGACCACAACTTTCTTGAAAACCTACCCAGTTAATTTGAGTTCTGACAAGATTGTCAAATGGCCTTTGAGGAATTTAGAAGATCAAGTTTCACTGAAAAGGGATTTTCTTTTTAGAGCTGACTTTAAACATAGGATTTTAATATTTTCCTTGTTGTTGCATTTTGTGTTGTGGGAAGTAAACCAGGCAACTCATTATCTATATTTTTATCAGCTGGCCGAGCACTTTCGCCCATTCGCCGATAGGCTCATGCTGCGTCTGTTTTATTAATCAACTATTCAGTGGTGTTGCATTTTATGTATTTTTCAACGCTGAATCGAATAGCGACACTTGAACACTCATGCGACCATTAACGCGACTGTTGAAGTATGTCAAAGTTCATTTTATCAGTTGGACTATTATGAATTGTAGTGTTCTTCAAGGTCATTCTATTCAGCGTCATTAAATAGATTATGTCGAATGTCAAACTCTCCTATTTCAAAACTGATTGTACCCTCCTGACAATCTGTTCTACTGTTTCTTTATTTACAATGAGATATGATTATGCGTTTTTGCTTATTTTTGCGTCCTTTTAGGTTCAACGAGGTGCTTTCCTTAAGACAAAGGACCCAAAACTTATGATCTATAACCTACTGAGGGAGTTTTTCAGCAATGCGTTAGCTGCCACCTTCAGCTACCAAGGACGAAAAGGGAAGAACGTATTTCGTACGATGGAGCTCGCTTCAGTGCTCAAAAGTATGTTTACATGATAAATTATCAACGCTGAGTGGATTAACATAGTATGTATTTACATATCGACGGTTAAGCGGTGAACCCTCATAACTCCAAAATCGCCTTTACAAGAGAGACAAATAATTTCTCACTTCAGTTGCAATCCAACATATTTATATGTTATACATATTTATGATACATCATCTTCACTTTTCGGGCACTTCACTTTTTCGGGAGTTTTTTCCCGGCTGCGAAAGCGCTAACGTCGCTAAAAATCAAGTAGGTAATAGGTACATAAAATAAAAAGGCCCATTTTAGCCAAAAGTGGAGATACGAGGATTCACTACTTCGCCATCGATATATTATACGTACTAGCTGGATAAATCCACCAAATGTGTACTGCCTGTCAAATATTCGGGTTTTCAAGTTTTATATTTTATTTAAGTTTTAACTATGGTATTCAATATTGTTTACAGCTATTCTGAGGGAACATGGGCATCCAGAGCTGCCGGATGAAATATTTAAGATTACGGTGACAAATTGGCTGAAGGCAGCGAAAATGCGCCTCCTAAGAGAAACGAAGTGATCTTCGAATCCACTTACTACTTTGTATGGAGGAAATTTATTGTGTTCTTTCCCTCATGTCACATTTTTCATTCTCTGATACTTTGTTGGCTGGCCGAGCACTTTCACCCGTTCGGGCATCCTCAGGGCGACGTGCCGAGCGGGTGAAAGTGCTCGGCTAGCCAATAAAGTATCGAGAATGAGTCGCCAGGTTTTATTTATTGTATTTCTCTTTGTACTGTTCCTCTCTTATGAATCATTTAATTAATATTCATAATACATACATGTTGCCTATGATGACTGAGTGATAGTATTTACCTTTGTTTTCTATCTGTACATCTTGATGGAGTCCATTAAAACTTATTGATTCAAAGACGTGAAATAATTTTTTTACTTCCCTGAATATTTTGTATGGAAACTTTTGTTCCTATGGAGCGTTACTGTAATGTTAATTGGTAACGTTTCTTCAACCTTTTCCCTGCATCCTCTCAGAAACGTTTTGTAGATTTTTTTAAATAGAGACCTCTCGTTGTCACTGGTGTTTCACCACTGTGACCATGAGGAGTTTTGGGAACTTTACAAAATCATCTATGCGTCATGGATTATGGTCACGTACGTTCACGGAGATGAAATGATTTTTTAAAGTTCCCAAAACTCCTCATGGTCACAGTGGTAAAACACCAGTGACAACGAGAGGTCTCTACTTAAAAAAAATCTACAAAACGTTTCTGAGAGGTTGCAGGGAAAAGGTTGAAGAAACGTTACCAATTAACATTCCAGTAACGTTTAGTGGCCAACCAGCAAACGCTTCTGACACGTTATATAAAGGTTTCAATTGCGCTATGTAGCGTTTCTGAATCCTTAGTTTTTCAACCTATCTGAAACGTTATTAAAAAACGTTTCCTACTCGTAACGGTAAAACGTTTCCAAGAGGTTGCAGGAGAAACGTTACAGATCACTTTCTGAATGGATGGTGACACGTAACTTTTACCTCAGTGAAACCTTGGGTTGGTACTGGTTTTTGGCGAAACCTCCCTGAAACGTATCATAGGCAGACATGAATAGGTAATGTAACGTTACTGAGGAGATTCAAGAACATAACTTAATACATTGTGAAACGTTTCAAAAACGTGACGATGCTCTGTGGTTAAGCTTTAGAAACGGTCCTGTTATGATTTTCTGTTACGTTTTTAAAACCTAAGTTTTCTAACCTAACTTAAACGTTATGTAAACACGTTTCATACTCGTAACTTGATAAGTTTCTGAGAGGTAACACAACAAACGTTACATGTCAGTTACAAAAATAAGGTTTCCGTGAGGTTACATCAGAAATTAAGTTACTGAGAGGTTACATGTGAAACGTTACAAAGCAGTTACGAAACAAAAGTTTTGTAGAAGACGCCGGAAACGTTACAAATCAGTTACAAAACAAGGTTTCAGAGAGGTTACAATGGAAACGTTTAGGATTCTTTTCTGTATCGTCGGTGACACTACATTTGTACGTCTCAGAAACGTTCCAAGATGGTAACGTTTCGGCGAAACCTCACTGATACGTGTTGAGGGCGGACATCCATAGGTAACAAAACGTTACAGACACGTTTCTGTTAAGTAAACGAGCACTTTTTGAAACGTCTCTGAAACATTTGAAAGTTTCCGAAAAATGTTTCAGAAACGTTTTAAAAACGTAGTTGTGCTGTGTGGGTACTTTCGCCCGTTCGGGCTTCTTCAGGGCATTATAGAACCAAGGGTACCTATGGCCACTATCCATTTGTGATGGTAATTTTTCCAAACATTTGTGAACGTTCCAAACGTTGAGACAATTTTGTCTGACCAATATTGATTATTGGTGAATATTTCATGAATTTAGCTGTTATAGTTTCGTCAGAAAAGTGTTGACGGCGTACAATTTTTTTATTGGATATTCGGATTTTACATGCCATGAAACGTAAAACATCACATTTTGAGAGGGGTTAGAAATTTTTTTTCTTGGGCGATTACAATGGTTTATTATTGAATAATAAACCAAAAATCGTCGATATTCGTTGCCATATTTTCTGACCTATTAACCGCAAATGTCGGGTTCCCTAGGCAATCGTAGGCCGTATTAAAATTCAAAAATTATTTCGAGCAGGAAATCGGCTCTAAAAAGACAGAAAAAAACCGCAGGAAGAAGAGGTGTGTCAAAGTTGGCTATTCGGAGGCGGACAGCGGACAGCTCACCGTTGAACGATGCGTTCCAAAATAGCCACGAAGCGGGCACCGCCCGCCTGATTACACCCTTGGCCAAACCGCAGCCAAAGTCTTCACATTCGGACCGAATCCTCTCTTCCATCTCATCATCATAACGCTGTAACAATCAGACCCCGGCAGCTTAACGATTATAGAGCCGGCGTGTAACGTGTAATCATAAAGGTTATTGGATCAGAATAGCACCGATCGCTTTTTCCATCGTTACATCGACGCGCACGTTCCGGCTATTTATCATAGAGCACTCGAATTGACCGAGTTTGAAAAAAATTCTAGCTCGTTCCTTTATCAAAATTTTTTATTTTACAATTAAGGCAAAAGTCGAATATCGGATAAAAATTAATGCAAATAATATATTATAAAAGAATTCGTTTTTAATTATTGGTAACTAATTAGCTAAATATTTTGGTAACTAAAGATACAGGTAGCCAGGCTGCTAAGGTTGCTGGGCAATTATCAATGACGAAAATACCAAGCTAAAGCATGGGCAGAGTGGGGAACTTGTTCCAAGCGGGGAAATCTGCTTCGCTAGTGAGTGGCAATGAACACGAGAGCGGCATGCTCAAAACGACAGATAAATAAGAAAAAGGACAAGTCTTCGAAGGCTGGTAAATCAAGGCTAAAAGTTCGCCCATTGAATGCCAAACGTTTCCCTTTGAAAATCGCGGACGGGATCGTTTCCTTTCAAAAATCATTTGCTCTAGGGCACACGCGATGAAAATCGGCGAAGGATACGCGGAAGACTGATTCTCAAGTGATTTATCGCAAGCATGGAGAGAGGAAAGGGTTCGCTTTATATACTAATTTATATATTATAAGAAACTGCTTAACCGAATATGAAGACATCTGGCTTGAAACCTCTCGGATTTTTTCTTGATCTTGAAATTTCACGCGTTACGATGAGCCGCAAAAATGACAGTTTTATTGGACGTTTCACTCTATATGCGCACGGTTTTATTTTATTTTCCCCCATACCACTAGTAGGTTGAAGAAATTATTGTGATGATACATTATTTTCAAAGTGTGTTATTTCTTTTTGATGTGTCGAGCGTCTCGTAGTTTTTTTTTTTTTTTTTTTTTTTTTTTTTTTTTTTTTTTTTTTTTTTTTTTTTTTTTTTTTGTTTAACCCAAGTTTTCCCTCCACGTTTTTTCCCTTGACGGTTTCCACTTACGTTTTACTTGAACAGTGATTTTACAAGGGAAAGAACGTTCGAGTGTGTCCAGTCAAATATGGACTGGAAAATAATGCTAAATTCAAGTTTAACAAATCAAGTTTAACGTTACATCTGCGAAACAAACGGTTTAGAGAGTCAATCTTGGCCAAGGGCTAGGTAAAACATTGGTTCTCCTGAAGGGAATTATTTTTAACACAGTTTGGTGCACAAAAATCAAGGAGAATTTCCGGGGCAAATAACGAGAGACATATTGGGCTAAAATAATATAACCGAGAAACAAAGTGTATTCTCTTTTCTTCATCATGAATAAACAACTTTCCCAACGTACCACCCAATTGTACGTTTTTCGAATTCGGAGGCTATTAATTAAAAATTACACTCCTCTTTTGTTGAATCCAAATCCGTTGCTTTTGAGAAACGAAATCAGTTCCGGTCCGATTGGAAAAAATGTTCGTCGCGGCTATAAAGAATAAAGAATGCTTACTTCCGTCAGAGGAGGGCGACGGATTTTGAAACATTTCGACATACGTGTGGTATTCATCTGTTCATTTGGCCCGTCTTCTCAAAGCTCTGAGAATATTGGACGGCCGTGGACCGGTTCGAATGATTTCTTCCGTAATCCATCCAATAGAAAATATAGTTTCACAACGTAACGACGGCGTGAAGGTTGCGCAAGTTTTGAACGAGGCGGTGTCCGACGGAGTTTTTTAGAGAGCGTGGGTTTGGAGGGTTTTTTTTCTCGAAGAGACAATTTCAAAGCAAGCGGAAACTGATTTTCCTCTTGGAAAACTAGGATGTTATGAGAATTGTGGAATTCGAGGAAAATATTCGCCAAGTGAAAGAAAAGGCGAGGTAATAATTTGAGCTTGGTATGATCTTGAGCTGCTTCGGGTTCGAGAGTGGTCGAAGATGAACGATTTGAGGGGAGTTCGGTTGAATTCAATGTAGAACGATTTTTATAGCTCCTTGAACTTTCGAGTTCAAAATGCCAAAAAAAAAATCAAAATGCCCTCATGCCAAATTTGTGAAAATCTCCCAAGTTCAACACAAAATCTGCGATAGCTCGAGAACCAATAAAGTTAGGTCTTATTCGATTCAGCTTCCGAAAATCTATAGAAATTGATACCAACTACATTTTTTTCGGAAAATACGAATTTTCCCTCAAAAACCCCCAAAATACCCTTAAAATTGAGGTAGCGGTTTGTCTAAAGAATTTAGGAAGCGATTTGGCTAAGATTGATTTTTGACGAAAATTTCAAGAATTTAGCTTTTATAGTAGCTTTTCTAGTGCTTTTATAGAAAAGTGTTGACGGCGAACGGAGAGAATTTCTTTTTATTGGATATTCCGATTCTACATTCCTTGAAACGAAGAACATATTTTGAGAGGGTTTAAATTTTTTTGTTGGGCGATTACAATGGTTTATAATTGAATAGGTAACCGAAAAATGAAAGAAATGAACCGAAAAATTCTGTCCGCCCGCCGTCAACACTTTTCTGGCGAAACTATAAGAGCAAAATTCTTCACATTTTCACCAAAAATCAATCTTGGCCTGAAAACGGCTCAATCTTTTAACCAAATCGCTAGCTCAATTTAAGTGTATTTTTAGTGGGTTTTGAAGGGAGAAAATTCGTCTCTGCCAACGATTATCAAAAATCGGTGTATTTGGTATCGATTTCGATAGTTTTTCATAGATATTTCGATAGCTATAAGTAATATCTGTAGAAAACAGTTTTGTAAATTTATAGATATTTTGAGGGGGGTCAGAAAACTTCTTTCTTGGCGATTACGATGGTTTATTATTGAATAGTAAACCAAAATTCATCGGTCCTCTAAAAATTAAAATATATATAAAACCATTTCTGAGCATTGGCTTGATTAATTCAAGTCCAGTTGCTGAAAACGGCTTGTACCAGGAAAGATTGGGGATCTTCCAACTGATGTTTTTCGCAATTTTCCTTCACAAGTCGCCTGGTCTCTTTTCTAGCGGAGGACGATAATTTTCAACTCCCGTTTGAACGATTTTCAGTAAATCTACTATTTTCCAGCTCCGTAGGTGTCGATTGTCCTTACGAAACGTGAGTTACTCGTGTGAAAGAAAAAATAATGCACCGACAGACAGTGCCCAGGTGGTTCCTTTCTCTTTCCAAAAGAAAACCGACCCAGGCACATTATACAGGCCGTGTTATCGAGAGGGAGAGTAACTGTAATACCTACACAAACTCCAAAAGACGTGGAACCCCTCAAGGAGAAACTTCACAGGGAGAAATATAGCCCGGGCCGATGGATGAAAAAAAGAAAACCCCGGGAAGAGATTGTGAGGTGTGCGTGAGTAGAAAAAAATAGTCGGAGGGAGGGAATTCAGGAATAAAAACTGAAAAGAAACAAGAGAAGAGGAGGAAAAAAAAACACCGAAAAGAACAAAGAAAAAAGTAACAGAAGGAGTTGCTGGGCACCCGTCCAAATGTCTGTTAACAAGATAATGGCGGGTGACTGACCTTCCGCTCGGAACAGATCGGCCGTCCTCGGCGTAGGCTGTCCCCCTCTCAGCCTCTCTTTCGAACTTACGAACACACAGGAGCCCACGTTCACAAGCACGCACACTTGGAAAGACCTCATCGCGTAATCGAATACCACTGGAGCACACATCGCAAGGGGACCTCCTTCTCTTTGCTATTTGAGCTGAGACTTGTGGTCCGCACGCGGGAGGTTATCATTGGCTATCGTGTCACAACGGACTCAATCGAAACCGAATTAAAATCCTCTCCCTTTCTCCTGACGAAATCGCTTTTATTTGCTTCGGTTCAAAAGGCGATCGCGCTCTGTCAGGTGAAATTATTGTGCAACCAATAGACTAACGTTATCCCGAGCGGAACCTTCCGTTCCTCCCGACAGGTACCCGCTTTTACTGCTTTCCCCTGTCTCCCTAGTTTTTTAGGGTTCTAGGATTTTGTCGATCATAGGTAAAATATAGGTAAAATTCATAAGTAAAAAGTTGTATCTCACTGGTTTCCATAAATGCGGTCTTAAAATAAATTAAGTAAGAAATAAATAATATGCTATTGTTTCTTCCATTTAATAATTTTCCATAAATGCGGTTTATGAAAAAAATTAAACAAGAAATAAAATAATATGCAATTGTTTCTCCATTTAATAATTTTCCATAAATGTGTTTTTGAAAAAAATTAAGCAAGAAATAAAATAATATGCTATTGTTTCTCCATTTAATAATTGTCCATAAATGTGTTTTTGAAAAAAATTAAGCAAGAAATAAAATAATATGCAATTATTTCTCCGTCTAATAATTTTCCATAAATGTGGTTTTAAAAATAAAATAAGTAAGAAATAAAATATTATGCTATTGTTTCTCCATTTAATAATTTTCCATAAACTCCATAAATGCGGTCTTAAAATAAATTAAGTATGAAATAAAATAATAGGCTATTGTTTCTCCATTTAATAATTTTCCAGAAATGTGTTTTTGAAAAAAATTAAGTAAGAAATAAAATAATATGCAACTGTTTCTCCGTTTAATAATTTTCCATAAATTCCATAAATGTGGTTTAAAAAAAAATTAAGTAAGAAAAAAAATAATATGCTATTATTGTTTCTCCGTTTAATAATTTTCCAAAAATATGTTTTTGCAAAAAATTAAGCAAGAAATTAAATAATATGCAATTGTTTCTCCATTTAATAATTTTCCATAAATGCACTAGTACTTGTTAATCGTAATCCACTCCGTATTTTTGTCTGATATTTCGATACATTACACCTACATCACATGATCAGCAGTGCAGAGTTTCCACATCTGCAGCAGCTTCAGCCACAAGCGCGAAGTAATTCAATTTGGCTTCAAAATTATGTCCCGTCACTACCTACGTTTTGTCTGTTTCCTCTGAATCTCATTCTTTCATCAGCTTGTGGCCAGTATTGATAGGTAAACCTTCCTTTAATAGAGGTTTCCCATCTATTTTGCCATGTATTAATGGCTTGCTGTTCTATTTCCTCGTAGATTTCCTTTATCGTCTTATTTTCAGCTTCATCGATCCCCAATTCATTGTAATAAAACTCATTAAAAATATTAAAATGAATATTAAAATTCATTGTAATGTAGACTAACAATTGGACTCGACTGCAGGCGAAATTTTTCCCACTAAATACCGGCAAACGACAATTTTCATTCGAAGTTGAGGGCTCCCATGACAGGCCGCAGACTGTAGATTCCTTATTTCGAAGGAACCTGAACTATTCTTGCCTCGGAGGCCTTCACTATAATTACCCCAGAAAGCATTCAACAAATGAAAAGTATTTTCCATAAATTCAAAATTCAGAGATTCTTCTGTGTACTAGGAATTTGTGACAGATGTCAGTAAATTTTCAGACAGAATTGTCAGTCCATGGTTTCCCTCGGAGCTCTGTAAGAGACGCACGATTCGACTCGTGTTAACCAAACGCTCGATAAAGATGAAATTGGCTTGAAACCTGACAAAAAATGCAAATGATTCTTAAAATAAAAACTACCTCTTGAAGTTCATCTGAATTATTTCTCTGAAATATTTTCTCATCCAAAACCGAGCAAACCCAATTAGAGCATTTTTCCTTTAAATAAAAAAAAAACATTCATCAGAAAAAAGATTTCCTGCCATACTCAATCGCAAACTCTTCGGACCCTAGATTTCTCGATTTTTTCTCTATAAATATAATGAACGGCTTTCATCTCATGTTCGGCGTCCTTGCTAACGATTCCGATCAGCTTGAATGTTGTTGCTGTTGGTAGTCGTGGTGCTTAGTCTGGGAAGAAGGCGAGTTGGCCTGGGGGACAAGAGTTTGGCATGGACAAGGGGTGTCCTGGGGTGTCTCGAGCATCCAAGCTAAGTCGTCGAGCGATAGTGAAAGTGGTTCGGCCACCGGAGCCAAGACAGGAAAGTTTTGCTCCGTCTCCCGTGCATCTGTTAGAAATCCAGCTGAGGAACAAGGCACAACATGAAGTTGCCACTGGCGCAGCTTCGCCGCGACGTTCACAAGGCGATAAAAACTAACAGATTACAATTTTAACGTCTCACAATCTGTACTTGAAATTGAGGAACAATTTTAACTCGAAACGCTACATAATTTTCCAAACGAGAAGATAATTGAAAGTGGACAAATATTTTCGCCTATCCGGGCATCTTCGTGGCTTAACGTACAATCCGAAATCGATGGCCCGTAATTTTAAATATCTTTTCCGTACAAAAGATATAACTAAACGTGTACAGCGTAAGTAAATATTGGTCGTCATGTCTCTACAATAAACAGCTTTTCCAGTTAAATATACCTTATCTCGATAAGCCGAATAAATATTTGCATTTAAAAAGAACGGATAAAGGTAGAAATGGGCTGACAATTTCATCCAGGAATCTATAATATTTTTCCCAACAATCTTAACTCCACGAAATAGCATCCTTTTTTGGCTGCCAATACTTGAGTCAATTAAATACTCAAAAAGTGAAATTCCTTCAAACCTAGAACGAGGAAATTTTGATAAGAGACAGGTTTTTTTCAGAGAAAAACATTATAGTAAATCAAATAAAATTTATTTTAAATTTGAATTTATTTATTTATTTATATTTATATATTTTATTTGGTTATATATTATATATTGTATTTAATTCCATATTTTGATTGAAATTTTGATAAGAGACAGGTTTTTTCAGAGAAAAACTATTATAGTAAATCAAATAAAATTTCTTTTTAATTTGAATTTATTTATTTATTCATATTTATATAATTTTATTTACTTATATATTTATATATTGTATTTAATTCCATATATAAATATATAACATAAACATAGACAATAGACATAAAAAACAATATTAAACTATTATAGCTTTTTTCAGAAAATTTCTTTTAGATATTTCTAACAGGTAATTTCTTCTATGAAATTTCTGACGCGTCGTTTACTTCTTTCTCTATCATATAATACACCTACTCTATCATATAATATCACAACGAAGGAAATCATCGGCCGCCTGGCTTACGGCTCTTCCCGAGAGAGAAGTGAGTATATTTACGTCAAAATCAAGGTTACATCTGAAATAAACTGGCTGGAAGGTACCCAAAAGAGCGCCATGAAACTCAACTTCGGGCCTCTGTGAAGCATTAAACACGTCATTAGCGTCGCGAATTCGTTTAATTCCGAGTAGTAGACGAGGAGATTTACTGGACTTGCCTCGGTCTAGTATTTAAAATAACGCCGTCGTCGCAAGCATATCTTAGACCACGATGAAAACATGAGGTCGATTTTCATCAACTAAAATTGGAGAAATTTTGATTTCAATGCAGAGGAGAACTTGGGAGTCTTTCAGCCGACTAATTCTGTTGGAGAAATTCGCGGAATAATTTACTTCGCTATAGAATAGTGATGCTCATCCTCACAGTAGCTTAGGATTTTGTACTTCATTAATATGAAAAATTAAAACCCAACGATATAGGCCATTTGTTATGCAAGGCTGGAAGCTCCCAAAACACGGGGTAAAAGCTAATACGGCTTAGCTATTATGAACTCGTTCTCCACAGATTTTGGGATGTGAATAGTTAAAAATAATTTTATTACAATGTATGTATTGCAATGGCCGTTTAGTAACCAAATGTGTTTTGATCGGATACGTGATGAAATCGCAATTGGTAGCAGAGACAGTTTCTACCCTTTTGTATGTCAAAGATGAGAGGGTTGAAGGAATTACAGAAAGAGGGTTGAAATATCGCCTTATCAAAGGCGCCATTGTAAAAGGCTGCCCAAGTTCAAAAGATGGCGTTTGTTTTTTTTTTTTTTTTTTCTTGCCAATCTTCAATTTTAAGTTGGAACTAAAAATTAATTTAATTCAAATTTAATTGCTTTTATCAAAGGGGAAATTAAATTATTAGCCGACTTCAAAAGGAGGAAGTTACTATACCTAGTTGACTTGCGCGTTTTTTTCTCTTTTTTTTCGGTATGTGTTGTCCGCTGGCTCAGTTGTCAGCTCCTGTAAGTCCGATCGGGTTACTTTTTTTCTTTTTTTGTTTAAGAGGGTTATAATATTTTGTAAAACTTTGGAATATTTTTATGACAAACAGATGATAGTATTTCCAACATTATATTTCCTGAATAATACCAAAATAACCGCGTTTATTTGCTGTTATAGAACTCAAATCACATTTTTGCAACAAACAAAGCAGACTCGCAATATCAACAGTTTCACCGATTCTGTACAATCATCGAGTAAATTATTATTCCGTAACCGATTTTCTTTTATCGAATTTCGAAAGCGACCGCAATTAGGGTGTAAAAAGGGCAAAAAATTAACGGCAATCGTCTTTGATGAGGCAATTAACTTTTTTCAAGTCGACAACAACGCCTTGCTTTTTGTAAACGCCCAGCTGCTCCGAGAAAGTTGGAAAAGGCTTTGAAGACAAACGAGGACCGAACATTTTGAACTGGAGTAAAGCTGGAAACTAACGACCCTAATAGCGGGTATTCGAAGCCGGCCACACATTTTCGACGGCCCAGCTCGGAGCAATAAAAAAAGGATAAATTACTCGCACGTAAATGAAGCGTCTGGAATCATCGTTACTTTCAACAGATTCAAATACCGTCAAGGAACGTGGGAAATTCAGTATGAAAATAATATTTTCTCCAAGAGCAAGTACCTGCAAACTCAGCACAACCGATGAAAAATGAGAGTTTGCGTTTTTCGTACTGCGTAGAATTCGAAAAAGCCAAAGGTCACAACTTTGCCGGCGGAATGAACTTTCACAACCTGCTCAACAGCTTTTGCGAAGTGAGAGCTCTTTTATAACACGAGCCGAAATTGGATCAAAACATTGGCAAATAAGGGAATACCAACGTTGTCGGCCAGCTCTAGCCGATTGCAGAGCGTTCTGACCGTACAAATCGTATGAGGGAATTGTAAGGTATCAATATACTCAAGATACGAATTGAACAATACATCGCTTTGGAACTTTTACTGCAATGCATTTCTACGAAGAATTCTGAGACCTTCCTGCTTTTCTAAGGTCCAATTATTCTCATAATCGCAGAGCTTTCCTGGCGCATTTGGGAGTAAATCTATTTTATCACGGTTTACTGAGATTACTGATGAACCCCTTCAAAACCAAAATCAGTCAAGAGCGTGCATTGCGTCTGTTTCTGCTTTTCGGAGATCCATTTTTTGTCATTCGTTCAAAAGTCGTTTCGTCGTATTTTTTCTCTTTTTTTCCGTTTATTTAAGCGTATAAATGATTTCTAATAATTGCCAAGGTCGATCATCCTCAAAGAACGGATTGTCTTTTAGTTTCCCCCATGTAATCTCTCTTCTGTTCCTATTTGTTACTGTTTTTTATTTTTCTCCTAGTGTTTTTGTATTTCTAAGGTTTTTTTTGCCTGGGCTGTTTAATACCCTCAAGGTCCAGAAATGTGATGACCCGTCCAATTCGATGTCAGTAACTGAACGTTGTGCCTCGTGGTTTATTTTCTTTCGTAAAGGTATATATGAGCCCTTAGCGAGGGAGCGATTGCCGATGGAAAAATTTAACCAGAATTTTCTAGCGCTTGGCCCGGAAGAGATGAGATGTGAGCTTTTGGCATAATTTTACATTATCGTGTCTCCAGACGCACATTGCTATGGAAGTACGTTTATCGTTGAAGGAAACAGAGGCGAATAACAGCGCTAGAGATAGTTCGAAGAAGGCAGATGGAGCGACGATCGCTTGGCAACTAGAGACCAGA
Source organism: Tupiocoris notatus (assembly GCA_037159825.1). NCBI lineage: Eukaryota > Metazoa > Arthropoda > Insecta > Hemiptera > Miridae > Tupiocoris > Tupiocoris notatus. Next base: position 119,670 of record JASJUZ010000483.1, read on the forward strand.
GGAGGTGGCTGTGCTGTTCTGAGTCTAACCCACTAGCCCAGTGTCCCCACACAGCCACAGCTTGTTCCTTTTCACTTTTCTTTCGACCGGTCACCGTCGGGCACGGGGGGCGGCAAACGGTACGGAAAATACCGTTCGAATGAGCTTACGAATTTGAAACCGATGCAGCTGGGATTGCACGAATTGCTGGGGTCGAAATGAACGAAGCGAATTCCAAAAATCGTCTTCTGCGCAAGATGAAAAATAATGGATGAGGTATATTTCCAAGGGTTTCCCGAATTGTAGCCTATTTGACTGACGCGATAAGCTACGATTTAGCGTAACTGGTTCGCACTAGATAATGTAATGTAGAAAATTCCGAGCCGAAAAAGAATCGGAGGAAAATATTTTTTAGGAAAGAGTTTTAGTAGTAAAATTCATTATTTCAATCGTATATTATTACGAAATAATGCACAAGGTAGCAAAAGTTTACGAGAATTATACGATTTCAGGTTTTCCAGTTCGAAGAAGCGTTCAATATTGTACAGCATAAAGCTGACAATAAACAAAAGATTACATTCCTGCTAACTGTTTTCTACTGCAGGCAAATAACAGAAAATTGCCCCAACTCGCAATAAATCGCCGGTTCCTGATTAATTATCGACTCAGATGTTTCAATTCTTCGAAAACTTCAACGCTTCGACTCTACTTTTAATTCTGCGATGCAGTAATGGAAATATAAAAAATCTCGAAACCGAGTGAATATTTTATCATCTCGCTAGAAAAAAAAGGACGTAAAAACTTTTGTATTTTGAATTTTCATCTTATGAAAAATATTGCGATAAATTTTTTTGCATATTGAAAAAATTAATATCATCTGCAGATATGATACAAATAATTTTATATTCTTTCGCCTTTTAGCTCGCAAATGCTTTCGCCCGACTAGATGTTTTAAAAATATGCACGAGAGATACCAACCTGATATTGTTCGTGGTCGTTGGTCTGACGAGTCTTTTTTCGTCCTTCGGCAACCGCAAATAATCCTGATCGCCCAATAGGAAGAGGTCCTTGGATATGATCATGATACCCTCCTTATCCTTATCCTTAGGCCGTGATAAGGACACGGACACGAGGAATCTGCCGATATGGTAGGGAAGACGCGCTAACACGTCCAGGGTTTATCCCGGCACTTGAACCCTTTATGTAGAAATCCTTCGAATTCGGGAACGACGACCGATTTTAAAAATACGAAAAATAATTCCTTTATCAAACACCGGACATGGCAAAGCTGCGTTCGTCGTCTAATAAAGAAATCCACAACGGCTCGAATTTAAATTAAAATGGGGAGAATTTTTCAATTTTTTTTTTCTCTCTTTGAAAAAGACGACGACGAGAGTCGGATGATCGGCACTGAACTTAGATCGAAGAACGGTGATCGGCTGTTTCTATACGGTCGGAACGGTCGGGCCGAACGGTGGAACTCGACTGGGCTGAGCCGATCCCGGAGGGGGAACTACCAGAAAACATCAACGGCGAGGCGGTGCAAGGGAGACGAGAAGGAAACGCGAGGTGGAGCGCGAGGTGGAGGCCGGCCGGTTTTCGGTCGGGGAGGGACGTTCGAGGGGCGTGATTCGGCTACGCGTTACAACCAGACCGCTAACAGAGAGGGAGAATCAAGATACGAACTTCGAGGGTTTATTTCCCCTTTGCGGGGAAATTTATTTCAAAGAGATAGGCCGTATGATTTTCAAAAAAATGCTGTAAAAATTATTCGTCAGTGGCTTATTGCTTCAATTATGATTTAAGAATGACATCCGCTTATGATACTAGCGATCCCGCAGATTAGTTAGATTCCACCAAATAGATTGGTACCTATAAAGAGAAACTCCTCAGCAACTGTCCTCCTTAGCAAAATTGAGTTTCTTCATTCTAGAATTGTATATAATATGTACATTTCCTTTCCATAATTATGGTCACTATTCATTATATTCCTATGGGGCTGTGCTCGCCTAGATTTTTCTTCTTTGTATTTTTGCCAATCGGGTTCACACCCGTGCAATAAATCAACTGTCGTCATTTTAATCATTTTTTTCTCAATTAACTGATTAAAAGCTATATTATTCACCTAACCATACAGCTGAAGAGGATGTTTTATGAGCATTTCATGGAGTACAGAACGATTTTCTTAGCTCCATAAATTTTCAAGTAATACCATCAACGCAAATTTGTAAACATTTCGACCTTGCCGACGCTGCAAATGATTGTACAGTGGTTTATTATTCCTTCGCTTCAATAATGATTTAAGAAGACCATCCACTGGTGATAATAATTATTCCGAACATTTCTCAACTTTCCCAACGAAAAAAGATCGGTAACTATGGGGGAAAACTCCGTAGCAACAATTGTAATTTTAATCTTTTTAATTTTTCCTAATTCCCAAATTAAAACCTTAATTTTTCGCCTTACGGTGTAGTTGAAGAGATTGTTCGACGAGCAATTTCTGAAAATCTCCCAAATTCGACACAAAAGCAGCGATAGCTCAAGAACCAATCTCTCTCATTCGATTCAGGGTCCAAAAATCTTTAGAAATTGATACGTATTTTGTATCAATTTCTAATGCCTTTCTCTGAAAAACATTGGAAAATACGAATTTTCTTCCCCTCAAAAACCCCAAAAATACGATTAGGGTATGAGGTAGCAATTTGGCCTAAGATTGTCGGTCCAAGATTGTTTTTTGGTGAAAATTTCAAGAATTAAGCTTTTACAGTTTCGTCAGAAAGGTGTTGACGGCGGACGGACATAATTTTTTTCTATTGGATATTTGGATTCTGCATGCCTTGAAACGTAAATCAAATTTTGAGGTGGTTAGACAATTTTTTTGGGAGATTACATTGGTTTATTATTGAAAATAAACGCTATCGATAAATAAATAAAGATATAAATAAAGCTATCGACCTCACGATGGTCTCATTCGATTCAGCGTCCAAAAATCTACAGAATTGATACCAATTACACCCATCCCTAAAAACGTTGGAAAATACGAATTTTCTCCCCTCAACAAAACCTCCAAAAAATACCCCAAAAATTGGGGTAGCGATTTGGCGAAAGAATTGAGCCATTATCAAGCCAAAATTAATTTTCCGTGAAAATTTCAAGATTTGGCTTTCATAGTTTTGTCAGAAACGTGTTGACGGCGAACGGACAGAATTTTTTGGTTTATTATTAATAATAAACCATTGTAATCGCCCAAGAAATTTTTTTTCTGACACCCCCTCAAAATTTGATGCTTTACGTTTCAAGGCATGTAAAATCCGAATATCAAATTATAAAAATTCTGTCTGTCCGCCGTACTCCGTACGCCACCAACACTTTTCCGGCCAAACTATTTTTGAAACTTTCGTCAAAAATCAATCTCGGTCTCAAAACGGCCCAATTCCTGAACCACATTGCTAGCTCAATTTGAAGGGTATTTTTGGGGGTTTTGAGGGAGAGAAAATTCGTATTTTCCAGCGTTTTTCAGAAAAATGTGTATTTGGCATTAATTTCTATAGATTTTTAGACGCTGAATCGAATGAGACCAGCGTGAGGTCGATAGCTTTGTTGGTTCTCGAGTTATCGCAGCTTTTGTGTTGAATTTGGGTGATTTTCAGAAATTTGGCCTGAGGGTAGTTGTTAATTGGAGCTATAAATATCGTTCTATACTCGTTGGAATGCTCGTCGAACATCTCTTCAACTATACCGTAATGCGAAAAATCCAGATTTTAATTTGGGAATTAAGAGAAATAAAAATGATTAAAATTACAATAGTCGCTACGGAGATTTCCCCTATAGTTACCAATCTGTTTTTCGGAAGGAACGTTTACAAATTGTCGGAATAATTACTACCACAAATGGATAGTCATCTTAAATTAATATTGAAGCGAAGGAATAATAAACCACTGTACAATCATTTTCAGCGTTCTTTATTGGATATTCGGATTTCTTCCTGAAGCATCAGATTTCGAGAGGGGGTTGGAAAAATTTTTGTTATGCCATTACATGGGTTAATTATTGAATAGTAAGCCAAAAAGGTAGTCTATGAAACTTGTAATATTTTTTTAAACGCCGAAATTTTTAATGCTAGTAAAAATATTTTTCGGTCCAATGCCTCTCAGTTGACTTTATTGTTTGAATATTGGACGGTCACGAATGCCAAGAAGTTATAAACCGGCGTCAACGTCAGAGCGTGCAAAACAATCCTTTTGAGGAGACCTTGACGCGGATTGTCGCTCCGTGTACGGTCCTACTGTCCTAAAGCGATGGCGAACCGGCAACCGGTTCGGGAAAAATTCCCCCGCCACCAGAACCATACGGGGAAACTTCCCCCACCATAGGTCACCTCGGACGGTAAGGACCGCCTCCTTCATTGACTGGCCGAGAGAGGGAACGTGATCCTCGAGCTTCGCATAAGAAAATAATGGAAGGCGAGCTAGTTTTCGAAAATTGAAAATTTCCTCTCAGCTACTCGCGTTGGAAAGGCGGGTTGGAAATTCGAACGAGAAATCCTCGCGAATAATGTTAGATTTGGATGTTTGGAATTCGTTGGAAATTGAAGTTCGCCCGTATTTTCGCAAATGAATATTAAATTTTCGGCTCGACTATTGCAAGACGTTGCGCTCAAAAACGCTGCAAATGATTGTACAGTGGTTATTATTCCTTCGCTTCAATATTGATTTGAGAAGACTATCCATTTGTGATAATAATTATTCCGAACATTGGTGAACGTTCCTACCGAAAAACAGATTGGTAACTATTGGGGATAGTTCCGTAGCAACTGTTGTAATTTTAATCATTTCTATTTTTCCTAATTTCCTAATTAAAAGCTAATTTTTTTGCCCTACCGTACAGCTGGAGAGAGTGTTTGACGATCATTCCAATGATTATAGAACGATTTTTATAGCTCAAAAAACTCTAGTTAGGTATATACCCTCATGTCAAATTTTTTAAAATCTCCCAAATTCGACACAAAATCTGCGTTAACTCGAGAACCGATAAAGCTATCGACCCCGCGATGGTCTCATTCGATTCAGCGTCCAAAAATCTATGGAAATTGATACCAAAGACACCATTTTCTGAAAAACGTTGGGAAATACGAATTTTCTCCCCCTCAAAACCCCTCAAAAATACCTTTAAAATTGAGCTAGCAACGAGGTTCAAAAATTGGGCCGTTGTGAGGCCAAGATTGATTTTTGATGAAAATTTCAAGAATGTAGCTATTATAGTTTGGCCAGAAAAGTGATATGACGGCGGACAGACAGACTTTTGTTTATTATTCAATAATAAACCACTGTAATCGCCCAAGAAAAAAATTTTTGTAACCCCCTCAAAATTTGATGTAAAAATAAAAACGCTGCAAATGATTGTACAGTTTGTTATTCCTTCCTATTTATTATTCCCTCGCTTCAATAATGATTTAATAAGTCTATCCATTTCTGGTAGTAATTATTCCGAACATGTTTGTGTGAACGTTCCTACTGAAAAACAGCTTGGTAAGTTAGTGTTGACGGGGTACGGGGGACAGACAGAATTTTTTTTATTTGATATTCAGATTCTACATGCCTTGAAACGTAAGACATTAAATTTTGAGGGGGTAAGAAATTTTTTTCTTATTATGAATAATAAACCAAAAAGGGACCAGGAAGTGGAAAAATTCCCAAGCCAGGTGGCTTTATCAACGTTGACAGGCGACGGTATAATGCTGTAATACGCCACTGCAGCCCACGCAGTAACGGTGAATACTGGTTCTTTTCTGCCGCCTTTGCAGGCTAACGGATCGCTCCCGTTTTAGGCTGGTTCCTAATCAAGAGGCCGATGCCGTTCGGAACGCGGATCATAAAATTCCACATGTAACGTTCAAATGCTGCTAGACGAACTGATTTTCCGGGCTGAAGATTGGTGCGAAATTGTACGCCGAGCAAGCTACGAATTTCTTCTCAATATCGTTCAATGGCTCGATTGGGCGACGATCGAAGAGCAAAAAGAGCATCGACCCCTGCGAATTAAATCGCTTCGAGCCCTATGTTGAATTGACTTCGAGTGCCCGTGAACCTGAACTCGAAACTGCGTAATAGACCTTGAAAAGGATGGCAAGGCGAGATGATGCCGTCTTATTTAGCCGCTCTTAACTATGATGGACAGTCTCAATCTGAAGCCTGTTTTCGATCTGACACCTCCTTTGTGCTCCATTGGTGGGAGACGAGGAAATTCGTTGGTCAAGTCGAATGCACGTGGAAGGCAGCTCTCGCTAGTTATCGCCAAGCTAACTTGTAGCAAATAAACAGTTAAAATAATAATAATAAATAAATAAAAATTCGAAAATGAGGAGAAAGTTGAAACGAAGAGCTACCTAAATAAAAATAGCTAGTATACCCCCATCCACGGCCCTGATGATGCCCGAATGGGCGAAAGTGCTTGGCAAGCCGACAATAAAGAACAGGAGAAGAAGTCGCCTTGGTATCTCCCCCTCAACCCCAACAACGAGAAATAAAATAAATGAAAATGCGTTTTACAAAGAAGCACTGTGTGTGACGCCAATAATAAAAATCAAACGACATTCTGCTGACGTAAAGGAACATTTAAAGTCCCCCAGCTTTTAAATATAATCATTTTTGCAGTCGAAAAAAATCAAAATATAGGTAGTCAATATGCGTTTAATGCGGAAGTACTGTACGTGACCCACTTCATAAATATCACACTTCATCCGATCGCCGTCCATGAAAGTCCATATTAATTTTTCCGGCCTGTAAAAAACCAAACTACAAAATACGCACTACCAAAATCGCGAAAAAGCTCATAAAGTGGAGGGACGGTGTGTGACCCAATATACAAAAAATCAAGCGTCATCTGATCGCCATAATAAACGTTTTGAGACCTCAAGCGTAGAAAAATATTCTCTTATAGCCTGTAAAAATCAAAATAGGAAAAACTTCGAACGCTCATAAATCTCGGAAGTACTGTGCGTTATCCAAAATCTGGATACAGATAACTTTGCACAATTATTGGGGAAACATTCTCTGAAAATTTCATTGAGTTTCATTCATTCTCATGGAGATATATGACGATTTATGCCATTTTTTTACCCAAGACACATAGACATGATTGTGTTTCTGAGTATAGTGACATGGAAATTTCTTCCAACTTCAACTCCGTTCCGAATTCGACTTACCAGACGTACACAATACTTCCATTTAGAACGTAAAAATGGAAGTAAAACTGTCAGGATAAGTTATTATCATAAATGAATAAATTTTGAAGCAAAGGAATAATAAACCACAATACAATGTGCAGCGTTTTTTTATTTTTATTTTTTTTTATTATTTTTTTTTTATCGGCGGTTTCCACTCACTTTTCCACGCGCCGTGGTTTTCGAAGGGAAAGAACGAGCGTTTATTAAATTTCGCATATTGGAAATTTTGTTAAATTTGATCCGTTTTTTCGAAGACTGAAGAACAAATGACAGACGCAGAGGCTTTACGAATCGAAAGACAGTTCAAATCTATATTATAGCAAATTGTGAGATTTTTCCCGAATTCACTCGTGTTCCTAATTCGGCTTTCAGGACGATCACTCAACTTCCATCGCGATTCGAAGCACGAACCTCCGATTTGTTTGTATGATTCGAAATCTGCGCTTTCCGAGTAACGAACTAGTGCTATCGATTTTTGATAAATTTGAAAATAGCCCGTGTAACCGATTCTTTCGAATTATGATTCTCATAAAAAACTATCGCATCCCTAAAAGTCTTCTTGTCAGCAGTTGGCCGAAGTTCTATAAAACGCTGCTTTCCACGATCGAATAATTCAAACGGTGTCATCGCTCCCTTTCATGTTCGGTTGTGGGTTTCAATTTTTGTACGGGTTTTCTAGAGCTGAGAGCCAGTCACGGAAGGTTCCAAGAACTCGTCCCTGAACCGAATTCCTCCCACGCCACGGAGGCCCAAGCGACCGTGAAGGGAGTTTCCGTATATTTGTGTCTCAGTGTGAGAGCCGAATTCGTAACACGACACGTCATTACGCTTTTTTTCGCGAGGTTATTCTCTCCGACTGTCATTAGGACAAGTTCAAGGGCGAATGGTGCCTCCCGAAACTGCGTAACTGAGGAACGGGTATTCAGATCACGGCATAGAAATGTCATTTCCAAAAAGACATTCAGTCTGGACGGTCTCAAACGGAGGAAAAAGACTCGGGAAAACGCTTAATAACTAGAATAGGATTATTTCTGCTTCGGCGAAAGCGATGAGTCATGAAGAATAGCTATTAATCCTTGAGTGATGATCCATCTTGATCATCTTTGGATTGCAGGAAGAGAAATGATCAGATCATGAGGCCAGACATATTCGGTTTATACACGCGCGGGAATGTTTTCTCCCCAGAAATCAGATTATTGGGGTACTACGGGGAGTTTGCATCGATCTTTCGGTTTATTATAATATAAAACCATTGTAATCGCCGGAGAAAAAATTTTTCTGACCCCCTCAAAATTTGATGTTTCACGTTTCAAGGCAATCGGTGGGGGTAGTGTCCTTGTCACTATTTATATATAGTATAGTGTTAATTATTTGTGCATGGAGAGCGGGAATCTATAGATATTATTATTAGTAGTTGCTATAAGTTGGTATGTAGGTGGAGGTGTTGTCATGTACTTTGTATCATAAAGTATTGGGTTTTGCAACTTGCGCAAAGTTTTAGCCGAGGTGGACGTTTCAACTTTTAAGTTTTCCAAGATTTGTAACTTGCACAGTGGATAACTTTAACAAAAAGTCGTCAATTCAGACGTTTTAATATATCAAAAGATAGGTCATTTAAGTGTCCATATTTTCCTAATGTAATGTACCTATCCATTTTTAACCGTTTATGCGTTATTCAACACTAATAGTATGGAATAGACGAAATCATCACATTTTTCAACTTTAAACATTCTTTTCATCCATTTAGTGCGAAAGAAACCAAGAATGAAGCATATATTATTGATATACACATCATCAACTATCATTATGCTGAATTTGAGCGAAATCGAAACCAAAAAAGTTTTCACGAAAAATCCAAGGGGTACCCCTGCGATTTTATTGAACCGATCAGTTAACGAATTTTTACTCGTCTCTCAATACAGATAAAAATCTGAAATTTTTAGGAAAGTTGTATCTTGCCGTGATGTATTTTTGTGATTTTTTTCGATTTTCGGAAAAATCCGCAGATGGTCCAAAAAAATCAGTTTTTCAAAGCTCGAAAATTGGTCTTTAACCGTGATTTTCGGGGTCAAAATTCATGCGAATCAATTGTTTTATTATGCAGGAGTCTTCATTTGACCTCCTTACACACATACATAGCAAAAAATTTGGTGAAAAAATGTTAAACAGAGCCAGAGAAATTATTTTCCGTAAATGAGCTCCGCTGGCATCGGTAAGAGTGAAAAATTGAATTTTCGTTCTCAAGCGAATTTGAAAGCAATTCTTATGGGAAATTTAACGCTGAATCCGAATTTAACTTCAAAACGGCGAAAATTTGACGACAACTATCCGTTTTTTCCATTTTTAGTGTTACACAACTTTTATGTACTTCAAATCTGTGAACTAACACAGTACTGTTCAATATCATTTTATTACTCATTCATATAGGAATTTTAACGCTGAGTCCGAATTTGACGACGAAACGGCGAAAATTTGACGACAACGATTGGTTTTTCTCGACTTAGTATTCCACCGTCGTTATGTCTTTAAACCTTGAAAATCCGTTGCAAATACAGTACTGTTCAAATTTGATCAATTAATGATTCCTGCAGGAAATTAGACGTAGAATTCGATTTTAAAGTTTAAAAAAATCATATTCTGACGACTATTTATACTTTTTGAATCTGTTCTGTCTCAGTTCTACTGTCATACTATTGCGTACTTGCTATCTGATTGCAACTGTTTCTATTACATGTGAGCTGTCTTAAACTTCAGTTGAAGCAATCACAGCGTCCAGTAGCTTTTGATTCTGATGAATTTTTCACTAACGTACGCTCTGCTCTCTCTTGGGAGGAAATTAAATTACTAATTTCCCTGCTTAGTTCAAAGTTCAACAAATGTCCCCCGAACAACTGGTTTTCCTTCGATTGAAATTGCCACAAGGTCCTTTCCTCAGTCGGGGTCAAGAGCTCATAAAATAATCAGCCAATGCATCGATCATTGGGACCGTCGGTGTGATCGATTTTGACTCTACAAAGGGCTAGACTCCTACAAACAACCGCCGAGTGTAAATATAAAGTTTGCAGCTCCATTTCAGACAAGACAGAGAACCAACCAAATGATACAACGTTGTAAATTACCATTTAAGCTAATGTAATCTTCAATTGTTAATATTGATTCAACGTTTTATTTTTCAACGTTTACGTTTCATAGTTGAATCTCAAAATCGAATAATAAATAATTTTATCCGTCCGTTGTCAACGCGTTTAGGATAATTCAAAAATTCCACCGGGCAGACGATTACTCAATTTTCAGTTACCACAAATATTTTTTTAAAAAATTGTCACCAATATAATTCTTTCAAGAACTTTCTGAAAAAGATATTTCGAGACATTTTTCGTTACCTGAATAATTTTTTTTTTACCAAAATAATTTTTAATTACTACAATTATTTGCCATAATTCTGAAGAGTTATTGTCTAGCTTATTGAAATATTCAATATTAATTTTATTGGATTTTTGAAAACTAAACTGAAAAAGACTCAGTGGAATATGGAGCTCTCGCTCTGTAGCAAACAAATTTCTAGCTATAGCCGAGTATGATCATAATGAGAAATAAGGTAGCCATAGAGTTTTTCTATGCTCGTTCGCAAACTCGTCAAATTTAGCTCACAAACCACTAATAGCGATAAAGGATGGAAAATTTTTCTGCAAAAAAAATTTTTAAAATGAATCGGCAGATTTTTCATCCTTCGGGCCACTTGAAGCGAGATAACAGAGGCCGTAAAATACATTTGCAAACTTGTCGCCAGGGAAAGCTTTAAAACAAATGAAGGCTATCGAACCCGAACATGGACAATCTTTGACCAAATATCAGAGCAAGATAAAACTTGCTTGCTCAGGTCGACAACCTGCATTTCGCCGTTGCTAGTCACTATTTACGAAATCTATTGTTCAAAAATCTGGAGCAATAAAACTCCGAGGTCGTTAACCTGGCGGGTTTTTTTCAAAAACGTAGAGCAAATAGTGCTCGTGATTTATAGTGTCTAGTTGTAATTCAAGATCACGTTTCGCGCTAGTTCAAGGTGACCTTTTGCACAAAATTTGGCAACACTTGGTAAAATAATGTAATAATGAACAATTAAAAGGACAATTCAATGTAAAGTAAAAAACACGGACATTAAAAATTGTGAGCATTTTGTAAAATACAGGATCTCATTCGCAGTTAAAATAGCGAGGTAAAACAAATAGAAATGTACAATTCTTTAAGAGTTTCAGACTTTCTTTACAAGCTCCATGTTCACTAGATGTCTCATCGTTGGACGGCCGTGAGGACAGTTCTGGAACAAATAAATCATAACCAATAATTGCAGTTATAGACAGAATTTCATTTTACTCCTGAATTTAATATTATTTTGTTATGAATGTCAGAGAGAAGTGGCATTCTAGAAAGTACCTACACAGTAGACCGGAGCATTTTGCGTTTGATAGACGCAAAGAAACCTGTTAATAAGTGGTCAGGTTTATACAGCGTTGCCTGATATACAGATTTTTTTCTTCAATTTCTATGTAATTTTCATGGTATCTACAAACCAAAGTAAAAACCTACCAAATCGTAACTATTTTTGAGGAAACTATGGAATGTTTTTCAAGCCTACACTTTTGAGGAAATTGATTAATTTTAACGGGAATTTGGGAAACCAGGGTCCTTTCTTGAATCGATAACTCAGAGCTGCCCATTTGGATATTTTCCCCAATAAGAAAGATTCGCAGGCTGGAATCAAATGAAAACGACTCCGGCATGGTCTCATTCGATTCAGCGTCCAAAAATCAATAGAAATTGATATCAACTACACCTGTTTCTGCGAAACGTTGGAAAATACTCATTTTCTCCCCTCAAAAATACCAGTAAAATTGAGGTTGCGATTTGTCAGGCCAAGATTGATTTTTGGTGAAAATGTCAAGAATTTAGCTTTTATATTTTTGTCAAAAAAAGTGTTGACCGCTTACGGAGAGAATTTTTTTTACGGTATGATGAGATTCTACATGCGTTGAAACGCAAAACATCAAATTTCGAGGGGGTTAGAAAAATTTTTTTGTTGGGCGATTACAATGGTTTATTATTGAATAGTAAAACAAAATTAAAAATGGTTTTTTTTTCTGACTACAAACAGTTGACAATTTTTGGGAAAATTTGCAATAACACATGATAACAAGAGAATAAACAGATGGGAAACCCCTCCGTCAAAACTTATCAGGTTATTGATTATAGCTGATAAGCTAAGACATAATCAATAAACTGATAACTTTTCTAACCTGGAAGATAAACGTTTCAAAAAAACCTCATAAACACATTCCAATGAATAGGGATTCAAAAATCTCATACCCAAGGGTGATCTATTGTGCCCATCTGTGTTACGAGTCTTTTCATTTCTTTGCAATCCAAAGCGGTGCCGATCATGACGGATTTTCGGCAAGCCCTTGAAGCAAACATCGCTCTCACGCCTGAAGGCCGGCACGTGAAGTTCTTGTCGTATCCATCCTGGCACAAAATGAAATAAAAAAATTTTAGCATCAGTTTATAAATCGCCTACAGTGCATTCATAAACGCCGATCACTGGGGACACATTTCCTAACCAACGACGCAATGCTTCCACTTAGTAACGTTCGATTTTCAGATATTATATTCGACAATTTTATTATGAAAACAATTTTGAATTTCTTTGGCCGAGCTATTCAATACCTTTGCGCGCCTTTTCACTTAACGTCAAGCAAGGGAAAGGTAAAGTCTCTATTTTGGATACCGGGATTCAGCGGATCGCTCGAACCTGCCGAACACAAGACCTTCCATGTACAGAGCAAGAACAAAACATCTTGCTACGCCGGGCAAATATTCCAAGGCATCTTGTACTTATATTTTGTTGTCAAAATAGTATTCTACCTGGTCGAGCGAATAAAGAAAAAGTAAGTACTTTTCAACTACTCTCGAGTCTATAGAAAGGAAATCAATTATTCTTCTCATGGTCGTTGAAATCTTGATCGTGTTGAGGGAAAGTAAACTAAGCGATTGATTCTCCCTTTTTTGGCTGGCCGAGTACTTTCACCACTTCGGAAAATTTCTTTCAATGGAAAACCGCCGTATAATTCGACTTTTTAGTGAAACGACGATTTCGATCTCGAATTTGATGGTCATACGGTTTGGATGATTTTCATGAAATTGAACTACACGAGCCGTTGGGAAACGGTTGACGGCTCGGATCATTCGATCAGTCCCGAGTGAAAATGTAATTTCCAGGAGCAGTGAGATGAGGAAAAAAAGATTTTGTGATTGGCATCCTCACGGCGATATACAAGCATTTGCTTTCTAGGGCTGAATAAATCAAATGGATCTGCATAGCCCTGAGAATGCCTGGAAGGGCGAAAGGACTCGGCAAATAAAAAAAAATTCAACTCTCTTCCAAATTTGACTTTTCATGACATTCATTTACAACGTAAAAATGGAAGTAAAAATATAAATCAATCGCAAAGTTAATTATTTTGATTAATCGATAGCCACATTCAAAGGGAGTCAGAAAATGCGAGCGCATTCTTCTGCTTTCAAGGGACAAGCTCCCTAATCGCACAGCTTTAATATCTCCAATGTCCACCATAAAAACCACTACAGCACATATAATTATTTTTCATAGGCCCAAGTGCAACAAGAATAATCAACCAGCTGCCAAACTGGTTGAAACTCGAAGCGTCGAAAATGTCAAAGTTGAATTCAAGATGTAACAAATGAAGATGACAAAGAAGTTTGAAAGGAAGAGAAAAAGGCTTCAAAAGAAGCTATCGCTTAGTCTATTCGCGATGATATAAAATAAAATTATTTTTTAGTATTTTATCATCTCATCTTCAAAACTTGTTATATTTTTTTCTTTACGCATTTACCTGCAACATGAACAACAGTTCGTCGACGTCCGCCTTTCCAAAAACTCGATTTGCGCTAAGAGGCACTGCTGTCATCAGAACTTTTTTAGTCGGTGGAGCTGGAAATCAAAGTTCTATATTTATCATCGTAGAATGCTACTTCCAAGATTATATCAGCTAATCAGCTGTAGTTCAGCCAATGTTAACTATAGGCCAGCCATTTGATTTGTGACCAAGATTGTATTACCTTCGAGGTTGATTTGAAATTCGAACCCGTTCTTCTTGAACACATCTAAATTGTCCATCAATATAAATTCGTTGGCTGCAGTTAGCTCGAGGGGTTGAGGTCTGAAAAAGTAAAAGATAAGTATTCAAGAGTTCAAATGATTAATAGCTGACAGATACGGTCAGATAAATTGATACGTACACTACCAATTTTTGGTTTGTGATGACAGTTGTCTTCTGGAGAGTTTCGAAATTGAATTTTTCGTCCGACGCGTGTTGATCAATAATGAACAGATCTTTATCCAATTTGGCGATTATGAAGCCAAGATTGAACTGGCCTATGATATCCATCTGAAAATAGTGCGAAGACATGAGCATTATTTGACAACTGAAAGCGATGCCATGAGAGAGTGCCATATTCTTTTAAGGAGGTGGTTTTTTATTAATGAACAACCTTCAACCCCATATGGAGATAAGTTAGACGATTTTTCGACAGTAATCCTTTCAAAAAAATATATAATCGTCTCACAGACTTCCATAGCCGCAAAAATTGTATAATCATCATTCGTTTTAGCTGCTGATTAGAGCCTTGCTCCACTTTGGAAGAATTGTCATGGATTGTGAAAAAATTTACAACACTCACTTTTCCAAACTTGTCCTTCGAGATTTCACGTCTCAGTTCATTTTCGGCCGAATCGTTTTTAGACGGATCGATGGCCGTTCGGAATTTGACTTGATTCAGCGTGTTGTCCCTTTGGGAGCGTTTCTCGCACAAGGCTTCAACCTGAGAGATGTCCGTTGGAATTATCACATACATACGGCCTGAAAAATAAATCATTTGTAAAAAAAATTTGAAAAAATACAAAGCCAACTTGAAAAAAAAAAAAATAAAATAAAATAACTGAAAAGCGAAGAAGGAAAAATAAAGAATACTTCACAACTTCACAGCAACTCAATCACCAATCACCCTCAAAAAGCAATGAAAAGACGATTTGGAACAACAGAAAAATGGTTTTCCACATTTTTCTTAAGAAATGAACGTTATCATAAATACCTCTCTCGACATATGAGTCATACGTTACAGACTTGCAATTGCTTTGTGAACTTGGCTCGGAGTTGGGCGATATTTCACTCTCTTGCTCATTGCTTGAGACGGCTGATTCTTCGGTTAGAAATTCAATATCTGCGTTGGTGGGTTTAGCGTCAATATCCCGGCTCGACTGTTCACTAGTTGAAACATTCGATTTGAGTTCTGGAATCAAAGACTTGTAATCCGAGTTTGCATTCGATGGCGCCTGCAAGGATTCTGGAATGCTAGCTGAAAAGTTATTGCCTTCGATTATAATTGGTGTAAAAATGAAATCGGAGGTGTAAAAATTGAAAATAAAAGGAACGTCAAAGTTATCAACACACCTTTGTTTGAAGAAAGTGAAGTAGTAGGCAAACTTGACTCAGCAATGGTAGAGCAGCTAGTAGATTTCTCAACTAGCGCATCATTCTTAATCACTTGGTTCAGCTGTTCCTCGACCGTATCGAGGGCCTCAAAAAGTGACATATCATCGTTGATATTATCCTCAGTCAGGTCAAAAATGGAAGGCTTTTCTTTTTCCATATCAATTTCCACATTCGAGTCTTGAACTTTTGGTAAAACTTCGACGAATCCAGTGATTTGCTTTTGTACAGGCTTGATTGTGTTTTCGAGTTTCATAACTGCAATGGAAAACGATGGATTTGAAAATTATTCCGTCGCCACAGCCATTAAATTCGATAACTATGGTCCAGAACCCCAACAGAAAACAGATGCTGGCAGAAAGAGAATTCTAGGCTTCCCTGGGGGGGGGGGTCGAGGATTACATCAATTTCTACGTCATATGTTGGTTTATCACGTTCAGCACGGATGATGCATATGCTGCGCCATGAAGTATCTCCCCACAAGGCCGGATGACGCCACATATGCGTCATGGTCGCCATTTTGTGAAAATCGTTCTACTCTCTTCCCAGCTTGATGAAACCGCTCGATCCTTTAATATTTCAGTAGTTAGTTACCCAAACGACCATGAGGAAACAGAGAATTCTGTTCACAGCCACACAAACAGTTGTTCAGAAAGTGTTTCTGAGTATACTTAGTAGTATGAAAATTCCTTCCAAATTCACCCCGTTACAAATTCGGCATTTCAAATGATCACATACTTATACATTTACTATGTAAACATGAAAGTAAGAAGGAATAAAATAACAAAAATTTTGAATCACAAGAAAATGCGGCGAGTGACACTAACGAGAAAAATCTATCGTCATTCACTCGCCGTAAAAAACATTTTAAAACCTTAATCGTTCAAAAATATTGACTCTTAAATCCGTATATATCAAAAGTACTGCGTGTTATCCAATATCCAGAGCAAAACACAACATTTTTCAGCAAATTTCATTCTCTCGTATTTTCAATCAATTTCTCTCATTCAATTTCTATTTTCATTTTTCACGGAGATACGGCAATTGTCACTGTTTGACCAGACAGACAAACACTTGTTCAGAAAAAAATCAGAAAATGTGTATTCTGCTGTGTGTTGTGCTATGAAAAATGGGTCTTCCCAATTACCTTTTGACTTTTGAACGATCACAATACTTCAATTTAATATGTAAACATGGAAGTGAAAAAAAAACTAAAATAAATTAATTACATACAAGACGCATAACCTTTGCTGCAAGCCCTGGATTACCTTTTTGATTTGTCACCGACTCGCATTCCTTCTCATCGAGACTCCTTTTGTTCGAATCATTCTTAGATCTCCACTGACTAAAAACGGCCAAGTTCGGCTTCAAGGTTGGTTTGGACGGAGAAGAGACAGAGCTATCTAGTTTCGTAGGGACATTACTCAGAGCAAATGAAGAGGCGATCGGTTTAAAAGCGTTTTGCAGCGTCGCCTGTCAAAATAAGAAAATAACGTTTATAGAAAAATATTACAGGCAACCTAAAATCAGCGACATTTCGAATCTACCTTAACAATGGCCACCAGAGCTTTCTCTTGATTGACGAAAATCTGTCTCTTGTCAGGGGTAACGTTAACATCGACCGAATCCTTCACGACTTTGATGTTGAGGAAGACGAACGGATACTGATGAAGATTATATTGGTGGTAGACTTCGTTCACAGCTTTGCTAATCTACTAGAATCCAGAAAGATATTAAAAATGGGTGATTGAAAGAGATAATAAATACGGCGAAAGCCCTAAGGAAACTAATATTTGACCTTTGATGGATCGCACGGTCGCGAATTTATGAAGTAGTACTGTCTATCAGGAGCTCCTCTGCCTGAACCATGAGCGCAGCTTGAAATCAATCCTTCCAAATCAAACATAGAACAAACGATGGCGTCGATTTTCAATTCCTCCATGCTTTCTGCCGAAGGAAGAGTTTTCCGAAGCTCAACCAAACCTGCCAACTGAAAACCGATGACGGTCAAATTTTTCATTGCACTACAATAATTATGACTAGACACTAATCATAGATGATGGTCATTGTATCACGTCATTATGTGAAGTCTTTTTCTCATCCCTGGTTACCTGCTTTGTACAACTTTCAGGACCTTATACAAATTCTTTCGAATAACACAATTTTCATTCCCAGCAAATTTCTTAAGCATCTACAAAATAAATTTAAAAATTGGAATTTTTTCCGTATCAATTAAAGACTGACTTGCTTTGTGCCGAATATGCAAGAAACGTTCTCTTTCAATGTCATGCTGCCTTGAGTAGCCAAAACAACATTTCGGCCGCCTTTTTTTGTTTGATTTACGCAAGTGATTCTGAAAAAAAAAACTCATTAGAAATAGCTGCGCTTCAAGAGGAACAACAGATTTTCCATGCGCATCAGTCAAGACCAGTAGCCACTCGTTAAGACATCAAAACATTTCATCCTGAATTTCCTCTCATTTTCAATCTGACTCACTTATACATAGGTACCGAAAATAGTTAAAGGTATATTACTTAGTTTACAAGAACAATCGATGGCCTGAAGCGATCTACTTGCAAGCGAATAAAATTAAACCAAGATAATTTTGTAAAACAGTAACATAACTCAACTTTTTTACAACGTTCGATTTCTGGAGCTGGCTAATTGAATTTGATTCGTTATTCAACAATAGACTATTGCAATGGCTCACAAAAAATTTTTTTTACACACTAAGGATATTTGTGGAGGGTAAAATTCGTATTTTCCACGGTTTTTCAGACAGAGGTAATTTTGGTATCCATTTCTATAGGTTTTTCGACAATGAATCGGTTCAGTTCAGTTTTTAGCTGTTCGGTGTGAGGTTAATTTGAAAATTTAAATAAAAAATATTATATAAAATAACGATTTTTGCCGAGGAGTATTCCATTATAGTTGCCTATAATACACGTTGTGACCGAAATCGTCCTCCTTTTTAGAATTTTTTCATCCTTCGGTTTTTTTTCCACATGTCGAGTTGGACTAGTATTTAATTTTGTTGCTCTTCACAAAGACACAATTTTTCTATTATTACTGATGAGGATTTGGAATTTGCAACAAACTTTTTGACATTTTTATGCCTTGGCAATGGTGGTATGACTGGGCTTGTGACGTCAACTGTCATTTGCCTCTTTTTCCCGTTACTTTTGAATCACGCTCACCTACTCAAGACGATCCCTCCTTTTACTTTTTTATGATTTCGATTTGACATGGAAATAATGCCTTTAGGGATGTATAAAACTTGTTGATGATCACATTTTGTTACAAAAAAATCTATACTAATTCCCGATAAAAACTTAAGGTCATACATTTTCGTGCGACTGATGGGATCTATTCAGTTTATTACAAGCTTACAACATAGGTATGTCTGAGGCATAGCAATATTACTCTCACCCTAGACTCTCCTAAACTACCAAGATAATCATTAATTCTACCTGATGCCCGTAGAGACAAGACAATAAGCGTAGAGGATTTGAAGCATTTTATTGAACTCTTTCTTAATATTCCGATGGAACTCTTTCTGTCGGACGGGCAGAGTCCAGAAAATATTCTCAAGAATAACCGTCGTTCCAACCTAAAACATTGAGAATATAAATAGAAATGAATTTTATTCATTTACGAGCAACCAAAGAATCTCAAGGTTTTTGGGGAGTACCCCGACAATTATTACTTAGAATTAGAACCCAGGAATTTCACGTCATCAATTATAATAGCAGTTTTAGTATAATCGAGTACCTGGCGAGCGAGCGGGTGGTTTTTGACGATTCGGCCATTGTTGTCGAAGACTAAATTTGCCCCGCAATCTTGCGATGTATGTTTCGTTGAAATAGAAACATTGCATAGAGCACACAGTGAACTCAACGCTTCCCCTCTAAAGCCGAACGTTTCCACTCCGACGAGGTCAGAGAACTCGCGCAATTTTGATGTGTGATATTTCAAGGCTGGAAAGAATCATCATGAAATCAAGAAATGAGTATTTGGATGGAGTCTAGGATACGTAATTCAATTCCTGCGTTATTCGAAATAATGATAGCT
Organism: Tupiocoris notatus; assembly: GCA_037159825.1. Classification (NCBI taxonomy): domain Eukaryota; kingdom Metazoa; phylum Arthropoda; class Insecta; order Hemiptera; family Miridae; genus Tupiocoris; species Tupiocoris notatus. The sequence continues at coordinate 139,509 of JASJUZ010000483.1, forward strand.
TCAGTTTGATTTATCTTCTTTATTTTTTTATCTATACACATAAAACTAGTATGAAAGAAACGAACGTTTACGAAGGTGATTTTTCGGCCAATTTCACATGGTTTTCCAAAGATCGTCTCAAAATAATGAGAAAGATCAACGGGCATTCAATTTTTTCCATAGATTCTACCAACTTGTTCAATTTAATGCTACAGGACGTCTTTCTGAGTAATTCATGACTACAGGTCGAAGAACAAACTTGATTGACTTCCAACCTGTTAGAAATTCTATTTTTCGGATCATTGCTGAAAGAAGGATGTCCCGAACACTGTAGCATTGTGAAACTTGGTCCATAAGGGGATACAGGGTGAGTTAAAACAATTTTTTTCCTTCCAAATAATCCTAGCGAAGCGCACCATAGCGGCTAGTACATCATAAATATATCCCATATCCCTGTATGCTGGGTAGCTATCACTCTTAGCCAGCTGTTTTAACATTTTTGAGGTTTTGACTCAATTAGTGGTCTAGTTTTTTATTAGAGCGTAGTTTTTTATATAAAAAATATTAGCATAGTTTCCTACAAAAATACTTCATTATCGTCTTCTGCTTGGAAGTTGGGTTGTCTAGGTTGAAACAACCCAACAGTAACTAAATAGTAGCTCACTTAATCCTTCGAAATTGTCCGGATGGACGCCATGGCCGTTGTCGCAGACTTCAATCATTTCAGAACCGTGCTCTTTCAGTTTCACTTCCACACAAGTGGCGCCAGCGTCGATGGAGTTTTCAAGTAGTTCCTTCACAGCGGTTGCCAAGCTTAGCACAACCTACAAAAAATAATAAATTTTCAGCGGCCACTCTAACTATCAGATTCTTGTTTGTTTTTATTTTAGATCATTTATTATATATTATTAATTATTATGTCTCATTTATTATATCTTATACCTATTTATTATATTATCATTTATATCTCATTTATTATATATTATTAATTATTATATCGTAGCCAAAAAGCACCTTTCACGTTGCGATAATAAACGAATTATAGTAAAAACCTTGATCTAATACATAATAGGTAATAGGTACTGATAAATTAATTTGATACTTGAAGAAAGAAAAAACTAACAGGTCTTCTTCCTATACCTACCATGCTTTTGATCCCAGTTACAAACGAAAACTCCTATCGCGACATGGGCTCCTGTTACTGAATTTACGAAACGTGGAGCAAAACGTCCCTTGAGAGTAGTCGTTTTGGAAGGCCACAACATCAAACGTATCTAGGGCGAGTCTTCGTGCGAGGAGAGCCCCGAACGGGCGAAAGTGCTCGGCAAGCAAATCAAGTATCGGATAATGAGTCAACTTTCAAGTTCTCCAAGATTTGTAACTTGTACAGTGGATAATTTAAACAAAACGTCGTCAATTCAGATGTTAGAATATACCAAAAGATAGGTAATTTAACTGTCCACATTTTCCCAATGTAATGTACCTATCAATTTTTCAACCGTTGGTGAGATTTTCAACAATAATAGTGGAATATACACGAAAACATCAATTTTTTCAACCTTAAACGTTCTTTTCATCCATTTAGTGCAAAGAAACAAAGAATGAAGCATATATTATTGATATACTCATCATCAACTATCATTATGCTGAATTTGAGCGAAATCGAAACCAAAAAATCTTTCACGAAGAATCCAAGGGGTACCCCTGCGATTTTTTTGAACCGATAATTTAACGAATTTTTACTCGTCTCTCAACAAACACAAAAATCTGAAAATATCAGGAAAGTTGTATCATAGCGAGATATATTTTTGTGATTTTTTTTATTTTCCAGAAAAACCTGCAAGTGGTCCTAAAAAATCAGTTTTTGAAAGCTCGAAAATTGGACTTTAACCGTGATTTTCGGGGTCAAAATTTATGTGAATCAATTGTTTCATCATGCAGGAGTCTTCATTTGAACGCTATACATACGTACATAGCAAAAAATTTGGTGAAAAAATGTTTAACAGACCCAGGGAAATTATTTTCCGTAAATCGAGTTTTTCACCGGCCGAAATTTCGAGCTCCGCTGGCATCGGTAAGGGTAAAAAATTAAATTTTCATTTTTCAGCGATTTTGAAAGCTAACATAATAGAAAATTGAACGCTGAATCCGAATTTGATGTCAAAACGGCGGAAATTTGACGGCTACCAATAGTTTTTCACAGTTTTAAAGTGTAATAAAATTAAAACGAAGGTCCAATTAAATTAAAAAAAAAAAATTCGAGCCGGTGAGTTGGCCCCAATTTGACGAATATTGGTCAACTTTTCGATTACCTCATCCCAGTTTTTCAATCAATCCTTACCCTCGGTTTTTGAACATTCAACTTCGAGCCCCTCTAGCTCATACAAAAATCAACCAACGAACGAATTCCTGTACTTTTTCGTTTAAAGAATTTAATAATCTAGAAATAGCTGTCGTAAATTTTTTAACTCCAATGAGAATATTTCGAGTGAATCGAATACGACTGCGCAAAAACGTGGGTTCCTGAAAGGTCGAAATTTTACATAAACGTATTTTGCTGCCGTATATTTATACAGTGCTAGGCACTTGCTTAAAATCACGTCGGTCACAACTGTGGCTCACAACTGATGGCTAAATAACTATTAGAAACAAATGGTCTTCTTTTTAGTCGAAGCGGATTTAAATGAAAAAATAAGTGCAATCGGACAGGCGAGGGATAAACAAGGGTAAAATAAGAAGAATGAAAACTGTGCATATCCAGACTGAATCGAGTTAACCCTGAGCTCTTTAAGGAAGCTGAAAGCCTAATACGATGTCTACAAATCGTGGGGTGACTTAGGTACAAAATCTGCCCACGCAACCTAGTTCGATGAAATATTTTTCCATCTCAAAAGGCAGTAAGATAACCTGGAAAGCCTAGGTTGGATCTGCAGCGTTGCTATAGGGAAAAGATAAAGCACAACATCCAAAACGGGTGAGTTCATTTGGAAGAGTTCCAAGAGCTCCGTAGAATCATAAAATAAAATATCAAAATCTTCGGAATACTTCAGCAGTCAGGGTGGAGTTAATCCAAATTTTTAATTCGCGATTCCAAAATAATCCTCTAATAGGCATAGTAAAAGCATGATTGTTTTGCAAATTTTTCAGTCGTAAGAGAAAATTGAAAAATACAATCTTCAAATGTTCACCCTCGGACCGCCAATGGTAAACAAGAGCCGACATAGGTAGATTACTTTCAGTTGAAAAGTACACAGTATGAAATTTGTTACGTTTGTAGTAGGTACTGATAAATTTCATGAAATTTTTGTCGACGCACGACCGCAGATTTAGAAAACTCGGCAGTAGATATTCACCAAACGTAGCTAATTGATTTTTTTTTCTGAACTCAACCATCATTCAATATTTTTCATACAGGACGGGTTAATAATTTTGATCGAATCGTATTTATGATCAACCGTTAAGCAGGGCGTTATACGAAAACAAGGGAATCAAACAGTAGATTTTATTTTGATTTAACGCAGTATCTCACTCTACTTGCCTGGAAAAGGAACGCATATTAGGTATACGACTTTTAAACGACAAGAATAATTTCAATACATCAGAATTTTTCTTCTCCAGGTGGTCGTATTCCTTCTTTCTGCAGGTTGAGGGAAAGAGGTCGTCTCGTTACTCTCCCCCTCAACCTGCAGATACATCAGAATTGATTGGTTGACATCATTGGTATGATTAAAGTTCCGGTTATCCCGATTCAAGCGAAAACCTCAAACTTCATTCGATACTTGTAGAGCTCCTGACCGTTTATGAAGTCCTAATCCGTTTCTCGCAAGACCTGGGGACCCTTTACCCCCGGAGTTGCCTGTAGGCAACCGAACTTTTGATGCAGCCCTACGGCTCCACAATTTATTGACTTAATTATGTTCCTGCAATGATCATAACATCTTCAGTGATACCTTCTTTTTTTTTCATAAATATGAAGTTCTTCTGATCGGTAAAGTAAAATCGTCATTCACTTGTCAACAGACCATTTTTGTTAGTGCGGCGATGTGCACCGGGTCAATATATTATTTTGATTGTTTCGTGTATCTCCAATGCATGAAAAAAGGTGCAAACGATTGTACAGTGTTTATTATTCCTTCGCTTCAATAATTATTTAAGACGACTATCCATTTGGCATTGTAATTATTCCGAACATTTGTGAACGTTCCCACCGAAAAACAGATTGGTAACTATAGGGGAAAAAACTCCGTAGCAACTATACCAATTTCCATCATTTTTCTTTTTCTTATATTTCCAAATAAAATTCTGAATTTTTTCGCCTTACGGTATAGTTGAAGAGTGTTCGTCGAGCATTCCAACGAGTGTAGAACGATTTTTATAGCTCCAAGAGCTCTCGATTTATAATTTGATGCCTGATTTCTGAAAATCCCCCAAGTTCAACACAAACGCTTCGATAACTCAAGAAATAATAAAGCTATCGACCCCACGAGTGTATCACTCGATTCAGCGTCCAAAAATCTATAGAAATTGATACCAAACGCACCCTTTTCTGAAAAACCATGGAAAATATTGATTTTCTCCCACTCAAAACCCCCCAAAAATACCCTTAAGATTGAGCTAGCAATTTGGTTCAAGAATTTGGTTGTTGTGAGACCGAGATTGATTTTTGGTGAAAATTTCTAAGCCTCAAGAGACGTCGTTTTTCTCTGACAGCGATTGCAAGGTCTATCCTACACTCGAATAACCAAAGAACAGAAATAAGACATGCAATGAAGTGAGTTGACTCTGATTCCAACAAAACTAGGCGAAACCGACCTCATTCTTGATGCTTCTACAAGAGCGAATGAATTATAGTCTCGTGCAAAATGTTTACAAACAAGACAGTTATAGGATCATTTTAATTAATCTGGGATTCATAATTTACCTGCCCGGAGCAAATCCTGTGCACTGTAGATTTGTCGATCGCCTTGATCGTACTTGACATTATGATAAATCAATAAAACATCAATTAACAAACAAAAAGTTGCGGTCTAAAACACGGTTTGAAAGTGAAGAAAATCACCGACCTCATTGAAAGCGCAAATTGATAAGAAGTAAACCGGAGTAATCTATCTTGCTGATAAGGGATTCGTACAAACTGATACTTCATCGAGCTCGGTGGCCGTTCTAAAGGAAGGAATGGAAGAATATTTGGCCACGCCTTATTAGGCTCACTATACTCGCGCGGCGAGTTATTCATGCCAACGATTATTACAAGAACTCGGCTATTTTGAGCTTGCATTTGATTTATGCTGAAAACGAAGAGTGGATTGTGACTCCATAAAAAAAATTTTATCGCAGCATTTTTTTTTTCAACAATGTACCTATATCGTCATTCAGAGAGAAAAGTCGTTGTAATAAAAATATATATAAGTCGTTATAAAATAACGTGATAATATTATCATCTCCAAGGAACCCAATGAAATTTGATGAAATATTTGCGAAATCAGCTATATTTTTGGATACTTACAAAATATAACGTTCAAAGTATTAATTATTTGCTACTTGGATTTCTATAGGTTGCAAAGGCAATATTTGAATTCTTCAAGGATTGAAATATTGAAATATTTTTTGTTCTGGCGGGTAAACAATGATTTGTATTAAGGAGTTACAACCTGTGCATTAGCGTTTTTCAAATAGTCCGTCGCAAAAAATACTCCCATGGAAAAAAAAGTAAAATAAAACTTGAAAAAAAAAAAAAAAAAAAAAAAAACTGAGTAGGTCAACTTTTATGGCAAATATGCCTGCTTAAAATTGTATTCACAATCCATTTTAGTTGATTATAATAAACCATTCTAATCACCCAAGAAAAAAAATTTCTAAATCAATTTCAAGGTTTTTCAAAAGTTATTTTACAAGGGGAAACATTTGCATTTTTAAAAGGTTTTTGAAACATAAGGGGGATTGATATTTATACATATCAAATATATCGCACCCTTGCGAGAATAGTGTTACAACTCAAAATTTCTCTTTTTTCAGGAAACGCAAAAAACAGTTCTCGCCCTGAAATCTTGGTTTTTTGAGCTCGCAATCATTACATAGTATCAAGTAGCATTAAAAAATCAGGTCGAAACCCTTTGTTGGTGTCCCCTGCTGTATAACTATTTGTAATCGTAAAAAAATGCACAATTTTCAAGTTATAACAGTGTTCCTGACTCATCATGGCCTAAGTCTCTGTAATATTTTGAGTTGTGACTGTATTGCTGAAAATATTTTGAGATACAACTACTCTTGATGAAAGAATGCTGTTACCACTACTCGTTATTTTGAGTTAACACTATTTGGATCCACTCGCACCGGATAAATGGGTCAATTGTAAAAAAAAGTCGTTTACTCAAATGAAAAATACCCACCGCATGGAATTAGAAATAAAAATCTCAACCATTAAATGTCTACTTCAAAAGAACTTAAGAGATACCTAGGTACAATGAGATACAAAATTTGAAACATAAAATGAATGGAAACGAACGACTGAACATTGGTAATTATGAAACCACAAAATGAACTCAGAAACTTTGAACAAAAATACGTAGAAAAAAAGGAACCACTCAGGTACTTGAAAGTACTTTATCAATCATTTTACATGGAACTTCTTGTGATCGAAAACCATGAGTTTTGGCTAGAACATAAAAATTGTAGTTGAATCACAAGAGTTAAGTGCTTTGACAAGAATTATTTAGGTAACGGCTGAAGAGAAAAATGTTGCTACCGAACCCGCGATGGTCTCATTCGATTCAGCGTCCAAAAATTTATGGAAATTGATACCAAATACACCATTATCTGGAAAACGTTAGAAAATACGAATTTTCTCCTCCTCAAAACCTCCCTAAAATACTCTTAAAACTGAGGTAGCGATTTAGCTAAAGAATTGAGCCAATGTCTGGCCAAGATTGATTTTTGGTGAAAATGTCAAGAATTAAGCTTGTAGTTTCGTCCGGAAATGGTGACGGCGGACGGACAGAATTGTTTTAATTGGATATTCGGAATCTACGTGCCTTGAAACGTAAATCATCCAATTTTGAGGAGGTTAGAACAATTTTTTCTTGGGCGATTACTATGGTTCATTATTGAATAATAAACCAAAATATCTCATAGGTTCGAACCATTTTAATAAAAACAATCGTAACAGTATTGCGGAATGATTTTTCTCTGGGCTGAAACTTCAAGATCCCTCTTTTTATTATCTGCTAAAGGAATTTTTGCCGAGTATGCATGAACAAGTTGAACGCTACTCTGCGACGACTGGGACTTTGGGGATCGAGTCTTTTTGGAGAATATTATTATTTTTAATTCTTCTTCTTCGAAAGAAGATTTCCTCGGCTTGGTCTGTTGTGTCCGACAATTCTCTAGGAATGGATAGAACACACTCTTCATTAGTATAGATCGGGCAAACGAGGTACATGATTTTGCCTGCTCGGGAGTTGGGGTTAATTTTGAATCATGATTAGTGATACATTTTGACTTATCCAACAGAAAAACTGCAACTTGAATCGTCAATAGCGTTACAACTCGAATTGTTACACTTAGAAACCGCTACTTTAATCATCGATACAGTGCCAACTCGAAATAAATCAACTGATTGAGGAAAAATGTACGTTCACACCAGGGCGGAAGGGTCACAACTAAAGTTATGTCAGTATTGAAGAATGGTGGGGGAGTGCATGTGGGTCGTCAACAGCGTTTTAACTGCTTCCTGATGGTTACTGGAGAAACTAAACATGAAACCGTTCTTTGAGATCGATAGAGCTTGTAATTCTGAATCCATTGATACCAAAAACGCAAAATCGACAATTTTTGAGTTGTAACACTATTCTCGCAAGGGTGCGATATATACTTTGTTTTTCCTCAACGTATGAAAGATAAAGAATAATATATACAATTACAGCACGTCCACACTTCGATGGTAATGTTGGAGCTCAAAATGGCGCCATTATCGCTCCCACGGCTCCTCCCATTCGAACAGCCTTTGAACGAAGGGCCTTTATTCACTCTCCTTGTTCTTAATAACCGGCGTCAACGGCTGATAACGATATCACCTTGCGTGCGGTATCTTCGATACTTGTGACCAAAAGTAGGCTATCTCTGTTTTCTAATAGTCTATTTCACTATTTGTGTAAAATTCTCGTTCCTTCTTGAAAAAAATGCAGCGCCAGACGTTTTGTTAGGTAATATTTGATCGAGCTGCGCGCTAAATGGTATTTTTGTGTTACGTGAGATCTACCGCTGTCATTGTCAAAAGGAGCTATTACAGTTTTGACTGGATAATCACGTCTAGGAGTGTCGTCGGAAGTACGTTGTTGAAATTTATTCTTTATTTAACTCGATTATAGTAGTTAATTGTGTAATATAATCAGCTGAAAAGCTAGCGATTAACAAAGTATGAAATTTGTTTAATTTCGCCGTTTACCTAGTTTTTCTTTTATTTTTGGCTGCTTATCAAATTCAACCTTCGGTTTTAACTTTTGCCCCGTACCAATAGGCTAATATATTTGAACGAGGGAGACCTTGAATTGATTATTATCTTTAAGATCGTATTTCCCCATTGAAGTGAAACCGAATGAGCTATGCTGACGTATTTGTGATTAGATACTTCATCGGTCTGTAAAAATTCAAGGTGTTGTAGTGATGTAAATTCAACGCATGACGGATTCCTGCGAAACCTAATGTATTTATATATATTATTATTTTTTTTAAATAGAAAAAATGGAGATAAAAACAGCCGGCATTATCGTCATCGGTGATGAAGTTCTCAAAGGACAAGTGGTCGACCAAAATATCAACTTCCTTGCGAAGAAACTTCATTTACTCGGTATTGCAGTATATTTATTATACTTTTATATATTTTTTGTTGTCATTATTGAAAATTCATATGAACAGTTTTATTTCATTTTTATTTTATTCATAAGCCCTTCATGCTCTTTGGTAAAAATAATGATCAGGACAGGAAAACAACGATATTCAGTGTTGTCTATCAGGAAAGTGAGCCAACAATATTCCTGTTTGGCACAAGTGTAAAGCCTGATACGCACTTGCCGGATTGGCTTGATCAAAACGTAGCTTAAACATAGATTGTAGCTCATATAATCTTTTACTTTTGCACCAAATAGACTATATGGCTCATTTTCAGGCATTAAACTCAGCAAGGTATCCATAATTCCGGACATAATCGAAGATATCGCCAAAGAGGTTGCTGAATACTCTATGAAATACGATCGAGTCATCACAACAGGAGGTAATCCAGTAAATGTCGTTGGTACAACTATTGTTTCGAGTTTGAACATAATTTTTTTATTTCAACTTGTTATTCGGTACAATTTTCCGCTAGACGTATTTTTGTTTGTTCAAATCCTTTCTATTTTGTAGGAATCGGTCCAACTCATGATGACGTGACGTATGATGGATTGGCGCTAGCTTTTCAGGATAGTTTAGTATTAAATGAAGAGCTTGCCTCATTTTGGTCTTATCACTACAAAGACGTTGATGGTAAGCTTGTTGTTATATTAAATTTTCAATTGAATCAAATTTATTTAGTGTATTACGTACGCAAGAAATTTCGTCACTCATGCTAATTTATCTGCCCTCTGGATTTCTCTGCTTTCGATTTTTCTTAATTACTTAATCGACTTTTCACATAAATATTGGTTTAGTAGGTGTGAGAAAAAATACTGCTCGAAAGATGGCTTCGATTCCGAAATCAGCAACTGTCATCTATACGGAATTGCCGAAAAGTGTAATTTCGGTCGGCAAGTTCCCCGTCGTGACGGTCCACAACGTCTGCGTGTTTCCTGGAATACCATTTTACTTGAAAGCAATATTCAACTCGCTGCAAGGCACGTATTTCGTACCTTCCGGTGTCACGTAAGTGAAAATTCTCTTGTAAGAATGATTCAGTCAGTTCAACCATAGAGGCAATTTTATCTCAAAGTTTCCATATTGCTCTTGACTGTCAAGGTTTCACGTGAAACATCTTTATTTGAACGTCGACGAATCCGTTTTCACCAAAGAGCTCAACGAAGTGGTTAAGAAATATGAAAAAACTGTCGTCTTCGGCTCCTACCCGAAAGTTCACAATCTGGAGTTTAAAGTGGTCGTCACTATCGAGTCGCAGCAAATCAGCGAGCTAGATGCAGCTCTAGATTATTTCAAGTAAGCTTTTTGATGAATGTAGGTATTCTTGAATCATCATGTTATATACGAGAATTAGTGATTATAGTCAAAGGGCGTTAATGTGCTCTACTTAAGTTCTACTATCTGAATTATTATGGTAATCATCTCTTCCCTGAGTTTGACGTATATATTTTTTGGTGTGAGATTGAGGTGGAGAGTTTCGATGCGTCTTATGCCGCAATTCTCGGCAAAAAATCGTGGCAAGAAGCAAAAATTGGAGAAAGGAATTTAATTGCCCTTGAATAAGTGGCCTCGAATTTCTTCCCCTCAACCATGGACATGATGTGACACCCACAGCTCGTATACAATTTTTTGTTTTTGATTTTCAGAAGTCTCCTCAATCCATCATTCATCATAGACAGTTGTACTATTCTCGGTGAGGCTTGGAACGTTACGAACGAACGACTCGCCCAGGGGGATTTGGATGCGACTTTCATTGCCAACCTAAACCAGAGCTTACAGGTGAGAATGATATTGACCAATGATGTCAGCTGATACTAAAGCATAGTTGACACAGTAGCTAGTACAGAGTCTGCCTGGAGCACTTTGAATTTCTTCAGTTGATTCACAATTTCATTAACAATGTGACGTCTAGCGGGCGCTCGAAGAACCAACCTGAGAGTGGCAGTTCGGCCAGGCCGTGACAGGCCGTCTGTAGACAGGTTAGTTTTCTATAGTTTCGCTCCTTCCTGCTGCACTGTCTTCAGACGCCTGGCTGGCAGGTCAGCGTCGCCCAATTGGCAAAAAAGCCCTAATTTTGTCCCTCAATCAAATTTCGAATTTTCAACTGCAGATTTTTGGGTGGAGGGCGGAAGTCGCGACCCCTTCTCTAGGCAATGCCATTCAAATAGTGAAGTTGGCAGAAGATTAAACTGTAAGCGATAAAAAGTTTGAAGAGCCCATACACTCCTAGTGGACTCTGTGCTAACTACTGAAGCCTGTCACTGTCATACAGTTGATCGGTGATGAAGCAAAAGGGCAGTGGAAGAAACAAACTTGTTGTATACAAAATTAGTATCATCGTATTCTTGATTATGCAGAAATGAGCCGCAAAAAATCAAAAAGTAATAAAAAATAATTACTCTACACCGATTTAATGTAAATAAAGTTCATGCGAGCATCTTGTACCGTTTCTGCTCGTGGAAACAGAACAAATGATTATTTACCTATGATGATAATATTATAGATTCTCTCCGGTCTGCTCTATTTTCAGCATATAGTGTAGTCAGATTGGTTGCCATATAAATAATGTGGTCTGGATTCACAAAGTAATTGGTTTGAATCTCACGCTGTTGAATGTGATTTGCTGATCAGAACTAGCACTTCCCTTAGCGTCTTGTTTCTCAGTTTCCGGTAATGTTGTGTTTGTCAGAAATGTCTGAGTGTTTGAAACAGCTGTTTCATCGGTGGCCACGGTTCCATAGTTAGGCACTGTTTCAACAACTTTCTCCGATTGTGGGGACGGTGGTGTTGATGAGGGCACATTTTCAGTGCTGCCTTCAGGAGATCTAGAGGTCGTAGCTGCAGTGGGCTCTAGCATCGCTTCAGTTGTCGGCTGTTGGCTGGTCAATGATTCAGTTTCCCTATTTGGCTGCGTACTCAGTGTCGTCTGTTCTGTCGCTTTCGATGTTTCACTAAAAGGATAGCGAGTTGAGATGACCCATTCGGAAGACGGGTTCATGGTTGATGTCGAGGTGATGCTGATTTCAGGCCCAGGCCGTCCGGAATACGGGCCCCATAAGATTGGACCCGACGTCACTGGTGCTCCGTACGAATCAGTCGGTCGAGGATTACCAGGGCCAGGATAATATTGACTAGGCGTGAATCCTAAAAATTCAAGAATTGATGTGAATAGATTGAGCAGCTGTTAAATAAGTGTTACCTTTATAAGTTGACATTTTACCCGCTACATTAACAGTGCGTAATATTATGCGATATTTTATGATTCCTAAAATACCTTGAGGTTGTGCTCTAAACTTGAGAGGTATTTCGAATTGATTCATCGCTGAGAAGAAATCGACAGATTGAACGTCCGGTGGAAACATCCCGTCAATTGCTTCCAAGTCTTGATAGTCCGCGTTCAGTCTTGACGTGGAAACAATTCATGAAACTTGATTAACTCAATTAATTCATTCCATTTTAGCTCGCTTCAATAATGAAAGAATCGACCAGTTTTCCATCTGATCATTCGAATTCAATAATAATATACCTAATCAATCCGTTTCTTCTTCTTGTGTATTGATCTGATCTCCGTTGTGCGTTTAGTTGACTGTAACGTTTCGTCTGCGTTACAAGACGTGGAGTCACAGGTGCTAACACTGGACGTACTTTGACGAAAAATGAACCGTAACCAAGAGTCGAAGTGATGACTGCTGTGTTAGTCTCGGTCACCATGCGTACGATATCGTCTTCTGCGCACAACCTGGATTTGTACAATGGTCCATACAATTTATCAGGGAAAGCTACATTTGAGGGTTGGGCGGATTGTATAATCGATACTCACACTCTATCGAGTTGTCGCAGTTTGCTCCTTTTGCTGTAAGAAAAAACTTCGACAGGTGGCTTTTTGCAAACCGTTTTCGCTTGTCCTTCAGTTGAAAAAGAATGAACTTTAAGGTCCAATTGGGTAGCAGTTGGGCCTTGGAATATGAACGTGCACTCCTCTGAAAAATGTATAATTGCTTACGGTTCGTTTTCAAGTTGCGAGCGAAATGCAGTGAATTATTATTACTTCAAGTTCTTATAAACAGGTTTTTTTTTTAATTTCACACCTGAATTATGTTTTTCTGTAGGTATTTTATCTGATTTAGCGTTCGTAGGTTTTAATGCGCTGCTTTTCAAAAAAAGTTGAAACAAATATTTCCCTCTGTTGGAACAGAAAACTTAAGGAAATAAATCTAGTATCATTATTTAAAAATCTAGTGAATATGCAGTAATTATTTGTAGATTTAAAAAAATTCAGGCGAATCTTTTATTTCACAAACGATTTTTCAATTTTTTTTTCTTTCAGCGGGGAAATTGTTGGGAAAATGGAGTCGGAAAAATAGAAATTATTGTAGAATCGAGTGATTCTAATAGGGTAAAAAAAAAAAACGAAAAGTGAAAATATTTGATGAAGTCTTTAATGATTCTCATGTATTTTTTTATTTTTACAATTTATCAATGTACTTTTTTACAGCTCAACTACCTTTTTTTTTTCTTTTTTTTAAAGGCATTTTATCTGATTATTTAGCATTTTTCGTTGGTACCAGGTTCAGGTAATGAACGAGTTGCGAACCAATTTATGAAGAACTTGAAGTAATGGAAGAATTCCAACAATTAGCAATATAGTAATACAATTACAATTAACTATAATATGACACAATAATAATAATTCATTTTCAATACCTAAGACACTGATGAGCAAATGGGGTTTTTTCCTATTGATAAAACAAATTACTCCGGAAAGCAGTTTTTTTCAGTGTTGACGCCGAGTTAGTTTTAAGTTATTCAATTAATTTCTCCAGTTTCACTTGTGAACCTCCTCGCCTTAATAACATTATTTTGTGCGAGGAAAACGTCTTTTAAAATAGCGCTACATCACGTTCGTATGGAGCACCTTTCATTATGCATCTCGAGCTCTGCCGAGGCCCGGATGGAAACGATTAGTTCTCAGTCGACTGCGAATGTAGGTTGCGAAGTTATTTCATCACACGCGAGCTATCATAATGCTCCGCTGCTACAGTAGTGGCTACGTTTACTATTTTTTATTTATTGGTTGAACGATTGAGAACTTTTCTATCGGATATTCTCGAATATTCTGGAATAAAATGTGTGGAGATTTCCTTAACAAACGAGGCACGTTTCGGTTTATTATTCAATAATAAACCATTATAATTGTTCTCGAAAGAAATGTCTTTCTTCAAAATTTGATGTTTAACGTTTCAGGGTACGTAGAATCCGAGTATCAAGTTAAAACCTTTCTGTCCTTCCAACACTTTTCTACTATCCGATATTTCTAAACTATAAAAGCTTCTGCTTGAAATTTCCGCCAAAAATCAATCTTGGCCTGACAAAGGCTCAATTCTTTAGCCAAATCGCAACCTCAATTTTAACGGTATTTTTTAGGAGATTTATGGGGGGGGTTCCAAGGTTTGTTTGACGAAGATATGTTTGGTATCAAATTATTTAGATTTCATGATGCTGAATCGAATGAGGCCTTAACGGAGTCGATAGCTTTAATGGTTCTCGAGTTATCGCAGCTATTTTCAGGGCATATTCAAGATTTCGGAATATTTGCCTTGATGGTATTGCTCGAGAATTTATGGAGCTATAAAAATCGTTCTATACTCGTTGGAATGCTCGTCAAACACTCTTAAACAGTATCGTTCGGTGAATAATTTAACTTTTAGTTAGATAGTGAAGAAACACAGTTATAATTACGATAGTTGCTAACGATTTTTCCCTTACTATTACAAAATTGTTGTTAGGTGTGAACTTACACAAATATTTGTAAAGGGGAATTATCACAAGTAGATGGTATTTTTACATCATTTGCTGAGTTTTTCTATTCAAAACGCTTTTCGCTTGAAATTAATTTATTGAATAATATTAGGGGAACCTTTTAAAAAATCAAATTAACGAGGTGCTGCTCAAAAATATTTATATTATTTTGACGATCAGAGGGATGAGGTTTGAAATTAACGCAACGAAGAAAAACATTGGATTAATAATTGATAGAGGCTTATTCGATTCCTCAACATTTCGCCTCGTTGCATTAATTACATTTAAATGTGGGGAAATACCGTCTAGAATCGACGATGTCTTTTGTTTTCTCATGACTGCATTCGCGAAGTTACGTCGTTTACCGTTGTGCGAAAATAATTTTCACAGATTATTCTTAAAAATAGAACAATTATTCATAACCGCTTACTCCCTTGCGTCGTCACGTAAACGAAATCCGACTGAACGTTAACGGCGGACAAATCGTTTACCGAATTGCAGACAAGCGGCAGCAATTTTCTGCTCTCCGCGAAGATGATTTTTGTCAATATCAGTAGGGCTGTTGGAAACGCCCGATTTTTCACTGTAATAAAATATTCACGATGATTAGCTATCCTGAGTTTTTATCGTATTCGAGCGAGTAAAATAATGCTTTTCTATAATAGGTGTATGGTAAATGATAAGGCGAGAATTCGTCAACCCTGCAAAAAAAACAATTAATTACAATAACGAAAAAATATATCGCGAATAAAAAAATTTACTTACATATTTTAAATATACATCAAAAATTATAAACAAGAATAAATAGAAAATGCTGAAAAAAATAATAAAAGTGTAAAAGATGAGGAAATAAAAATGTTATAGATAAAATGTTTGTGAAAAATTGAAATTATTCAATTCCGCCATTGGAGTTGGCTCTATTCATTTGCAAGAGAATTGTGGGGAAAATATTCAATTCATTCAAGGGAGTTAAGTCTAGTAACTTAGTAATTATCAATTCGACTTCTTCATTCCAATTTTTAATCAGCTTGCAAATAGTTTTTCTCCATTTCGGCTTGCGCAAAAATATAAATACCTAGGAGTAGCTCTTGTTGGGACAATATAAATACATATTGGATACGAAATACAAAGTCCTTATTATCAACCCTGAAATAAAGTCTTGAAACAAAAAAGTAAATTAAAAAGCAACTTAAACCCAGTTGAGTTTTAAATCACCCATGACTGGCAAACTGGTATAATAACCTATTATAAAATCAAGAAACTCCCACAAACGCCTCAACTGTAATTCACAACTGGCACGAAATAGTTTATTAACGTGGAAGTACGGGCTTATGATAAAAATCAATCGTCATCTGCTTGCTTCGAAGAACTTTCAAAACATTGATCGTTCAAAAACATTGATATTTATGTAAAATCAAAATAGAGAAAAAAAAACGATGAACGGTTGGAAAATGGAAAATTGAATAACGGCTGATTTTTACATTCGCTGGGAGAACATTGTCTGGAAATTTCATAGAATCTCATTGTTTTTACTAATTTTTCCCCGATCATTTTAATATAGAAACCCGTCTCTCGGTTAATTAAAGTTATGGGGTAATTGAGGGTTATTGATTACGTATGCGGTCATTCATGGTTGAGGAGTATTCGACGTGCTAAACTTACTTCCGTCGAGATTTCTTCATAAATTTAAAATTTTTTAATTTTATTTCTGAATTTTTCATTTTTATTTTTTAAGTTAATTCCGATTAAAAAAAAAATCCGAAGTACTTACTTTCGTAGATTTATTCACCAGTTTTTCCAATTCACAAGACACTTCTTCACTGTCAAGTTACCCTAAAGCGCTTCCTCGGTAATACTGATTGTTCGCTTTTGAACAGTGCGCACTTACTTCTCCCCGCGCATAAGCTGCAACTATGCGGGCCCTGCGCTTTCTAAACTCATCCTCGATCTTCATTCTCCCTCTAGTCATCCTCCCCAGTGAATTTCCAGGTTCGTATCGCAGTTTCCCAATAGCCGTCACTCTCATTGTACTTGGCCTGTTAGTGATAATTACCCGCTTCTTCGGAGGCTTAGTTTTTTTATCGTCAAAACTCACGTAATGTCGCCCTCGTTTTTTCACAGCAGCTTTCGATTCGACTCGTTTGACAACAGTGGAAACGCTGCGTATTCGTAGTTTGTAAAGAAAATAGCGTCGTCCGTTTCCCTAATGAGGTTTTTGTGCTCATTTTGATTTTTTGTACGCGCAAGGGCGTCGTGAATGGGATCTAGATTACTAGAAATGTAGGCAGCGATGTGTAATCTTTTTCTATCACAGTCGATTCGCTCCCGATGAAAAATGTCCATTTTTAACCGACTTCAAAACGAAAAAGTTACTATGGTTGGCTTTTTTTTTTTTTTTTTTTTTTTTTTTTTTTTTTTTTTTTTTTTTTACGCGGGCGCGAAACAACAAAACAAAAACGCACGTCCTTTTTGAAAATTCAAATCTCTCGATGCTTTGGTTTTTTCACATCAGCGAATTTTAGTCTGCTAATTTCTTCCGAGCGAGTCGATCAAAATATTCGCGTTCAATACTCAAGATATTTTTCGTTCCTAGTTGTCATCTCTGTTTTGGTTTTATCGAATGGATGGTTTTCCTTTTTATTACGTACATTCTAGTTACAATTTAATTTTAATAAATTAATTAAATGAAAAAAATTAATTTAATTTTCCCAACCTAGATTTCAAATCTTTTTGAGCGGATTTCCTCTTTCTCGTTTTCGTCCAGTTAAAGGCCTTGAAAATATCTTACTCGATCAGTTCAAATTAAATCTTTGTTATCTGGGGACGACCTTGATGAAACTCCCAAGCTCGACGGTTCTAATTTGTTTCAAGACTGTGAGACACTTTGGTTTTCCCTTGACTATTCTGTGAATAGTGCACTTATTCTATAGTTAAAATTGTTAACATTTTCTAAGCTCTATGTTTGAAAAACCTGGGACGCTTAAGGCTTATGGGATCGGTCAAAATCGAGGAAAGACGAGTTTCCAAAATTCAACGCCTCTCCTATTTGTACAACTCCAACGTAAAATTGTCCGACATACATCGTCTTCCCACGCGAGGTTTACTGCCAATTCCCAAAAATAGTTTTTTTTCCCAGTAATTTTTTCACGATTGTCTCCCCCAGGATTTATAATCACCACATACACTTATTTGACATAGAAGTCAGTGTTCGAAAATTTAGAACTTAATTTAAAGGAATTTTATTGGACGAATATAAGTTTGATTAATTTTTGTTCGCATTAATTATTAGTCGTGTTTAGTTGGCCTGTCTCGTATTTTATTGTTTAACGTCTTTCTGTGCATAAAGTAAGAGAGGACCATCTGGTCCTATTTAAGTACAGATTGTTCTAATAAAAAATTCGTCATTCGTCATTCGTTCCTCTCGTGTACAGTTGGAAAGTGTTATTTTTCACGCTGAACATTCCTTGAAAAGCGAGCTGGGGAAAACCGTAGAAAGATTCCATCTTCCCCCGCTCTTCCGTTGTTCTGCCGTTTGAAATGTGGTTTCCTCCTGGAAAAGACGGAAGCGGTTCGGGCGGTTGGAGCCCTTTTATATTACATCTCACCCTCGGCTTGTGTAAAGGACAGGCTATTCTATTCGCCGCCGCGCGACATTCCCTATTCTTGTCAGCGATTTCCCTCGCTTACCATTGTGCTAGTGTACAAACAACCTCAGCAACCTTCAGCCCTCCATCGAGACCTACGTTAGCCCCGAAGCAACAGGTCGCCCGCCGTTACAACCATTAACGACGCTTCTTCCGACGTCCGACCGCGCTTGGTATTACATTACCTTTTATGACTGTTCGGTCCTTGTCGTGTATTTATTTTGTTTTCCGCCCGCGCTCCGATTTATTGTCAGATTGTGTCGTCAGTCTAAATTAATTTCGAGGGCGTGAATAGCGTGAAGACTTGCCAAGTTGCGGTGTGAATTTGTTTATTTGTTTATTTACGGGCAAGCCCAATTACATTTGAAAATATTTAAAAAAATTAAAAAATAAAAATAAAATAACTCATTCTAAATTGAAATGAGATTATCCTACGTAAGGTTGAGATGGTGAAAATTTTTTTAGAGCTGAATTAAATGGGAGTAGAGTTCATCCTTGGCCACCAGATATTGACAACTTTTAAGAACCGAAGAACCTTTAGTTTTGGCCGATTTTAAACCAGTATTTAAACAATTATTATTATTATTATTTGTTTGTTTTAAAACATTTTTTCATATTTTTATTATTATTATTATTTAACCATTATTATTATTTTTTGTTTTTTGTTTTTCAAACATTTTTTCATTTTTTATATTTAAACTAAAAATCTACTTAAATGAAAAGCTCCAGTCTTAATGGAGTTTTTCATTCAAATGAAAACTAACACCCGAATCGAGTACCTTCGCGTCGAAATTGCACCTACGTTGATGGAGTTCGATCACCAGCCTTGCCCGCTTTCCGCATTGTGGTCAAGAATTATCTCAAGTAGAAAGCTTACTCGACCTGCCAGCCGCATCAAGGCCGCTTGCATATTTTGTGAGAAGGAAGTAGTCATTATTACGTGATATGGGCTGTCCTTACGTACGTGATCGCAAAAAAATCCGAAAATGTTAAAAATTCCGAAGAGTATTGTGCCTTCGTTATTCGCTGCGAAATTTTCTAACACCTGTGCGAACGTGTCCTAATCGCATTCCAACCGATCCGATTGGAGAAGGAGGCCCTTTCGCGAAAATTTTTCCTTTTCTACAATCCACCAAAATTCCCCTATTTTCTCACATTCCTTGGTTTTATAAAAAAGTCCCTCCTTTTTTTCAGATCGTCGAAAAGGTCTACGATGAGTACGAACCGCATGAAATATTTCTAGCGTTCAACGGTGGCAAAGATTGCACTGCTTTGCTCCACTTGGCGCACACGATTAGGAACAAGCTCGAACAATGCGGAATAGCTAAGCCGCCTCCTATCACGGCTGTTTATTTCAAACCGTCCAATCCCGTACCTGAAGTCGATGGCTTCATTAAAAAAACCGCCGAGAAGTAAGTCGAAATTGGCCTTGGTTCTACTTTGAATACATTTCGTATGCTATTATCAGCTGAGTATTATATTGGAGTATTATGCAGCGTGGATTGAGTATTGTATTTGTAGTCCAAAATTATCTCCTCATTTCTCATAAAATTATGAATTAGCTTTACTCGAAGATTCTGACCATTAAGGTTGTCAGTTCTGTTTAAAACCATTAAGGCGCTTTTCTGTATAAATTAAAAGGGATAATTGAATATTCATCACAAATATTTCATGGTCGTCACAAGGATTTGAACCTCGCGTCCAAAAAGGTAGCAACAAAATGCTAATGTAGCTCTTGAGACCTCTCCACCTATAGGTCTGCTATTAGTCTCATAAGACCACTGTAAAATAATTTCATACTTCTCGCTTCTTCATTCATCATAAATGCTCACTGATAAAGAGTTGAACTTGGTGTTTGTCACCCTTCACAGTAACCCATCCTGAGTAATTTTGGAAAACTTATTTTTTATTCTTTCCAGATACAATTTGAATCTCTTAACGGAATCGGGACCTATAAAAGAAACATTAGCCAGATTATCCAATACTGAATTGGGGAAGAGCTGGAAAGTCGTACTTATGGGAACAAGAAAGGCAGATCCTCATGGCAAAAATTTACAACATTTTCAGGTAAGATTTTCCCTTTAATTTGACGCTCGAACTGTTCCTTGGTGAGCTATTTTTAAAAGCTTTTGAGAGATCTAGTGACAGGAAATCAGAACACACCTGAGTCCAAATTGAACCAACTCAAAAATTGTAAACCTTCAACTATCGCCAAAATAA
The DNA here is from genome assembly GCA_037159825.1 of Tupiocoris notatus. Taxonomy (NCBI): domain Eukaryota; kingdom Metazoa; phylum Arthropoda; class Insecta; order Hemiptera; family Miridae; genus Tupiocoris; species Tupiocoris notatus. Next base: position 160,037 of record JASJUZ010000483.1, read on the forward strand.
TAAAAAACGAAAGAAAAAATCATACGTTGTGATTTGTCGTGTATTCATTTGATTCGACATGGGGTTGAGGTAGACATTAATGGCGACGTTATCTCATATTGCATTTCCGTATTTCTAGCGCTTTCGCCGCTCTGGGCCTCTTCAGGAAACATCTTCTATACAAAAGTTAAAAAAAAAAAAAATAGATTTTAGTCCCCTATTTATTTTAATTTATTAGACTTTAGGTTCAAAAAGACGTGTTTTAGAAAATTCCCTATTCATGACAATCCCAGCCTTGCGGAGCTATTACAGGACCTATAATTAAAAAAAAAAAAAACTTCTATATAGAAGATGTTTCCTGAAGAGGCCCAGAGTGGCGAAAGCGCTAGAAATACAGAAATGCAATATGAGATAACGTCGCCATTAATGTCTACCTTGTAGCGGCGTCTTCGGTGGAAATCACCTGAACTTGCGGTTGCTTACCTGAGCAACCAAACCGACAGTTGCAAAAACAAGAGCGTTCTAATTTTTAGTTAGTCGTCGTAATTTCGCTTTCGAAGTTTTCCGTTCAATAAAAATTTCCTGAGTTATTTCCCTGTAACAGGAGAGTTGGTTTTTTTCCATACAGCAGAATAGGAGGAGAAAAACTACAACCTCTACCCCATGTCGGAAAAAATCATATACCTGTCAAACTGGACCCATAATCAGAACCCGACTGAGTAACAAAATTTTTAAATGTAGTTACTGCGAAACCAGCGTAGGACAACCAAACGAAGAACAGAAAATCACAGCATTTGATGGGAATTAAACACAAACCTTTCAGTTGCTAGGCGATTGCGTTGCCACAGTGCTACACTTCATTTTATAGTCACCAGCAACAAATAAATACGAAAAAAAACGCAGATTTTCTGATCTATACATACTTGATTCTTGATACCAATACCCGCTGTTACTGATACTTCGTATCGATAGCATGTTTCATCTGAATGTAAATCCGTTTTCATTATGGGATCTATTTCTGCATACAAAGCATTCGAACCTTGGAAAAGTAACTCATTCCACAGAATAATGCAGACGTGGTAATCTGAGCCGTCCTGATCAAACAAAGCGGTTAACAAGTAGCAAAGCTAGTTAAACGTTTTGCCACTTCCTTTTAAAGACAATAGTGGAATTACTTTTGTATTAGTTTATTAAGCGTATCAGCTTTGAACCTTATCTCGATTCTCGCATTGTCTACTCGCAATTAAGATCGTCGTAAATTATTGTTACAGAAGACAGATGCAGGATGGGCAAATCTTATCAGAGTTTCACCCATTTTGGATTGGAGTTACAGAGACGTTTGGACGTATCTACGGAACTTTTCAGTTTCCTATTGTTCGCTCTACGATGATGGGTAACGTGCCATTTCACCTAATGCTAGGCAGTTTTTTCCTATTTTCTTCCATTATGTTGTAGGAATTGCTAATAGCTCGACGTAGGAATAATCGCGGTGTTAGTAAGCTCCTTGTATATGGAGTAAGTCTCTAGTAGATTTATAGAAACGCATTTTCTGCATGTGTAGATGGTTCAATATTTTAATAATTGTATTCTCAGGGTGTTCCATATTTTATTGCTGCGTCAGCGGTTAGCGCTGATTATCTCTTGACACTAATGCATCGTTGATTCTCTCAAAGGTAAAGAGTTTTATTGAAGTCCCTTCGATTGAATGAGGGTCCTTTAATGGTAAAATGTTCAGGTAATGTGGAGGGCATAATGCCCCGGGCGTAATGCAACGTGCAATTTATTTTTTCAACGGCTATTGATATATTTTTACTGACAAATTTAGCCTATATCAGCTCTACCTAGGAATTTATTGAAAATATGGCTGACCTACCGAACATAACTCCATTGGCTGGAGTTCGAGTTGATTATTTTTCACAGTTGGTTTCAGTTAATTGTTGGAATCGCATGATTCGATGTTGACTGAATTTTTACATTCTTATTATGTAGTTTGGCAAAAATAGTCTGCCCAGAGGCCGAGAATATATTCCAAGCGTGGTTTGGACATTCTTAATGATTCAGGAGACGTTACTTCTTGTGATGGCCAGTGGGGTAAAATGCGTTCTTTACGTTCTATTGTGTTATTACAAATACAAAATTTGACTGAAAGAACATCGGTCATAGGAAAATAATCATCTCTACGTGATGTGTTAAAAAAAAATCAACAAACATTAGATTCGCGTCTATCTGAAATCGTGATGTAAATAAAGGTTTTATGTTTCATTTGTTTTTCTCCTTCCTTTCATCTGTAGAGTAGTAGAGTAGTGTAAAACGGGATTAAAATGCTGAGAAAAAAAAATTGTATATATAATAAAAGCTTTCATTTAAATTTAAAAAATTATTTTATTATTACCTACTATTATTATTATTATTATTTTTTTTTTTTTTTTTTTTTTAGAGCCGGGTTGTAGTCCCGGAGAGATTGCGGAGACCCTAAGCAACTAACTTTGCCCAATCAAATGTATTTTTATTTATGGAAGTTTCTTGATCCAATTTCTGCTTAAATGGCATCTTTTACTGCCTAAACAGTTCTTTGCTCCTCATAATTAGTCCATAAAATGCAATGGTGCATTCAATGGAAAAGTTTTTTTGATAAAGTTTGGCAACTACGCTCCTAGTGGTAGTCCATTATGTAGGAGTTTTTAGGTTAGGCCCTGTCATTATACTGTTTCTGAGTATCCAGAGAGAATCCATAATGATGCTAATTGAGTGCTGGATGACTGGTCTAGGTCATCACTCTTTAATAACCTTCCCTTCTCGCTGTTGAGCCTCGTAATTAGGTTGTTAGTATCAGCTAGGGAGCGTTGCAAAAATATTACCTTGCTCAGAATTTGAAGCTGTGGCTTGTGATGGTTCTAACATACTCGTGTGTGCAAATGCTTATTGCTAGGTTTATGATAAAAATATCGCTAGGTTCTATGATAAGAATTGTCTGGTGAGCGATGAGCCCTATTGGTACAGAGTAGGGCAACATAACTCCGGGGTTTTGAAACCCAATAAAACAAACAGTACTGATGATATTTAGGTATTTATTATTTTTCCATTGTAGGAAATGTTTTGAAAATCATCCCATACACTGAGCGAACCAATTTCACATGTTCTGCATGACCCGCTCCAAGATGTTGACCAGTATGTTGGCCACTTCCTCACGAATGTTGGCTTTGAGGTCATCAAGAGTCTCTGGACGGTTGTTGAATACCCGGGAGTTCAGAAAACCCCACAAAACAAAGTTGCACGGGGTTAAATCTAGCAGTCGTGGTGGCCACTCTGAATCGCCTCTGAGAGAGTTTCGCTCAGCGTATGAACGTTGGAGGGCGTCACTTGCCTGATATAATTTTCAAGACTGTGTAAAATAAAACTTCAAGATATTTCTTACAATAGAAAAAAATTAACACATAGATATCATAAGTACTTCTTTTTTTATTGCGTTTCAAAATCCAGGAGTTATGTTGCCCAACCCGGTATTATAAAAATGGCCCTATGTCAATACCAACTGCTCTTCATTTATGATATTACATTTCTACAATATTGAAGCTGCTTGATTGCTGATGATAGCACCCATGAATGATGTCTTTAATGCTTGAGCAATATTGAACTCGCTGTTTACTCATGAAGCCGCAGTCTTCCAATGGCGTTCAGTTACTTCTATCTTCATGTCAATGTCAGGTTATTTTGATAAGTCTATTTCATTAATTTCCCCCTTGCCACTGTGAGCGCTAGCGTTACAACTAGTTGATTCCTGGCGATTGAGCTACTTTATCTCCTGTTGAACTGCAGCAACGTACCGATACAAATAATTGAGATGGAAAAGATTGATCTAGAAACATACAAAAAATGACCTGTCTTATTCGCACGTAATAATATATCATATTCCTTTTTTTTGTAGCTGTTGGGTTGTCTATTGGTTATCACTGACACTTAGGCGTTAAAAATAGTACTATGTTATCCCAGAAAGTTTCTTTTAATTCAAGCGCTTTTAGGATTTTTTAAAAATAACTCCTTTTTATCTGAGCATATTCTAGAGTATTTTTCATTCTTCTGCGAAGCATGTTCTTAGATTCTCGGAAATCTGTGAGTCGTTTAACGATCCGAAGCTGTAATTCTACCGCGCATTATTGAGCCAAAATAATTTCTGGTCGCTGCAGTTAACAGTATGAGAAAATTGTTCGTGCCAATATTAATTCAGGATGCCATTGAAACGCTGAATTCGTACGCTCAATTCTTTGCCTCAGCTAAAGAAGAATGTTATTGACCTAACTTGAGCCGTCTGCGATTTAATAACATGTTGAACATCCAATTTTCCCATCCCGCAGTTCAACGTAACGGTAACGCAGTTTCACGTAGCGTTCTTCGCGTGTTTACACTGAAATGCGTCATTTCGTGAATTCGGAAGAATCAAAAGGTGAAATCCGCCCTCCATCTTTACCCTACGCTTCTGTTTGCGTTATTCCAATTTAGCGGTCGGATAGTGCTTCGCTGAGGGGGAATAAACGTTTGTTAAGGGTCATGAATATTCATGCGGTTTTGGCAAGTCGGGTCTCTCGATCTCGAATGGTTTCAAAAGGTGTTTAAACTGTGTATTGTTCGCGATAAAAACCGTTGACATCTGTTTCACCGTTACGTTGATTTTAGTCCACCTTCATTACGCTTTTACTGACCTTTCGAAAAACCGTCTGTTGACGGATATCGTTTTTCAACCAATTTATGTACTGGGTTTTTAAAATGATTTTATTTTTATCAATGTTGACTGGTGTGGTTTTCAATGTTTAGAAAATAAGTGTAACTGTAATTAAGACGCAATCGAGGAATATTTTAGCTTGATTCTTTGAATCTGTTTGCATAGTTCTTGCTCGACTCTGGCCAATCAGATCGCAGTACGCTCTTACCGTTTCCGCGTTTTCTACAGAAGCAAAAATACTACGGTCACGCTCGTCAAATACTATGCGTTTCTATTTGTTAAAATTTAAATTAATCCCGGATGAGGGCATTGGTTTTTATCTAAATTCTCACTCACGGTCATCGAGTCACTTCTCTTTGGGGAATACCTTGAACTATTTGTATACTTTTGGTTTATTATAATAATAAAACATTGTAATCGCCAAAGAAAAATAATTTCTAACCCCCCTCAAAATGTGAGGTTTTACGTTTGAAGGCATGTAGAATCCGAATATCCAATAAAAAAAATTCTGTCCGTCCACTGAACACCGTTAACATTTTCCCGACCAAACTATAATAGATACATTCTTGAAATTTTCACTCAAATCTCGGTCTCACAACGGCCCAAGTCTCGAATCAAATTGCTAGCTTAATTTTTAGGGTTTTTTTGAAGGGTTTTGAGGAAGAGAAAATTAGTATTTTCAAATATTTTTCGAACAAAGGTGTGTTTGGTATCAATTTGTATAGATTTTTGGACGCTGAGTCGAAGAAGACCATCGTGGGGTCGATAGCATTAACGGTTCTCAAGTTATCACAGCTTTTCACTTTGGGAGCTTTTCAGAAATTTGGCATGAGGGTATAACTCGAGAGCTCGTGAGCTATAAAAATCGTTCCATACTCGTTGGAATGCTCTACGAACACTCTCTTCAGCTATACCGTAAGGCAAATAATTCAGATTTTAATTTGGAAATTAAAAAAAATAAAATCGATTAAAATTACAATAGTTGCTACGGAGTTTTCCCTTATACTGCCAATCTGTTGTTTGGTGGGCATTTACAAATGTTCGGAATAATTACTATCACAAATCAGTCTTAAATCATTATTGAAGCGAAGGAATAATAAACCACTGTTTAATCGTTTGCAGCTTTATTTTTTATTTTATTTTATTTTTTCCTTTCTTTCTATAATTGTGAATTAAATACTAGAAAGGTCAGAACAAAAAGATTATCTTAATTTTTCTATTTTCCCAACCGCTCCATACTTAGATGTAGCTACGCTTCGCATTGAAAAAGGAACAAATTGGTTTTCATTCAAACTTTTTTGTTTCAGGTACACCTCTCTGGACAATTCGGGTGTCTGCGAAAAGAACCCGTTCCTACGTTTCACGGATGCGGATGGCTCCGTCAAATACAAGCCCGCGTATGCGCTCGAAGATGAAAGCACAGAACGTTCTGGAAGAAGGTGATCGGAAATTCCTTGAGGAAATTATTTTTCAGCAACAGAACAAATAATCTTTATTGCAATTTGTCGTTTGGGAAATTTTTTTAGTATCGCCCCTATCGTAGCCGAATAGAGCGATCAATTATGTTCGAAAAATAACCAGTCGGAAAATTTCCTTCTAGTTCCTGTTGAATTATTGCCGCAAAAGCGGTTGGTTCATTTTGGGTAATTTTTGCAATTTTAAACTCATTTATGCACGCACTTTTTACGCTTTTAGAATTAGCTCGATTCTGTCCTTATCAAATGGATAATTATTTGGAAGTACTTAATTCATGTTAATCATATGGCTGGTCCTTAATAGGCACGATTTACTGTTAAATAACCGATATTAAATTTATTTATTTGTTATCAATGAAATCATCATTAAATGAGAGATAAATAACGATTTGCACTTTGTCTCCGTTCGAACATTTATACCACGAATAGTGGAATCCAAGGATTGAACGTTTAACGATTTTTCCAACAAACGAATCTCAATTCTTTTCGATTCATGTTCGATAGTCGGATCTTGTGATAGTAGCGTGCCAATTTTTTTGTGAATCGGGCGCCATTGAAATGATATTTAGGTACTTATCTCTGTCCTCTTATGTGATCTAGGTTTTCTATGTTTTTATCGGTTTAGCACTCAATGAAAAGAAGTACTTTGTTTGCTGTTCACTTTGCAGAGCTTGTCGATTACAGTTTTTCCTCGATGTAAGAAGTAGCAGTATTTTTCCCGAAATAAAGCCCACTTTGTTCGTCGATGTTTTATTTTTGCAATAGAAACCCAATTGTTTTACATTGTCTTGTAGATGCTCTAAGGGGTAAATGTGCAGCCAAAAATAGAAACTCTTATCATCCTTTGTTTTCTCCATCTTAACCCTAAGACAGAATTTTATTTCCGTGCGCGTTATTACTTTTCCATTTTTCGATCGAGTCAATTTCTGCCCACGAAAGTACAAAATATTCTGTACAAAAAAAATTTCCAACTTCGAAAAACTGGTAACTGAGTGTAAAAAGGGTCAGAGAATACGATTCGGAATAAAATAGAGCCGTTATTAAATCGGGCACGTTTATTATTGTATATATATGAAAAGGGCGCTTGCCCGGCAAAACGGAACAAAAAACTTGCCCATTTTTGGGTTAAGCTCCAAACAGCTATCTCGGCTCCAGTGAATAGCTTTGCGGATCGGGCTTAGCTGACTTTTACGCCTCTCGCATTCTCCGTTTCACTTGGGGCCTTAGCGATTTTTATTTCCGCAAAAAGGGCCGACTACTTTTAGGAGTTTTTAAAAGAGACGGCTCCAGACCTCGCCCATTAACTTCTTTTCACCATACAATACACCACCTTTTTTCGCAACCTCGAGTCCGCGTCCTCTCCTTCCTCGTCTTCTCTTTCAATTCAAAGATTTATTTCAATGTCGGCCGTGAATATCGAGGGCGACATTACCACTTGCTATGCGGATCAGAACCCCCGGGGGATAAAATGTAGAGATAAAAAATTCTTACAGGGTCTTTGCCTCTGGCAGTTTCTGTTCCAGCGTCGCGTAAGTGTGAAAGAAAGAGCGAGGAAATTTTCGTGATGGAAGGTGAGGCTATTGATTCTCAGGAACAGGAGAGGGCATATGCTCCCTCAGGACTTTTCTCTCCATCCAGACCATGTTAAGGAATTCTCCGTGCGTACAGGTTCTAACTGGGAATGGCTCGCGTCGGTTCTTGGGTCAGCTCTCGTCTCTCTCGTGCACGCGCTGATTCTCTTACGTCTCGGCCTGTTCATATTTTCCAGCTCTAACCGTCGCTCGGTATGAAAAAATTAGATACTCGTGACCGATTTGTAATTCGAACGAACGGTGACCGAAGAACGTACATTAGAACTGAATTATTATTCATAATCGAGGCCGTGTATGAAAATTGAAAATATTTAAATTTGAACCGAAGGAGGAAAAAAAACGCAGAGGAAATTTCTAGTTCTGGAAGTTGATCGAGAGATTACGGGTTTCCTAGAACGAATATTTTCGAAACGCAGAACATAATCTAACATTAATATATCTAACCGTTTGAATTTAATGTTCAATCTTCGAAAAATGCAAAACGTTGAAAAATTGTTGAAGGTTTAACTGAACGTTTATTCAGTCAATTTTTTCCCCTAAATAGGTTTAAAAAAATTATCATTCGGATTGTTTTCAATTTAAAAAAAGAAAATTATTATTATTATTAAAGCAATCTAATCAATTGAGAAACGGAATGGCTACTAGGAGAAATCATATGAAAGAGGTTTGCGAATTAGTTGGATCATGTAATAGGTGCATTTTCTTTGCTGCTATCGACGGTTCAAAATTGCACATCAACTGAAAGGCAAGCAAGTCGATTCTGATGAAATTCGCTGAATTTCGTATTTCAAATTCCTATAGATATAAATGAGACCTTTGAGCTGAAGGGAAGGCGCCAACTGTACAATGAACAATTAAAAATCTTCGGAATAATTACTATCATAAATTGATAGTCTTCTTAAAGCATTATTGAAGCGAAGGAATAATAAACCACTGTACAATCATTTGTAGCGTTTTAGACGCTGAATTGAATGAGACCACTTCGGGGTCGATAGCTTTATTGGTTCTCGAGTTATCGCAGCTTTTGAGTTGAATTTGGGAAATTTTCAGAAATTTTGGCAATAGACTGTAATTCCAGAGTTCTTGAAGCTACAAAATCTTTCTATACTAGTTTGAATACTTGTCAAACGCTCACTTCAGCTGTACCGTTAGACGAAAAATTTTGTTTTCAGTTCGAAAATTAAGAAAAATAATAAATACGATTTTTTTTCTGCAGGTTGAGGGGGAGAATAACGAGACGACCTCTTCTCCATTTTTCTTCTTTCTCCACTTTTCTTCTTTCTCCATTTTTCTTCGACCTCGGAGAAGAGGTCGTCTCGTTATTCTCCCCCTCAACCTGCAGAAAAAAGTAATACGACCACCTCGAGAAGAAAAATAAATACGATTAAAAGTACAATAGTTGTTACTGAGTTTTCTTCTGTAGTTACCAATCTGTTATCTTGGTGCGAACGTTCACAAATGTTAGAAATTGCTATCCTAAATTGCTGATCTTGCATCATTATTGACGCAAAGGAATAATAAACCACTGTTGAATAATTCGCAGCGTTTTTGTCATAATGGTGAATTTTACTACAGAATTTCTCGACTAGAGCAGTTCTAATACAAATGGTCGCTCCTATAATATCTTCTAGAGGGGTTGTGAGGGGGAGAAAAACCAGGCGATTTATTCTCCAGATTTTTAATGGCTGGCCGAGCACTTTCGCCCATTCGGGCATCTTCAGGGCGACGTGGAACCATGAGGTCCACAGCCCTGAAGATACCCCAATGGGCGAAAGTGCTCGGCCAGCCATTAAAAATCTGGAGAATAAATCGCCTGGTTTTTCTCCCCCTCACAACCCCTCTACAACAAATGCGACGACAACCAAACGAAGTATAATATCTTCGTTTCAAGACATGAAAATCAACAATGAAGACGTCGCTTCCGCAAAACTGCCTCCGCCTCATTGTAATTGACGGCGATGATGGTAATAAAACAAGACGACCGCAGACGAGATGTTCCACTGTCCTAAAGATGAGGAGGCGGAAGCGCCGGCGTGTTCAGCTAGGAGAGGGTAAGCTTTGGGGGCGGCGCTTAGAAGATCGCGGGGACGGCGTTTCGAAGGCTCGAGAGTCCAGTAGCGCGGCGGAGGCTGGTCATGACAGGATGATACGCACCGTCTTCATTCTCGTCGCTCTTGCGCCGGGTTCGTAATCTCAAAACTCAATTCACAATACGAACGAAGCGGCTGACCGTCGCGTTGAATTGCGCACGATGCGACTGGCTGCCAAAACGGCTAGTCCATAAGTTGGATGATTATTTAACGGCAGGAAATTTTTTTTTAATATTTATTTTTTATTATTATTATTATTATTATTATTTTTTTTTTTTTTAGATACGAAAAAGAAGCGATTTAACGAATTTTTTGGAAGAATACGCGCGGAAAATTTTAAACGTGACGGTATTTTGGGGATGAGATCTTCCCTTATTTCGGATGTTAATTTTATTTTGTTAACAATCGCTGCAAGGGCGGAGAATTCCGGCTCGTACCTACTGAAATATTTTTATGCGTACTTGGTATCTTGGGATAAAAAGCGCTGCAAATGATTGTAAAGTTGTTTATTATTCCTTCGCTTCAATGATGATTTAAGAACACTATCCATTTGTGAAAGTTATTCCGAACATTTGTAAACGTTCCCACTGAAAAACAGATGGTAACTATAGGGGAAATCTCCGAGCAACTATTGTAATTTTAATCGTATTTATTTTTCTTAATTTCCTAATTAAAAGCTAAATTTTATGCCTAACGGTACAGCTGGAGAGAGAGTTTGACGACCGTTCCAACGAGTGTTTATAGCTCCAAGAACTCTCGAGTTATACCCCAATGTCAAATTTCTGAAAAGCTCCCAAATTTGGCACAAAAGATGCGATAACTTGAGAACCAATAAAACTATCGACCTCGCGATGGTCTCATTCAATTCAGCGCCCAAAAATCTTTAAAATTTGATATCGAATACACATTTTTCTGGACAACCTTGGAAAATATGAATTTTCTCCCTCTCAAAAACCCTCAAAAAATACCCCTTAAATAGAGGTAGCGATTTGATTAAAGAACCGAGCCGTTATAAAGCCAAGATAGATTTTTGGTGAAAATTTCGAAAATTTAGCTTTTTTAGCTTTGTCAGAATAATGTCGGCGGACGGACACAATTTCTTTTAATTTGATATTTGGATTTTGAATGCCTTGAAACGCAAAACATCAAATTTTGAGGGGTGTTAGAGAAAAATATTCTTGGGCCCCCCAAAAATACCCTTAAAATTGAGCTAGCAATGTCGTTCGAGATTGGGCCGTCGTGGGACTGAGATTGGTTTTTGATGAAAATGTCAAGGCATTTACAAGGCAAATTTTAAGGCATGATGAATCCAAATATACAATAAAAGAAATTCTATCCGCCCGCCGTACGCCTTCAACACCTCAATTTTAAGGGTATGTTTGGCGGTTTTAAGGAGAATAAAATTCGTCTTTTCAAATGTTACTCAGACAGTTTTTGGTATCAATTTCTCTAAATTTTTGGGCTTCGAATGAGACCATAATGGGTCAATACTTGTATGGTGCATTTCACACAAAAGGAGGATTTAGCCTTAGAGTTAGCTGTAAGGCTAATTCCCGAATCATCGTAGCTCTCGTGTAGAATTTTTGAGATTTTCAGAACCTTATGATTGAACGCTGAAAATAATATGCGTTCGTACGTGATTAGGTTTGAAAACCCAAATTTATTTATTGAAAATTTATTTACTGTAGGTAGTTTTTCAAAATTGTAAAAATGATTATAATATTTACTCGGTGTCGAAATCAGTAGCTGGGCTGAGTATAGGTGGCTAATAAAATTTTATAAGCTTACAAAGTATTGGAGAAATTTATATTCAAAATAAATTCACCCAACTCACGCTGACTTTACCGTGTCTATTTTCTATGCTTGAAATTTTTTTCCCTAGTGGAGTATGGAATAAAAGTTAACTAATTATTCCACAACTATGACATTTTTTCACTGCTCTTATCTATTTTTAAATAACAATATTTTTTCTGATTTAAAACAAAATTATTAGACGTTCAGTTTCTATCTCCTATAGTGTTTTTGAAATGTCGTTTTTACGAGCAACCTTGAGCAGTTTAATGTAATTGATCAGTCATCCACTTGAAACATGAAATTCGTCCGATTACCTAATTTGATCCGATCGCGAGGTTGCACAAATGAAATATATTTTCATTTTATGTAAGAGAATATTGCTTTTATAGGGCCTTTAAAAGATATTGTTTTTCAACGTTGTAGGAATGATTTTTTCTCAATAAGAAATAGTTTTTCCCACGATGCATTTGAGTTCTGCATGCTTAAAACGCACTGCTACTGAGTTGCACTGGCACTGTATATTTTGAAAGACTATCGCGGTTGTTGGATTCGCTCACTGGTTTCAGAATTATTTAACGGTTGATTTAAATTTTCCATTTTGGTTTATTATTCAATATTAAACCCTTGTAATCACCAAAGAAAAAAATTTCTAAGCCTCTCTTAGAACCTCCTTTTTTTGAAGTTGGTTAAAAAAAATTAGCTTTTATTTTGGAAATTGAGAAAAATAAAAATGATTAAAATTGCAATAGTTGCTACAGAGTTTTCCCCTATAGTTACCAATCTGTTTTTCGGTTGGAAAGTTCACACATTTTTGGAATAAATACTATCAGAAATGGATAGTCTTCTCAAATCATTTTTGAAGCGAAGGAATAATAAATCATCGTACTATCATTTGCAGCGTTTTTGAAAATATGTTTATTCGTTTTGAACTTTTTTTACTTCAATTTTTACGTTCTAAATGGAAATATTTTTAAATTCAATTCTATAATTAGATTTCCAATATTCATTACTCATTTTCTATACTTATGCATTTGATATCCATTCGAATTTCCCTTTTCTCTTAGCTGAGCAGCCGATACAAAACATTGTTGATTATGAAAACTATAATTTTCACTTTGATACATTAAATAATTTGGTTTCATAATGATTGATCAATCTGAAATAATTTCAAAATATTATATTACATTCATTTTTCATTAAATCGAGCTCATTCGAGTTTCGCACTAAGAATATAATCACATCATAAATATATTGCTGTAGTAACCTGATTCCCTGCTGCCATTGAATTTGAGTATCAACTGAGATTGTTTCGGAGCTTTCAATTTTGACATAATTATTTGTATCGTTACGTGTATCATTACAACTTACGATTTCTCTAATTTCCCAAAATTATCAACCCGATTCGTGTACGGATAAACGATTAATTTCTGGAAAATAATGACTTGAAAAGCTGGCGAAAATTATCGATCGTTACCAGTTCGGTTCCAAATATAACTCGCTTTATAGGCCGTCGAAATGAGATGGAAATTATTATGAATGAGACTGCTACTGTCGACAATTACCTGCCCAAATGTGCCACAGTGGGGGCAATAGAGAGGAAGACGTCCCATCAGATGCATGTATAATTGATTTATTGATTACACTGGAAGCCTCTAAGTAATTGAGGTGGATTTGCGGTTTCTGATAGGTTGACACTATGATCTAGGGAAGCGTTTACCGACTATTTGATATTTCGGCGCATTATCTACATTATCGATCATGGAGATGCTACGAATTTTTTTCGATGGTTATTTGATTTTTTTAAATTGAGTTTTGCATATAAAAAAATAGCTTATGATTTATTTTATCATGAGCAATTTAATTTTGGTTTATATATTCAATAGTATTATTCGCTGAATGCAAACCTCTGACATTGCTGAATTCTTTAGCCAACTCTCTACTTCTATTTTAAGAGTATTTTAGGGAGGTATTGAGGGGGGAAAATTCGAATTAGTGTTTTCAAACGTTTTTGAAACATAATTTCGTTTTGTATGAATTAATAGATTTACTAGATTTTAATTATAATATTAATAATTAAATAGAATTAATTAGAATTATATTATATTCTAATTATAGAATTAGAATATATTAAAAATTTAATAGATTTTTGAAACCGAAACGAATGAGATCGCAACGGGATAGATAGGTTTAATGGTTTTCGAGTTATTGCAGCTTTTGTTTGAAATTTTCGAAATTTCAAGAGATTTACCGAGCCAAGATTGTAACGAGTAGTTAAAGAGTTACAAAAATCTTCCTATACTCGTCGAAATGCTCTTTCTTTCGGAAAATAATTTTATTTTCGATTAGATATTCAAAGAAAATAAAATATAATTTTAAATTCTAATAATTTCTCCTCGAGTTTTCCCTTATAGTCACCCAGTTGTTGCTAGGTGGAAAGATGCACAAATGTTTGAGATTCGTTTGGGATATTCGTATTAAAAGCGGATACTCTTTTGAATAATAATTTATTGAAACAAAAGAATAAAAACGTGGCAAATGATTGTACAGTGGTTTATTATTCCTTCGCTTAAATAATGATTCAAGAAGACAAGATTCAAGATAGTAGCTATTCCGAACATTTGTGAATCTTCCCACCGAAAAACAGCTTGGTAACTATAGGGGAAAACTCCGTAGCAACCATTGTAATTTTAATCATTTTTATTTTTCTTAGTTTCCAAATTAAAATCTGAATTTTTCGCCTTACGGTATAGTTGAAGAGAGTTTTCGACGAGCAATCCAACGAGTGTAGAACGATTTTTATAGCTCCAAGAACTCTCAAATTATAGCCTCATGTCAAATATCTGAAAATCTCCCAAATTGGACACAAAAGCTGCGATAACTCGAAAACCGATAAAGCTATCGACCCCGCGATGGTCTCAGCGTTCAAAAATCGATAGAAATTAATACCAAAAAATACACATTTTTCTGGAAAACTATGTATACTACGAATTTTCTCCCTCTCAAAACCCATTAAAATAACCTTAACATTGAGCTAGCGATTTGGTTAAAGAATTGGGCCATTGTCTGGCCAAATTTTTTTTCGTGAAAATTTCGAAAATTTAGCTTTTATAGTTTTGTCAGAAAAAATTGTGATGGCGTATGGCGGACGGACAGATTGGATTTTAAATTGGATATTCGGATTCTACATGCATTGAAACGTAAAACATCAAATTTTAAGGGGGATAGAAAATTGTTTTTCTTGGGCGATTACAATATGAGATATATAATTGAATAATAAACCAAAACCACTGTACAGTTATTTAGAGCGTTTTTCTATTTCACCCAGATAATTTTCTTGTTTTTGATTAACTAGATAGTCGTCTCGAAAATAAAGTCTTTTTCGTTCAGTGTCGAAATAATAATGTTACATAACAAAATGCGAACGCGTTGGGGCTGAGTCGTTATACACAGTTGTTTAATTCTTAACGAGAAGTTGACAGAGAGATAGAAACTCAATATTTCTAAATCGCATTGATGCTCGAAGAGAGGACATTGGCAAAAAATGTTTTGCGATTCAGTCAGCATCTGGCTATAAATATATGAATTTATTGATCATCTTTTCTTCGTTCAGAATGAAGTTCATGTAGCGGCTACTACAATTCCTCAGCTGGAGTACTGAGTTACGCGCCACGGTTACGCGAGCACCAAGGGACGCGTTTTAAAAATTTAAAATCAGTTCTGTAAAAAATTCGCTTGAGTCATATTTTGAGATCGGCAATTAAGTTTTCAATAAATTGTGTTGCTAATTATAAATCGCTTACTGTCGTGAGTAATAATGGACGCGACACCAAACAACGATATTCATTTCGATTCATTTGTCTACTCCTCCAGTGTGATTTCACCTACGAAGAAAAATTACTTCAGGAAAAAATGCCATCGTCGAAGAATTTAGAGACACGGTTTATCATAAATGGTATAAAATAGCGGAAAAGCAGCCCAAAAGTGAAAAAAAAATTATTGTCTCAGTCCACACTATTCAGGGCGAAAAATTCAAAACCAACCGTCGAACCTCGGTTTTCCCAAGAATTCGCGGAAACTTGATGGAGATGAAATCGGTGCGAATCTCAGGCGAAACGCGGAATGAATTATGCACCAAACGTTCTACGATGGCCATTAATATAATATCCACACTAAGCGCTGGGGACAGCATTATTCAAATTTCCCTGTTAATTAAGTTCCACGATGGGAAGAGAAGCTAAGGCCCTGAGTCGACCTCGCCCTAGTTGGCGGAGGGCATCCGAGCGCGGTGAAGGTGCGCGAAACGGTTGCGGACCCAGTAACTGTTTGAATATAAGTCAGCACCGGAGAAGGGCAATTTCAAAGTTTAATTAGATGCAATCAATTTTACGTGCGTTCTCGGATTCAGCGGAACGCGCGTTTATTTGCGTCTTCTCTTCAACGTACACTTCTCTAATCCGCATCTGACGCAGCGCGTTCCTGCAATCATGAGGTCACGCTGAAAGTGTGAGAAGATTCGCTGAACGAATCAACTTCCGATAGGGAATAGCAGAGGAGAAACTCAAGCCGAGCGCGATAGAGAAACTGGCACTTGGTGCAATTTTCGAATTAGAGTGGATTCTGTTGAAACGATTGGATGACTGAGATTGATTGACGATTCATTTATTGAACAAAATAAAACTGCGACAAAAAAATAGGACCATAAGGTCCTCTCTTCCTTCTTCACACAGTTGAAACATAGAAAAATAAAATAAATATTTCGTCAGGATTAAAGAAAAATATATTAACTCCACTTAGCATACAAATTTAGAAATATAATAAAATAAACGAAAGAAAATAATAATGATTCGGTGATATTAGCGTTACATTTTCATACAACGTGCGCCGAGGAACAAATAACTTAAAATAACAGCTGTCATTGATCTTTAGACATTTCATTTCTTATTATTTTTTGAAAGAATCCAAAGAAGAGTTCATATCGAAACAATTTAAATATTTATTATATATATTTTTATCGCCTGAACAGTGAATGATTGATTGAAAGCTGCGGTCCGATGCAGAGGAATGTGCAAGTTTCCAACTCGACTTCCGCGCTTGGGAACTTCATGTACGTCGGAAATCTTCTTGAAATTATTGTACAGAAAGAGCGGGGTTTTATGCTTAAGAATTTGGACTTCGCCGCTCCCTCACTTTGAGCCACTCAATTCGATTGAAAAAAGGTGTAACAAGAGAATGAATGAATGAAGCATTTATTTAGCCAGGGAAGATTAGGACCATAAGGTCCTCTCTTCCATTTTCCCTGGGTTAAAACAAAATAATAATACATAACATAAAATAAGCCTATTACCCCATTCGCAAGCACAGAATAAATTTAAATACAAAATACAAAAACAAAATAAATTTTAAAATAATAAACAAATTTCTTCAGAAATTAAAACGATCTCCTATTTTACATACATAATAAGATAAAAGAAAAAGAAAAAAAAAGAGGTCACAACGTTCTCCTAAAGTTTTAACCGTCCGAATAGGACGCCAATACCTTTTTTTTTTAAGTATCGCGAAATTATGACAAACTTCTATTTACATCAAATAGTCCTACATTACTGTTATAAAGGGAAATGGCCTGGGCGGTGAAAGATTTGCTAAATAATATGGTTGAATGCTGTGGAATTTGAAGTAGTTCGTCGGCGTTACGTGTTCGTACATTATGAATTTCGGAGCGGATACTAAATAAATTATACAAATAAGGTGGGTTTTTGAATTTGAGCAATTTAAATAACATAGTGGCGACGGCTAACTTTTTTCTTTCATGTATTTTTAATAATCCTAATTTAAAAAAAAACGGCGTGACATGCTCGTAGGTCGTAAGCCTAAAAATGAACCTAACCGCTGTATTAAGTGCTTTTTGAAGTAGGTTCGCTTGCTCACTCGTCAGATCGCAATAAGCAAGCGACGCATAATCAAAATATGGTAAGATGAGAGCCATAACCAATTGTAAGAAAATTCATTCTCCAGAGAGAGAGAGAAAGAAAGAATTTATTGGCCATAACCACCAAAACCACATCGGTACAAAAAAAAAAATTAATACAAAAAATTTAGTGAAAGAAGCATCATTTCCCAAATAATAAAAATTCCAATTGTTGTGTAATACTAGGCATACAATGCCCGTTTAAATTACTCAAGAGTTTCTAATCTTGGAACAGAACAAATAAAATATTCCCTTCTGATATTTTACAAAGTAATACAAATACAAATTTTTACAGACCGGGTGCGTTTAGACTTCTTTCTCGTCAAAAATTTGAGAATAACGTTTTAAAACCATTTAATCAAACATATTTATTATCAGTCGCAACGATTCTCTCCCGCTCGTATTTTCATACTCTAATTTCTCTCTTTGCTCTTAAATCGTCGTTAGCCTCTGCCACAATCTTCCTTACCCTTGTCCTACAAAGAGCTCACAGGTCCCGCTGATAATGTCCCTGTCGAGCGCGTCAACGTCCTTCCCCCAATGGGGATAATATAACAACGGGGGCGTTTCTGTCTTTCTCCAACCATATCAGTCCTCCTTGCTTCTCGTAAACTTTATAATGGTCTCCCTTCGGGCCAATTTCTTAACGTCTCGCGCTGCAGGTCCCTCGAGCGGAAGCAACCCCTCGAGATGCTTCTCTCGAGTCGCTGCGTTTCGCTGTTTATTTTAACGATTTGTATGATCTCCGACGCTCGGAGAGTCAAACCGCTCTTAAGTCTCAAATTTAAATAGTCGCCCTCGTTCCTTATGCTGTACCTCGTCAGGATATCCTCTTCTATCAAGATTTTCCAGGTTATCCAAACATCGCGTTGAATTTTCATCTTTCACTCGGAAAAGCTTAGGCCGCGGGTGAAAGCTCTTAATTAATACGACCCCCTGAATGGGATCCATTTTCCTAATTAACTCTCCTCTTCACCTTTCTTGTCAGCTTTTCGAGCGGCAATTTTACCATTTCGGAAGGAACGTTTGTCCTTAGACTACAAATACTCGCAATTGAATGATTTTTGGATTCGATTTTGCATACTTTGTAAATCTTTTCCAGCTTCCATTTTATTTGCGATTCGCTAGCATTACGAATCACGCTAATTTCTCTACTATTTTGGCGTTGATGATGATTTTTTTAATAGCACGTTTTTCGTTGAACCTTAGTATTTTTATTTTATACCTTGATTTAAAACCTCAGTATGATTTTACACTCTGCAAGAGATCAAAAATCTTTAGAATGAATTAGTGAAAGCAATGTGAAATACTCTATGCGGGGCCATTTTATGAGATTGTAATGCCGGAAAATTCTTCATGAAATCGACAGAGAAGAAAAAAAAACTTTGCGAAAACCAAAATACAAAAATATGGCTTTAAAGCGAAAATAAGGCCAATACGAGGAACTTTATGTTATAAATACACAATTTTTTGCTCCAATTGAATATAAATCAACCTCTCGACAATGATTATCAATTAATACTGTATTATTCAAGTTTACTTCATAATAGGTTAAATTGAAACGCTCCGAATTCTGTTGCAGTGCTTTCACTAAACAAAAAATATTGGGAAATGAAAAAAGTGACGTTGCAAAAAGAACATTGCTGAAGGATAGAAGTTATATTAATTATTAGAAGTTACGAATGGCCGTCTAAAAATCACTTCCATTTTAAGTTTTTTCAGGTATTTTATAAAATCGAATATTTCACGAATCTAATCAAACTCGCTCTAAGTAAATGTATATTTTCCGTGAAACGTTGGATTTTATTTTTCCATTGATTAACCGAATGTATGGAAGTGATTTCAATCCTTCGCGTATCCAGCGGCAAAAAGCTTGTCTTTACGAATATTCCCAAAAGCATTTGAAAGGATCAAGGAGCGTCAATATTGACAAGCAAGGGAAGAGCTCGGTGAAATCAGCGTTAGGGAAAAAGGGCTCGAGGCTGGAATTTTTAATTAAATCAAATACCTGAAGAGAACCGGCCGCGTCTATTGAAAATCAATCACTTTAAGATGCCAAAGGAAATATATTTACCGCTTCAGCAGGAACTCCGCGGAAGCTTTATAGTCTACATAATGTTGGAATAGAGAGCGAACAGGCTCGCTAGAATCTAATAATGGAATTAAAATCGAACTTCGCAAAGGATAGAAAAACCATCGGAAACGCACCTAATGGACGAGTTGGATTGTCGGCGTTTGCAGTAGAAATTTATTTTCATTTGTGCGGAAATGGAATATATATATTTTTTTTCAACGGAGCATTTATAAAGGGTAAACATTTTAATATTGCAATCGTAAAAAACTCGACTTACCCCAAAATGATGAATTTAAAAATTAAAATAGATTTAGAGAAAAAAATTTTTTTTTTTACTTCCATGTTTACGTTATAAATGGAAAAGCGTAAAAAGCGTGTGTATTAGTGATACTAAAATTAAATATTGAAATGATTCCCTACAATAATCATGATTTAACGCGAGCCATAGTAGCAGTGCGTTTCAAGCATGCAGAAGTCAAATGCATCGAGGGAGAAACTATTTCATAAATTATTGAGAAAAAATCATCCCAACGACGTTGGAAAACAATATTTTTTATAACTCCTATAAAAGCGATATTCTCTTCCATAAAATGAAAATATTCCCTTACATAGAATGAAAATATTTTTCATTAGTGCAACCCCGTGATTGGATCAAATTAGGTAAATATTCGGACGAATTTCATGTTTCAAGTGGATGACTGAATATTAATTACTTCAACCTGCTCTTTGGTTTCAGAATTATTTAACGGATGTTATAATAAATGTTCCATTTATGTTTATTACAATAATGAAACATTATAATCGCCCAAGAAAAAAATATTCCAACTTCTTATCGGGGGAAAATTCAAGGAATTAAGGATTAATTAGAGATTAAGGTTAAGGGGTGATTAAAATATAAGATGTTATGTAAGATGACTGAATAATATGATGATTCTGGACTAATGATGATTGGAACGTCAGTTATTCAAAGAGGTAACACACTGCTTACTCGGCAACAATTTTCTTCGATAATTTCCCATTTATCTACTAATACCATTGGCCTCGAGAACGAGACGTGCCGTATTTATATGTGGAGACGAATCGCTGTGAAAATAAATGGAAAAATTGTCGAACACCATTTTCGCGTAACTTGGACTGTGTTTCCATCTTTAGAATCGAGAGATAAAGAACAACGTGTGATATCTCGGTTTTCTCGCGTTCGTAAAAAATCGCAATATTCCTCAGCTGGAAACTATTCCGCAACTTCTATTGCGTAAGGAGGGACGTACTAAGATAGGAAAAAACTCGAGGCTCAACGTCTCGACGAATATTGAACCCTCTTGTGTTTACTTTTATCGTTTTCTTCATCTTAAACTTTTCGCACCCTCGAGGTCTCTCTTCTCGTACCATTTTCCCATCGTAGAAATGACAGTGGAAACTTCTGCTTGGAATTCGCCCATCTCTGCGGGAAAAGTAAGAACGTCAAGGCGGAAAAGGTTTTTTTTCTTCCGAGATTTGCTGTGAATTAGCGTCTGTCGCAGCTATTGAAATTTGCGGGATTCAAAATCTACATACTGATTTTTTTGACTGATAAATGCTTGCTTTTTTAAAAATTTGCTTATTTATTTAAGTATTTATTTTTTATTTACTTGAAACTGTCACATCATTAGCTTCCATTTCCAGGAACCACGTCATTGCAAACAATGTCTCAAAAATTTACCCAGTATAATTACTGAGTTGAAAAAAAATCATAATGAATTAACTCTAGTTCTTTTATTCGCCACTACAGCACTTTTATTAACCACCTGAGCTCATTGGGAACCTGGTATGATGAACTGAGGTTCACTTTTACTAGAACCAATTCGTATCTCTGCAAGCATTCATTTCTTTTAATCTATCGTACAATCTACATTTCACTTACTCTAGATTCCACCAAGTCGGTCAATTCTATACTAAAGGGAATCTTATTGGAGTGATTGACGATTGAAGATATTCCCACCTACTTGCTATTTCCATAAAATTTAAAACCTCTTTTTTGAAAAAAAAAACCTTGGGATATTGATTTTTACTCTGGTTTTCTCTTTAAAAAATTCAGAATGTAGGGAAAAGGTCATTTTTAAGACAAGTAGGTTTTTTACGGAATTTGGCGTTACTGCCACTGTAACTAATAGAAGAGTGGATTTTTGTATTGAAAATATATTAAAAAGTAACAGGCAGAAACATTTCGAACATTTTTGTCTTTTGAATCCGTCGGATAGGTTTCACTTGCCAAGCTTTAGCGCTAGAAAGTTGGATATTTAAAATTTTTATTTGAAAAACCGCTGAGGCAAAAGTTTTTGTTTGTAAATTACATTTCCTGATACCCATAAAATTTACTTTCTTCATTTAGACCTTTGATTCTTCTTGGAGGAGGGATTCATATTTTTTTTTACCTCATCCGGAAACATGTTCGCAGTTTTTCGTCATTTATTTGAAAAATTCTCACAAGAATTGAAAATTTTAAAAATTTTATATTGAGATCTTTCTCCATATTTTTATTATTTTTTGGCCGAGATCTTTCGCCCATTCGGCCATCTTCAGGGCCGCATAGGTCTATTTGTAGATGATTAAATTCTTCAAAAAAAAGTACCGTATTCGGAATTGGAATACGCAATTCGTATTCCACTCGCAATTCGAATACTAAGGATCCTCTTGAATGACAGTTAGCTATAAGCTTGAAGACAAGGCTGGTAAAGTGGTCGATCTGAAGAGACAAAGGTCCCATGGCTGAGTTGTCCATTCCAGCTCCTCACATGATCCCTACTTCCATCTGTCCTTCTGAAAGGTTCTGAAACTGGGAATGAACTGGAGACCCGAAGGAGGGACAGTGTCGGATCGAACGTTATCGGCGGTTTTAGAGTCCCCAGAGTTGGAAACCCTTCGCCTCGCACGGGTAACCCACACTAACTCACTATAAGGGTTTTCACTAGTATTGTACTTCGCTTCTTCGTAAAGAGACATTTACCAGTTAGCGATGGTTCTCTTCCTTACGGACTGCTCTTTGTTCACATCCAGTTCTATAGAGTAGAACCTTCATCGAACTGTTTTGTCCTTACATTCTTTACGCGTTTCCACCGAGTGCCTTTCCCGATTTTGTGCGACGCTTAAAGCTGCCGACACGTTCGAAGAAATCCTATTCTCTCGGAACCTAAAATAGATGTAGCCCTTGATTCGTTTATCATTTGGGAAAGAATTTCCCTGTAACAACGAGACCGATTGGAAATTTTCCGAAGTTCAACGAGGAAAAAGTTTGGGCGTTGAGGGAAATAACATTTTACATGAATTAATATTTTAAATAAAGAAAGAAATGAAGAAGAAAAAACAAAGAAAGTGTACGAGGCGTACATGAAGAAATTGGAAGTGGACTGTTGTTTTATTCAAAGCACAATTTACACCATAACGCCATTATTAAACGTTAAGGAATGAATTTAATAAACAGGGACAACATTCGAGATATAAATTGGTATTATTACATTGCCTACCGAACCGAGTTATCGCCATTCTTATGGAGAGGCGATCTCCTGTGCAAAACGAAAGAATGTAAGAAAGAAAGAATAAAGAAAAGAAACAAAAAACGAAAGAAAGAACGAAAAATAGAGAAAAAAAGAAAGAACGAAGGAACGAAAGAAAGAAAGATAAAAAGATAGATATATAAAGAAGGAAAGGAAGAAAGAAGGAAAAAACGAAAGATAGAGAAAAAGAAAAAAGAACGAAGGAACGAAAGAAAGAAAAAATATAGATATATAGAAAGAAAGAAAGAAATAGAGAAAGAAAGAAGGAAAGAAAGAAAGAACGAAAGAAAGAGAAAAAGAAAAAAGAAAGGACAAAGGAACGAAAGATAGAAAAAAAGAAATATAGAAAGATAGATATATAGAATGAAAGAAAAAAGAAAGAAAGAAAGAAGGAAAGAAAGAAAGAACGAACGAAAAAAATAAAGAAAGAAAGCTAGAACAAAAATCTTACAGAATCGACTCCTTCAGTTTGAATTACATTTCGGACTAGCACCTTAGAAAAAGACATTAACATTTTTGCCCACAATTTCAAATTTTCCCAGTGAAAAAAAAAGAAAAAAGAAGAGCCTTGTGGGGACGATATTAGAAGATCTCAATGGACGGGTCGGTCGCAAGTTTGAGAGCTTAGCGTTCATCGTCGAGCAAACTCCGACACAGCATGAATATAATGAGAAACTCGAATTTCTTTTGAAACCGATCCGTTGCCGAAGTTTTAATGAGCAAGTAAATAAATACACCGCCATTCACAACTCGCAGGGAGGCTGAAAATGTTTTGGTCCGGACGATTCTCGTCTTTTTTCTACTCTTCATAATGCTCTTAACACGTTTGTAGAGCAAAATGTTGTTGAAAAGTTTTCCCAGCTCAGACCAAACTAACGACTTGCATTCGCTCGTGAGAATGATGAAATTTGTATTGTCCAGTAATTGACAATGTTGGTTTTTTTCACGCCGGCCTAATACGAACTGTACGGGTTAAATCAATATACAACATTTAAAGAAAACATGACCCAAAAATATTATTTTTTTTTACCAGCGACCAAGATTTTTCGATTTAATATAAAAAACGTTTCCTCTTTCCTCTTTTCTATCAAAAATAAATTAATTATTCGGTTCAATAGAACCATCAACCAACACATTAAAAAAAAAAAAAAAAATTGATAATATTTATGGTGATTTGAAATGAGCTTGGGCGGCCTTCCGTTAGAACGATCTTTTTTAAAAAGCTTTCGGAAATCCCAAGTGCTCACATTTTACCGAGTTTGGACGTAGGCGTGAAAGCGCGAGGGGTTTCAGTGTTTTCTGAAAGAAAGCTCACATTTTTTTCCCAACGCCTTCACTCTACAAGTTGACGGTTTCATTTATTCGAATAAAAGACCACGAGTGACATTTTTGTATCAGCTTCCGCGACAAGACAAGCCTTGGAGACGAATATTTTTTTCTCGCGAGGGAAAATTTTCATTCGTCTTTTAGAAAACGAAACGATAAAAATTAATCTAATTTTTCCTCTCTTTTCCCCCCTTCCATTTCTCTCATCCTTCATCCTGTTTATTTGGCCGTGAAAGACATTTTCGTTCTTGCTGAAGCCTTTCAGGCTTCAGGAAAACGCGAGAGGGCGGATCGGATGGTCCCGATTTTAATTTCCGCGTTGAAAAGGAATAACAAGGCCCTTAAAAAGGAGATGAGCAGGCCGGATGGTTACCCGTCGAGTTGAACTGAGTTTTCAAGCTAGCCTCGTCCAATTCCGGTGAAAATGCCGTTTTATTTACATAAAGAGAGTGTTTACATAGCCGATATTAATTTTTTGATGGTGTTCGAACGGTGAAGGGACTTGGCGCGTCGAGGGAAGAAAATACTGAGAGAAATGCGAAAGCTGAGAACAAGGGACTGAAGAAGAGCGAGTTTCATCGAGAGAACGGGAGCTGCTTCGTTGTGTAATATTCCATTTGAAGACACTTAGCCATTTCCGAGAGACGGGAAAAGATGTAAAGAATGAGTTGAAAATCAAGAGGGCATCAATAGATAATTGAAAGAACTAGTGTTATCGGGTGATGGGCGAAATTTTCAAAGCGGTTCACGAGAGATAAAATTCATAAGATGTCGTGGAAATATGATAGGAAATGTATGAAAAACTTGTGGAAATCCGCTTGCACCGATTTTTTTCCAATGTTGTCAGAGAGGAGTATTTCAAACCGACTTCAAAATGAGGTTGCTCAACTTGCTGGGTTTTTTTCAGCATGTACACCGCGAACACCAAAAACCTGGAAAATGACTTTTCCAAAAAAAAAAAAAAAAAAAACACGTTTTTTCTTACATTTCGAATTTTTTAAAATTGTCAAGGGCGAAAATCAATATTTTGAAGGTTTTTCAGACGGTGGCCATAAATTTTAAGTATGTATACCCTATTTTTTTCGTCCAAATCCCTCCGCCTAGTTCCTCAATCAATGGTATACCTCCTCCTCCTCGTTTTGTAGTTTCATATACATAGATTTCTTGTTTTTTTAAACTTAAACGTCGGAGTTATGTTCCATATGTCTGTAATGGTCATCAAAATACGCTACCACTATTTCCACACGTTTCCTATGGTTACTGCCTTCAGTGGATGGCGTATCGTGGTGACAACTAAAGACATGATTTTACAAAGTAACCAAAACTCCTACGTTTAAGTTTCCAAAAAACACAAAAATCACTAAAACTCACCAATTCTTATGGAAGGGATCAGTTTGTGTGTTCGATAAGCACGATGCTCTCGACTACGATCAACATAAATATAATTTTACTCCACTGTCTACCTAACAATAGCGATATTATACAGCTAACCTCAGACCTTCAACGTGAACCGCTTTTGTCTTGTACGTTGTACAATTGAAAGCGAAGCGATAATAGGTCGGAACAATTCGCGAAACCAGGTTAGGGCGAACAGAGCCGCTCCGAACAAATAATACGCCTAATTACAGAGAATAGGCCGCAAATGGATTCAATAGGCTCTAGAAATCCGACGACTCTCGTTGCTGCCGTTAGTGTTGGTATTGGGTGGAGTATTGGTAAAGGATGGTGGCAAGACGGAGCGTGTGTTTATCTGTGTTGGCTCAGGCGGATGGGGCCTTCTCGAGCTTCATAGGAAGTTGGCTCAGTGTAGCGTGTTCCCTATCTCGGCTCCTGTATCCTGTTAAGACCAACCATTGCAAACTGATACGATCGGCCAACTAGCATGAGAACGTCTTAGGCTCAAGAAGGGTTGATTCTTCGGTAGCCGAAGAAGGTGCGATTAACGGGACGAGGAGAACTAGCGATTAAATATGATATTATTCGAAATTTATAAGCCGGAATTTTTTTCGTGCTTCGTTGAAATTGAAATTTGCTAATACGAGGATGACCGAGGGTTGTAGAATTTCTCAAAAATGATGGTCTATATTTTACATGTTTCAATAACTGTACTGTAATCAGAAGTGCAACCATTCGATATTAGTCACTAGTAGAATGTGCGTTCGATTTATTAGTTCAAACCCATGTCCTTCTTGCAACTGGAATGAACCCGACACGCCAGATCACTTTATTTGTGCCTGTCCTGTATTTCGAGGAGTAAGAATAAGTTTTTTTGAGGAAGACCGCATCAGCCGAGAGAAACTGAAAAATTGTCTGGTCTCCAATGAAGTCCTGACTTTGAAGAAATTGTACTTTTTTTTGAGAATTCTGATTAAAACTAGGGTCTTCTTCTTAAACGAGGGATTACTGTACTGAACGACAAGTGAGAGTCGAAGTGTCTTTTCCTGGTTTGATGTTGTGCGGCATTAATTATATAATTATTTTAATTATTAATTATATAATTATTTAAGAATTGTAAATTGTATAAAAAAACCCTTGTAATATCTTACGGTTGTACAATAAACGATATTTCATTTCATTTCACTAGTAGAAATGGAAAAAAAACACTGCGAATGATCGTACAGTGGTTTATTATTCCTTCGCTTCAATAATTATTTGTGGAGATCATCTATTTGTGATAGTTATTATTCCAAACATTTGTGAACGTCCCCTCCTTTGAAAATGGTTTATTATTGAATGATAAACCAAAAACATATTGCTAACTATAGGAAAAAACTCCGAAGCAACTGTTATTATTTCAATCATTTTTATTTTTCTTAATTTCCTCATCAAATGCTAAATTCTAAAATTAAACACTTTCTTCAACCATACCATTCGACGAAAAATGTAGCTTTTAATTTGAAAATTAAGAAAAATAAAAATGATTAAAATTACAATAGTTGCTACAGAGTTTTACCTTACCAATATGTTTTTCGGTTGGAACGTTAAAAAAATGTTCAAGCAAACGGATCTTGACTTCACTCGCTGCCATTTAAAATTTTTTATATTTTTTTTTTTTAAGCCGGAAGTTCTCGAGAAAATCTTGGTCGTCCGACTGTTAATGAAACGGTGGCAATTAGATTTCATCCGGTAGTAGGAGCTTGTAAATAATCGTAATTTTTAGCAGCGAATAGTAATTGAACGACTAGCCAAAGGGCTTTGCCGTTAAATGCTATTTCGATAAGCGATTTTTCGCTTCGCTATGAAATCGGAAAGCTCGGATTTACTCGGCTCAGCGATTCGAAAAGGGCTAATATATTTCTCCGCAATAGACGCGGCTGCGCTACAAAAGTGGGCATGATTCCGATGGCGAAGTTTTCAAGACTTTCCGTTATTAAGGCGGCCTAAGATTGCCTGAGGAAACTGCACGGCAAAGCGTACCGAGCGTTGGAAAATTAATCTGAGGCAAGTTCCAATGCACTAGTTTACTTCTGCGACCGGTTCCTTTGCTAAGTCGTATACTTGGATTTCGAAGCGTGAGCGGCATTAAAAGGTGCAATCGTTAGATTGGAATTTTCTCGAAGAAAAGGTTTTCCTTTTAGTTCTAGTTGTCGAAATGGGCGATGACAATTGTCCGTTTAAGCCTTTTCGTGAGCTTTTTCTCACCTCTCGAACGGATCAATGGAACAATCGCTTGTCGAACTCTCGAAGGTGATTGAATCATATTGAAAATATCCTTTCAGGCGTTTGTTGCCAGGTGATATTTTGGAATCGAAGATTTGGCTACTATTGCGCATATTTTCATCATTTACGTCCGTTTTTTTCCTGTTTGAAGAAAATTCACATATCTCAACGATCAAAGGAACGGAATCTACTCGATCGTCCGTTGCTTTGTACGGAAAACTTCTCGCCGTACCGAGTAATATTGAGAAGAAAACAATTTTCCAAGAAACGATTGAACCCATTAAAAGAGCAGGGATGAAACTCGACGAAAACCGAAGATTGATGGTATTTTTAGCCGCTTCGCGAAACCTAGAAATCGGAGCTGCACTAAGCGGTTTCTCTCATTCGTCAGCGTTTTTTCCCCGAACGAAATCCAACGGAGCCGATAAATCGGAGAGGGTTTTCTCAGAATGAATTTCCAATTCGCGATTCGAGCTGAAATCGAGAAAACTGCAACGCTAGAGCTCTCCCGAAGCGCTCATCGATCGTAATTCCGAATTTAACGCAATGTGAAGCAGTTGTAGTAAGTCGTTTATAAATATACATATTTATTAAGCTGAACTATGTATAAATGTCTGTTAGTTACCGATGAATTCCCGAACCGTCGACGAGATCGTCGTGAAACTTTGGCGCTCTGTCGGAAAAAATGAAAGCAATTTAGAAAAAAATTCGAATACGTCGGTTTTTGAGGTGAATTGAATGAATGAATGAATTAATTAAGATTCAGTAAAATGGGTAATTTTTCGAACCATTATGACGGTTTTTGTCAAATAACTTTTAAACGGTTTGGAATTCGGCAGAGTCGGATCTTCTTTTCCTTGCATTTTTTTATGCGAGGGGGAGAAAAAACAGGCGACTCATTCTACGATTCTTTATTAAAAAGATAGGTCTATCGAAAACCTAACTATTGATGTGGTCGCAATTATAAAATTATGTTAGTTCATTATAGGGTTTTCAAAAAATACCAAAACAAGTTTTCGTACGTTCGGCTCGAAATATTTTGGAAACAAGACGCGGTCCACGGGCTTTTCAATTCTCAACGGATTCGCGGGTTGATTTCGAAGATATTTTCGTATTCATATCATTCTCCAGTTATTTGCCGCAGTGGCAGTTTGCAAACTTTTAACACAAATGGTCGGAAAATCCAAGAATCGTGGAAAACCGGTCAATTTCAGTAAAATACCTTTATTTATACTGAAATTCGAATGAGAGGCAGTTGTAAACTTGCCTTAAAAACCACACTTTTTTAAAAGTCCTAGGGATGAGATTCTCTGAACTTGAGTTTCGGCAAATTATCGTTCTGAGCAATTCCAAAATACTATCTGGGCTAACCGTTTGATATTTAACGTGTATCATAAAATGGCTATCATAAAAGACTTAGGCTAAATGGGTAAGTACCGATTGATTTTTGAATGTGACGACCTCTAAAAGCTCATAGTTAATTTTCCTCACTTCAAAAACAGATTTTTTGGGCAAACCGCAAGTTTTCCGAGTCATGAAATATCAACTACTTCAACCGTTTTTCTGACGTTCGGTTAGAATTATTTAGAAGACGAAAAAATATCGTGGAGCACAGTTTGGCACAATTTTACCAGGGTTTTCGACGGCCGTCTCCAAACAGGAAACGGGAAAAATCAACGGAAAAGGTTCGAATTTCCTTCAATGTATGGGAATAGTTCATTACAGAAATAAGAATGTTCCAAATACTCTAGCTTTGGAAAACTCGACCACTTACCCAAAGAACTACGATTTATAGTTGGAAAAAATTGCGTTGTCACTGAGTTCTATTTTTTGAAAATGGATCGTAAGGAATCTTAATTTCAACGCAGCATTTCAACTTATAATCTCAATTCACATTGTTAGTGAGATAAAATTTTTTACAAAAGTTAGATGTCAAATATAAAAAAAAATTTTTTTTACAGTTTTAAATATATTTTCCTCACTCTTCAGATAGAATAAGTTGAAAGTAAATTATAAATAATTTTCCAATTTTTTGAAGCATACAGAAGAGGATCGGATAGTGAATCAGAACTTCCCCGTTTACCTTGAGTGTTCTTACGTGAGATACTGGGTATCGACGTCCTATCATCTTTCGAAATGCCATCGGTTCATCCTCGAATAATCAAACGTTCGATGAATATCACCCTAAATATTCAGCACGGTTGAAACGCTCGAGATACCGGAGTACGCTCTTCTTCCCAGCGACGTGTGATGAGTCTAATTTAAACCGCTCATCAGCATTGCCTTCAGGGCTCAAGCTCGTACTAAAGTTGGGCGTTTTACCGAGTTACCAAGTTTGCAACCTGTCACTGAATCGGATGTTGATCCGTGAGTAGCGAAAACAGCTAGCACAATTCGCATACTCAGACAACAAGGTATTGCCCTTGAAAACATAAGGAATATTTCACGTCGTCAAGCATTTAAATAAAAGTGAAATGCACCTTCGAAAGCGTGGAAATGATATTGCTTAACGCTGCATAAGTAATAGGTTACGTTCTCAATTCCACGATTCAGAAACGCATTTCATCGAGGTTTAAGCGGCTGGGGCGGGACAAAAGATTTCGCCATTGCATACCCCGCGAACCTGCACTTGCATAGTTGACCTCGAGATGACAAATGGTCTGTTATGCGCACAACTCATTGTCACGACCTTTATATCACCTGGTGCGAGCGGAATTCGCTGATATTCTTGAAATGCGAGAAACGGCTGGGGGAATTCGAAACAGCGCGATTGGGCGTTAAATAGATAGTGATTTATGCTTAATTAAACGGCTCTATCGAAGCGTGTCAGGTAATTATAATAATCTGTGTGACGAATTCTCGTGCCTGCCAGTATATTCCTATTGGTTTATTATTCAATAATAAACCATTGTAATCGCCCAAGAAAAAAATTCCTAACCCCCTCAAAATATGATGTTTTACGTTTCAAGGCATGTAGAATCCCTTTATCCAATAAAAAAATCCTGTCTGTACGCCGTACGCCGTCAACACGTTTCCGGCCAAACTATAATCGCTACATTATTGAAATTTTGATCAAAAATCAATCTCTTTCCTACGACGGCCCAATTCTTGCTAGCTCAATTTTAAGGGTATTTTTGGGGGGTTTTGAGGGGGAGAAAATTCAAATTATACAACTTTTTCAGAAAAATGTGTATTTGGTATCAATTTCTATAGATTTTTGGACGCTGAATCGAATGAGACCATCGCGGGGTCGATAGCTTTATTGGTTCTCGAGTTATTTTGTGTCGAATTGGGGAGTTTTCAGAAATTTTGCATGAGGGTATAACTCGAGCGTTCTTGGAGGTATAAAAATCGTTCTATACTTTTTGGATTGGTCGTCAAACACTCTCTCCAGCTTTACCGTTATGCAAAAAATTTAGCTTTAAATTAGGAAATTAAGAAAAATAAAAACGATTAAAATGACAATAGTGGCTACCGAGTTTTCCCCGATAGTATCTGTTTTTCGAAAAAGGAAGATCGACCATCAGCATTTAAAGTAGTCAACTATCGAGATGGAGGGATCTGAATCTGTTTTTCGGTGGGAACGTTTATTTGTTTATTATTAACGGGCAAGCCCAATTACATTTCTATGGAGGTTATCCATAACATGAAGGTAAAAACAATGCAACTCTATGTAATGACAAAGAAAAAGAAAGAAAAAAAGAGTACATATTTATCAATAAAAAATGAATGGGAATTGGTTAAAAAATGTTCGAAATAATTACTATCACAAATGGATAATCTTCTTAAATCATTATTGAAGCGAAGGAATAATAAAACACTGTACAATCATTTGAAGCGTTTTTTCTTCTACGATGAATGAGGTAAGAAGTATAATAATTTTGTATGATGTTTCCAAGATTAATTAACCGATAGTTTTTCACTCCAATAACGTTGAAAATAATAATATTATACGATGATCGTTGCTTTTATTTACGCAATCAAGCATTCCGTCATTATTATAACCATAAATGGGACATATTATTTACGGAAATTATTACTAAATGTTCCTAAATCTGCGGATGATCAATCGTTATATTTTTATCAATAGAGCGATGGAAAGATGCAAATGCTACAAGAAAAGTAGTAAAAAGTGGGAATCCTGACGAAAACAATGTTACCGTATACTGGGACCGTAGCTCAAGCTGTAGATAACGACGGTTCCGGAAGAGAAGGCGGAGATAATCTACATACATATATGTATTGAATCGCGATAGGCCCTTAGGGGCCCGTCCAATACAGGGTGGCGAGAGGATCGGCCAATGTTTATAGAAATGATTACAAGAGCTCACTCCTCCCCGCGTATGGGGCGCATAGTCCCTTCCTTTCAACAAGGTCTCATATGAAATTCATGGCCTTGGTCCCCCGCACCGAGTGCGTTGGAATTCGGAACGGCGATGGGTTATAAGTCGACAAGGCAAACACAATAAAGATTTTTCCGCCGTATAACCCGCTTGGGTTTTTCACCGATCTATTCCCCTCGACCGATGCTCCCGACTCAAACTTTCGAACGTTTCGATCCCTTTTTCGTCCTTGGTGATGCTGCTGAATTCTTCCCCGTGTCTACCGGTTGTATTAGAGAGAAAATCCATCCCGCAGGTCGTACAAGGTGCAAAGGCGCTCCTATTCTGATTATAATATTCACTAGGCTACGTCGATGTCGTCGAAGCAGATGACAGAACGGCGAGAGTGAGTACCGATCGGATTATGCCATAAAAATGCCGGTAACGAGATTCACCTCGGCTTCACCTTCACGTCTGCAGTCTATCAGTCATGAAGCCGAAGCGACCCTCCTCGAACCGAGCCGACCTCCTAACCCGAAGAAAACGAGCCTTACATTCCGTTCCTTATCTATTTATTTCCTCCCGGATCATCCTTCGTCAATATTTTCGAAAGAAAGATGGCCTTCTTTCGTTCGGTTTCCATGCCCTCTTCAAACCTTATCGCGATGCGCTCCTAAGAATTAATGACGTTGTTGACAATGGGCTCGTTTCTAGGGAGTCTATAAGGTGCAGCGAGTCCTTTTAAACACCATTCTTCATCTTTATATTTACTCTCCAATATGCATCTTCGCTTTACATTATCCGCCCGAGATTAATTTTATGGAATAATCGTTTCCCACGTGATTCAGAATACGTTATAACGTGGTCGATAGCTTTATATCGAGCTATCGCAGCTTTTGCGTCGAATTTGTGAGATTTTCAGAAATATGAAATGAGGGTATAACTCGAGAGTTCTTCGAGCTATAAAAATCGTTCTATACTCGTTGGAATGCTCGTCGAACACTCTCTTCAACTATACCGTAAGGCGAAAAATTCAGATTTTAATTTGGAAATTATGAAAAATAAAAATGATTAAAATTACATTAGTTGCTACGGAGTTTCCCCCTATAGTTACTTATCTGTTTTTCTGTGGGAACGTTCGATAATCTTCCTAAATCATTATTGAAGCGAAGGAGTAATAAACCACTGTACAATCATTTGCAGCGGTTTTTAAATTAGATATTCGGATTCTACATGCCTTGAAACGCAAAACATCAAATTTTATGAGGGGTGGTTAGAAAATGATCTTCTTGGGCGTTTACAATGGTTTATTATTTTTGAATGATTTATTTATTTTATTATTTGAATGATTTATTAATTTTTTTATTTGAATGATTTATTAATTTCATTATTTAATCTATTAATAACGTATTATTTTTGAATAATATACCAAAACAACGTTTCCGACCAAAATTTGACATTGCTAGGTAAACATTGTAAGCAGATACTGAGATGGAAATAAGTTTCAAAAGTTCCATTTGTCTCGGAAACACAGTTTTCAGCAATCAAACGCGATCTACTCTCGATTAGCCCGTTGGAAACCCTAATTTTGGCGAAATCTTTGAGCTTAAGGAGTCGATGATCACTCACTAAATAGATATACTGTTCTTTAAATCACTTCTGAAAAATTCTGACTCCGCTTTTCTTTGAAAAAAAAAAAAAAATTAATCAGATCGAAGAACGCGCAGAAGGTCGGCTAATCGTCCCTCCGCCCACGTAGTCGTCGCTGCGGGCAAAATAGTTTCAAGCGGAAAAATCCTTCGTCAGTCCAGTCTCTTCGACCGGCCGTTCGATACACGAAGCACGATCTTCACTTCCGCGTTTATTCACCATGTGAAAATCCCGGTCACGTCAAACGGGACGGCTAACAGGCAACGGAAGCTTCGAACATGGAACCGGCGGTGGAGCCGAGAAGCGGAAAAAGAAAAATTTAATTGCTTCTGTGTCTAGATGTCATGCGGGAAGTTGTCAGTAGCAGAGCACAAGCTTGCTAGACGTCCGGCCTCTGTTTCGCCTCTTTCATAACTTCTCCGCATCGCCCTTCATCTTCCTATACTTCAATAATGACTAATAGGTTTTCGCCCCTTTTGCGACTGAAGCGAAAATGTTTCATTTTTTTAGCCAACAGCCTATTTTCGCAGGAATTCAACCTTCCGTGAGCAGAGCGGACGAAAGGATAAACCGGACAAGGCTGGTTGATTGGATGCTTTCAAAATACAAGGTGAAAATATTTTGAAGGGGTTGAAAAAAGCAACAAAAAACAGTTCACTTTGAAAAACAAAAGTCGAGGTGATTCTTCCTCGCGATCTGGCGAATCGACTCTGCCACCATTTGTTCAACTTTCGGAGCGCAATCGCACGATCGAAGTTTTTCAAGCGTTTTGTCTTGTATAATTTTCAAGTTTATCCTAAAGCAAGGACGTAATGTAGCAACGAGACTATTATAAACACAGAAAATAATCATAAATAAATAAAAAATAAAAAAAAAATAAAGAAATAAATTTTCACCTTGGCATGAAATACATTTAATAATGCGCCAGCTAAATATCGCAAATATTACACTTAGAGACTCGAAACATAATAACATTTTGGAGCTCAAATCTTTCTACAAAATAATGGAACACGCTAGTACATCTAGTTGAAAAAACGACGCTATAGTATCATTATTTTTCAAAAAAGGAACAGAACTGATGACGCGAAGACGAATGAAGGTAGTTTCAAAGACCTAATGTTTAGCTCGAAGATTCGGGCGGCTTAAATAAGAAAGCTCTTTTGTAAAGCGGCGATCATATTGAATCTAGATAGGTATGTCACTTTATACAGCCACTGCGAACTCTTTATTAACCCCGAACGGTGTCACCATCAATCAGCAGGGCTATACCTTGACAGGGCTCACTGTAGTGGTCGTAGTGATGCGGTATTGATGGTCCGGCTTTTCCCTTCGTTACCAACTCAACACACGCGTACAACTCTGGCACCGTAAGGCCATCACGTAGAAAAATGAGTCGCCCTTATTTTCGGCTGAGATTCGATCCTGGTTCAGTTTTTTCTCTCCGACCAGGTCCTGTCAAAACGCGGGCAGCTGAAAGCCATCGAAGTAGAGCCACTGCCGATACGAGCTCATAAGCGAAGGACGTGCGCCGATATATTATCCTCTTGTGGTGACGACAGGTTGAGTAACCCGTTACTCCCACAGCCCGGGAATTCGGCAACGTTGACGATCATATTCATCCGCGTCGGCTAACAGATGTGACCTCCTGTTTGAAAGTGAAGTGGCTTTGAAAACTCGAGAGTGATTGCTAATGGATTTCCAAATGTAAAGGAAACATTTATAAATTGGAAAAAAAACAGTGGTGCGCATGACACACAGTACTTCCAAGCATGAATCAGCTAAAATCGATCAGCAATCGAGAAACTATTCAAAGACCGCAGCGTTAGTACAATATAGTATTTTGTCAGGTTTTCCCAGCTCTATACTCATTCGGTAGAGATCTGAAAATTTCATAGAGTTACGTTCATTGTTCAGGGAAATAAAGCAATTTATGTTATTTTTTGACCACAGACACTTGCTCAAAAAGTGATGCTGAGTATAATAGTTCTTTCAATAAGACCTCTGTTTTGAATTCGACTTTTCAGACGATCACAATACTTCTATTTATTATATAACGTTTAAGTAAAATCAATCGTCATAACGAATAAAAACCTCACCTATACCAAAATATTGACTCTTATGGCCTGCAAAAGCAGAAAGAATAAAACTTCGAATACATATAACTCGGATGTATTGTGTGTCATTCAAATCCAATAACGGCTCATTTTGGCACATTGACATGAAGAACGTTTTCTGATAATTTCACAGAATTTGAAGAATTTTTTACGGAGATATGACGACTTTTGTCACTTTATGACCGCGGACGCTAAAAAAAGCTAAAAAGCTACTAAGTCTCAGTATAATATTTATAGTCCTATGAATTTCTTGCGAATCCATCTCCGTTCCGAATTTAACTTTTTGGGCGATCACAATACTTCAATTTTCCACGCAAACATTGTGTAAAATGTAGCATTCGAAAAAGAATTTTTTATTATTATTATTATTATATTTAAAAAACGCTTTTAAATGTAGTGGCGATTTAATTGAAAAATGGACTCTCAGGGATGTGAAAATATTTATCAATATTCACCCTGAGTATCTGAAAATGACAGCTTTAGAGGCTTTTTATTGTTCGTTAGTTCGTGGTCTTGGAGATAGAACCATTTGAGAGCACCTCGAGAGATTGGAATGTTACTTTTCACACCTCTCTACCCCAAAATCATGAGGCACCAAGATAATAATTGTCAACTTCCGAAATTCCTCAATAAATTCGGCTCTACTACCGTTTTACATCCATCTCGCCTAAACAATGAGCGCAAATCTTCATTCTCTCAACCAGCGATTTTTCCATTCGTTACCGAGTGAAATTCGCGACGAGTTAATGCAATGGAATCGAATGCAGTTTCGGTTTGGTGAATTTGATCGCTAGTAGTTGGAAATCCATCGCTGTTCGGTTTGCTGTGCACACAAAACCAACGACACGACTCCAATTCTGGGACGAGAAAGATAAGAGGATGTAACGCTCGCCAATGGGTTCTGGATAGCCCCTCGGCACAGGCGTGCGCTACGGCAGACATTGTCCATCGGAATGGTTCTCAATTACTCAGTCGATAGCCGTGACACCTCGGGATTGCTATTGTCAAGTGCATCCCGGAGAAGCCGGCGCGGTTAGCAATTATGAGAGGAAACGGCTGCCCAGCTCTCCCGAACCAATGGAAGAGAGGAACGACGCGACGGTACCGTAGTTGTTCAACGGCTCGAAAACAGCTGAGCTAAAGTTCGCGAAAATAAGTTCGATGAATCAATGAAAGAAATTTTCATTTCACAACGAGACTAAAAAAAAAAAAAAAAACGGAACATTACAAGAAAAAAAAAAAAAAAAAAAAACGCTGCAAATGATTGTACAGTGGTTTATTATTCCTTCGCTTCAATATTGATTTAAGATGACTTTCCATTTGTGATGGTAATTATTCGGAACATTTTTTTGTGAACGTTCCCACCGAAAAACAGGTTGGTAACTATAGGGGAAAACTCCGTAGCAACTATTGCAATTTTAATCATTTTTATTTTAATTAATTTCCAAATTAAAATCTGAATTTTTTGCCTTACTGTTTTGCGGCCGTTTTAGTGCAGTTCGCATTTTTTGAAAACTGAAACGTAGGAGTATTGGCTACTTCATTAAATCATACGTTTCTTATGGTTACCGCCTTGTGGATGGCGGATTGTTGTGACCATTTTGTGATTGTTGTGACTCGCTCAATGTATTCATAGCTTAGCCAGTTACAACGGAACGCGAGATCCATCCTTTGTTATCAAAGGGCGATCCTCGAGGTTGTTAACTCGAGATAGGTAAAGGTATGAAGCTAAATAGCGAGCTTCACTGGGAACAGTATTTGAGGGGAACGATGAGCGGAGGCACATTTATAAAATGGCCACGACGATTCAGCGGATGCGCCAATTGAAGTCGAATGATCCGATAGGATAAATTGAAACGGATGAAAATTAGATGCTTCTGCCATCAGAAGACTTCAGAAGAATCGGAGAGACGATAGGATTCAATTAAATTATTTGTGTTTAATGTATTGCTTACTAGTATGCCGATTCATTATCAACTTCTAATTAATTTATATCCTATTTCAAAGAACAATGTTCTTGGGTCACCTGGGGGATTTTAGTTATATACAACCGAACAGGGAGTATGATCGGGAATGCCTTGAATTCCGCAACAGTTTTCATTCATGCGAGCCGCTTCGACGGTTTCTGAATCATAAATGACAATTGCCTTTCATAGTTAGAAATAATCAAAACTTGAGTTTTCAAAGTTGGAATTTAAAAATCTGTCCACTGGCTGGTAGAGCTACAAAGAAGGTAGGTGTTGTCCTTTTCACTACTAGGTATATATAGTAAGGTATAGGTATAGTAGTTGATTATTTGTGTATGGAGAGTAGGAATCTATGGTAGGTTTTATAGTAGGGAGTAGTAGTTGCTATAATTTGGTACGTAGTTGGTGGGGATTGTATCGTACTTAGTATCATAAAGTATTGGGTTTTTCAACTGGAGCAAAGTTGTAGCAGAA
Source organism: Tupiocoris notatus (assembly GCA_037159825.1). Classification (NCBI taxonomy): domain Eukaryota; kingdom Metazoa; phylum Arthropoda; class Insecta; order Hemiptera; family Miridae; genus Tupiocoris; species Tupiocoris notatus. The sequence goes on from JASJUZ010000483.1 coordinate 198,766, forward strand.
TTAGATGTAACAACTTCAAGTTTTCCAAGATTTATAACTTGCATAGTGGATAACTCAAACAAAAAGTCGTCAATTCAGATGTTTGAATATACCAAAAAATAGGTAATTTAACTGTCCACATTTTCCTAATGTAATGTACCTAACAATTTTTCAACCGTTTTTGCGTTATTCAACAATATTAGCAGACTATACACGAAAACATGACATTTTTCAACTTTAAACGTTATTTTCATCTATTTATTGCGAAAGAAACAAAGAATGAACCATACATTATTGATATACTCATCATCAACTATCATTATGCTGAATTTGAGCAAAATCTATTTCAAAAAATTTTTCGCAAAAAATCCAAGGGGTACCCCTGCGATTTTTTTCAACCGATCAGTTAACGATTTTTTACTCGTCTCTCAATACAGATAAAAATCTGAAATTTTTAGGAAAGTTGTGTCTTACCAAGATGTATTTTTGTGATTTTTTTATTTCTCGGAAAAATCTGCAAGTGGTCCAAAAAAATCGGTTTTTGAAAGCTCAAAAATTGGACTTTAACTGTGATTTTCGGGGTCAAAATTTATGATAATTAATTGTTTTATTATGCAGGAGTCTTCATTTGAACGCCTTACACACGTACATAGCAAAAAATTTGGTGAAAAAAATTTAAACAGCGCCAGAGAAATTATTTTCCGTAAATCGAGTTTTTCGCCGGCCGAAATTCCGAGCTCCGCTGATAGTGAAAAATTAAATTATCGTCTTAAAGCGATTTTGAAAGCTATTCTTATAGGAAATTGAACGCTGAATCCGAATATGACGTCAAAACGGTGGAAACTAGACGACGAACATTAGTTTTCCCCAGTTTTAATACTACACGGTTCATGTTTCAACTTTGAAAATCCGTTGCAAATACTTACAGTACTGTTCAAATTTGATTAATTAATGATTCTTACAGGAAATTAGACGTGGAATTCGAATTTAAAGTGAAAATAGTCGATTTCAAACAATTGATAATATTTTTTGAATTTTTTAAGATTTTCATACTTTTGAAGTTTCAACTTTGGAATTTTATTCGTCACGTTCCCGAAATGGGAACAATTAGGTGCTGTGAAAGAAAATGAAGGAAATTTGATGTAGAATCCATTAAGAATAAGAAAATGGGTAGCATATATAATAGCTCTCGAGATATATTCCACTTTATGTCAAAAAACGTGTTTTGACTTTTCTTTGATCGCGAATAGCTCTTCTCATCAACTTCTATTTTTTTCATCCGAATTTCCAGCCATCTCCCCAATCAAATAGTATACCTTCTCGTCCTCCTGGTTGTGTAGTTTTATTTTAATTTTGAATAAATTATTGAGAAAATTAAAATTACGATAGTTGCCTAGGATTTCACCCTTAGTTACTATTATGTGGGTGGAAACTAATTGAAAAAATTAAATGAACAACATAAAATAATTGAATGAATAACGATCCAGTACATAATCATTTCGTACGCGATCGCACTGTCCCTATTATTCCCATCGTATTATTACCAATGTTACGTTCGAGCTCTGGTTTTATTCGATAACAGAATACGGTTTATTGGCGGAAAAAAGAATAAGAAACTGTGTGCGAATTTTATGAGGGGAACGTTTCTTGAAGGCGCGTAAAAGATCCCTTAGCGCCTGAAACTCAGACGGCGTGGAGGGCGTGCAACGTTCCAGAGTTAACCCTCCGAGTAACATAAATTTCCTCAACTTCCTTCAACTCGCTTTTCCTCCTGCGGGTGAGAACTGAACCTTCAACTCCGAAGCTACTAGTAGAACTGCAAGCCAAAGGTTCGTCCCCTTAGTGCGAGGTAGCAGCGCCTATTTAGGAAACCTTCCACTTCGTGCCCGTTCCACCTTCGGCCGCTTTTATTCGGATAGTCATTCCCAGCTTTCCTCTCTGTCTTTCGACCACCTTCAGCCGCAAACTGTATTAACCTAATTCTAACTTCGCCTTCTCCTTCTACGGACTTCCGAACGGCGAGTGCGACAGAAAGGAGGGAACGCTCTTGGAGAACTCAGTATGGAATAAAATGTTGCTTAATTTGTCACCGAGAGACGATTAGACTTTATTTCAACTGTGATAAAGGGTCAGTAAAGTTAGTTCTAAACCGAGCATCTCTCTTTCTCTAATACTATTGCGACAAAGGCGAAACTAAATGAACTTATAAGCACCTTACTTGTTTAAGATATAGGTGATGTGAGGGAAATCGACTATCCGCTTAATGAAATACTCAGCCAAGGGTTTGGTGCATGGAAAAAAACGCTGCTGACTGCGAATTGGTTTACATGAGAAAAACAACGCGTGCGAGTAAAAGCGCAGCAAATGACTGTACAGTTGTTAATTATTTTTTGTATCAATCATAATTTACGAAGACGATCCACTTGGTATTACTGCAACTAACCCAAACTCTTGGGAACGTTTCCACCTGACAATATAATAGTAACAATGGGAAATCCATTGGCTAAAATTTTAATTTTAAATCATTTATTTTTATTCTTTTTTATTTTTTATTTTTTTTTATTTTATTTTTTTTTATTTTTTTTATTATTTTTATTTTTTATTTATTTTTTAGTTTAAATTAACCGCACCGCCGAGAGCTGAACCATTTAAACGGTTATAGAACGATTTTTATAGCCCCACCGATTCCCGAGTTTCTAAGGCCGAATTTTTCAAGTTCAAAGAAATGTTTTGTCTGAAAAACATTGAAAAATACAAATTTTACCCCTTAAAATCCTCAAAAAAAGGAAGTGGTTTTGCCAAAGAATTGAGCCATTGTCATGCCGTAATTTCTACGCACCTTGAAACGTAAAACATCAACTTTTGAGTTGGAGTTTGAACAATTTTTTTTTTTTTTTTTTTTTTTTTGTGAGCGATTACAAATTGGTTTATTTACTTAATAATTAACCAGAAATGAGGGGGAAAATCATGAAATATTATATTCATCCAAAAAACTGACCAAGCGATAAAAATGTGAGCGAAAATTTTCAATCGTTACGACCTATTTTAAACCCGATTCAATACCTAACGTATTACCGTCATTTTTCGTTTCCTTTCCGCTAAACGGCTTTTTAAAACCCCGTTTCAAACAAGCTGCCTTTTTCCTTTAATCCTCCCACAACCTCCGGCTATGTTTTAAAGCGATCAATGAATGTACCGCGAGTAGCGTGAAAAATCGTTTTTCCCTACCCAAAGGAATAATCCTCATATTTATCTTTTTTTCTATATGCTTTGAACGAAGCAACAAAGGAGACAAGAATATAATACAGGTTGGAAAATGTAGAACTTGTTTGAAACTAGATTAGAAACTAGTAGCGTGATTTTATCTAAATTGAAGAAGAACGGTACTTTGCATTTGAAAATGGTTCCCGACAACGGCTTAATTAATCTGAAATTGAAATCTAAATTAATTGAATAAATATACATTTCATTGTTTCTCAATCTAATTTTTCATTTGTCTTGATAATGCCATTGTTGGAAAATAATGATGAAGTAAAGAACCGGCTATTAATAATAATATTAACTATCGTAAAAATTAATAATATAATGTTCATGATTACAATAAAGTAAAGTGAAAAAATTAAAAACTTGGAATCTCTAAAAATAATTGAGGTATCAATCAAACTTTTTTGGAGCCTACTCGTGAAAAATACTGATTACTTTGAAATTCGGTTGTTCGTATGACAGAATTTCACTTTTTCGTTTTGAAAATTTGACAATTTTAATTTGCTGGGAGTGAAATACTGCTCAAAAATTATGGTTAGTCGAAAAATGTAAACAATTTGCGTGAACCAAAAATCAACGAATTCCTATTTCTGTTGATATTTGCAGCGACTTTTTTACATGTCCGAAAATCCACGGGTGAAAATATTATCCAAGAATGACGTCAATAGTATAACACGTGCGCCTATTTGTCCGTTCACGAGTCATGAATATCCTGACCTGACCGCAACGCGTTTCCCTTTGCATTAGTTCCGCCATGAATATTCAGGTCGAACAAAGCCAAATGTGCAATGCCTTAGTCGTGACGACTTGACGAGGGTTACTTCTTAGTATCAAACCGCACTACTTATACTTTAATCCCGGATCGGTTGGTGAAATTGGAACGCTACAAAACAACGAACGGAACGAGGATTTTATAGGTGAGGTGGAGACTAATATTCGATATGGAAATAAAAATGTAAATTATTGTACAGTGATTTATTATTCCCTTGCTTCAATAAATAATTTAAGAAGACCATCCATTTGTGAAAGGAACGATCCAAAACATTCGTGAATGTTTCAAACTGACAACAAATTGGTAACTATAAATAAAAACTCCGTAGCAACTGTGGTAATTTAGATTATTTAGGTTTATTATTCATAATAAACCATTGTAATCGCTCAAAACCAAGAAGATATGAAGCGACTACCCAAAAACGAAAAAAAAAAGTTTTTCTAACCCCCTCAAAATTTGATGTTTTACATTCCCAGGCATGTAGAATCCGCAATCCAATTTTTAAAAAATCCTGTCCGTCCGCCGTCAACGCTTTTCCGACGAAACTATAAAAGCTAAATTTTAGACATTTTCACCTAAAATCAACGACTCAATTCTTGAACTAAATCGCTAGCTCAATTTTAAGGGTATTTTTGAGGGGGTGAAAATTCGTATTTTCCATCGTTTTTCCACTTTTTTTTAAGAAGAAGGTCTATTATTTTGGTATTAATTTCTCCTTATTTATTTTTTTTATTCGAATGAGACCATCGCGGGGTCGTAACTTTATTGATTCTTTAGTTATCGCAGCTTTTGTGTTGAATTTGAGAGATTTTCAGAAAGTTGGCATGATGGTATAACTCGAGAGTTCGTAGAGCTATAAACTTGTTGGAATGCTCTTCGAACACTCTTCAACTATACCGTAAGGCGAAAAATTTACCTTTTAATTTAAAAACAAAGAAAAATAAAAATTAATTACAATTACAATAGTTGCTAATAAGAAGTTTTCCGTCATAGTTACCAATCTGTTTTTCGGTGGGAGTGTTCACAAATTTTCGGAACTATTACTATCACAAATGGATAAATAATCATTATTGAGCGAAGGAATAATAAACTAAACTAAATAATAAACTCTACAATGATTTGCAGTCTTTTTTATTTCTATATAGGTATTGGTGAGTTTTATGCATTTTGTTTGTTTTTTTTTCTTGGAAACTTGAACGTAAGAGTGTTGGTTACTTAGTAAAATCACATGTCTCTAATGGTAACAATGAAAGACTTATTATTTAGAAATGTAACCAAAATTCCTTCGTTTAAGTTTCCGGGGGAAAATGCTCTTAAACTCCCCATTATCTAAAAAGGGTGAAAAGCTGAAAAAAAGAGTTTTACGGCCATTCAAATGAGTGTAAAACAATTTTGATAGCTCCTTAAATTTTCAAGGTATACCCCTAATTTCTGAAATTTTCGAAAATTCTACACAAAAGCTGCGATAACTTGAGAACTGAAGGAATATCAGTGCATTTGAACACTGCGTGTATTAAACTATACACTCACCGAATTCGTCTGAGAAGTCGCCTAGGATAATCTTCAATTCGTAATACCTATTATTTGGTTTTAGATGAAGAGCAGAACGAAGAGCAATTAAATTGTACAATTCGCAACGAGCGCACCACAGACAGTGAATTTTATTTCAACACCCATATGTGAGAAGAATCCGTGTAGCCATGACCGCCCATGACAACACTTCACATCTGGGTACTGGATTGTCCATCTTCCAACACCCCCCTTCAAGACGATACCCAGAGATGCCGCCATTTCACGCTCCGGATCGTCTCGTCTTCTTGTTTTCTCCCGCATGGTGAAGAGGTGTTCGCTCCGTAGTTCAGGCATCGCATGACCAGCCTTTCTTCAACTTCCGACGTATGGTCCCCGCACGACGACCTCAATGATTCGTGGTCTCCGCAACACGATCTCCGTTCTGCTAGGTTACCGCAAACGACCTATACGATGTGGAGTCTCCGCCAGACGACTACCGAGATGTCTTTCTCCGCATCAGACCTCCGCGACTACCTTCTCTTTTTAGTTGATGTCACTAAATAATGGTTCTGAAACAACATCAGTATACGCATCAACATTCTTGCAAGAGAAAGTCACGAAATTTGACGAATTTGGGACGAGCTAATGGCTTGGTTAGAGTGTCCGCCACTTGATTCTCAGTGGATATCCACTCAATTTTGACATTCCCCAGCTGGAACTCCCGACGTACGTATAGGTAGTTCAGCCTTACCAGGTGTTTCAAAGTTGAGGAATCATCCACTTCAGCCAGCCTAATAGCAGGTCTCGAATCTTCAAATATTGTAGGAGTCATCCGCACGCCAGTAAACCAGAAACACAAAGTTCGTATTGATGCTAACTCCCTGCAAGCCTGGGACATAGCAACAAACTCACTCTCCGCAGACGATAAAGCGATATGATTCTGGCGTTTAGTCTTCCATACTACTGGGTTGCCAAAAACCCGAATCACAAAGCCTGTAGTCGAAAAACCTTCCTCCGCTGAAAGGCCTAGTGATGCGTCCACAAAGCAATCTATGGTATTGGTTCGATCCGCTAACTTCAAACCTAAATTAATTGTACCCCGCAGATACCTTAACACTCGAATTATGGCTTTCCAGTCTGCCAACGTGAAATTTGCCTGTTTTCTACTTAACATGTTCACCGCATACGAAATGTCAGGACGTGACCCGCTTTGTAGATATAGTAAAGATCCCACCGCTTGCCTGTACGGGATTTTACTAAGGTCTATATTGTCCCCATCACCGATACTATTTTCCTTGTCCGTCATCATTGGAGTAGATACTGTTAGTTCTGAGTCAGGATCAAATTTTTGAAGCATCTGTTTGATATGCGCCCGCTGTATTATCTCTATCGTACCTTCAGTCCGTTTCCTAGTTATTTCTAGTCTCAGATACTTCTTTGGTTCTCCCATTACCCTAATCGAAAATTCACTTTGTAAAATATCTGTTACGCGCTCCGCCATTGACAACTAAGGCTATCAACGCATGCTCTCATTTGATTCTTATTTACTTTTTTTTCTTTATCTCGTTGCTTCGTTTTTTTTTTTTTCTATTTCTTTTTTACTTCTTTTTTTGTTTTTATTTTTTGGTAGGATCTCGGTAAAACAAGTAATACCGGAATCCAATGTGATTAATTGTTGACGTAATATTGAATAATTATCATAATTAAGCCAATCTTTTAAACACGCAATGGTTGCGTTATTGAGCCGGTATTCATGGTTAAAATACGGGATTAAATGACTTGGTATACTTATTCAGACATAGGATTGAGACGTGTTCGAGAAGCGTCCGCGTTTCATCTGGGGGGTTTCATCTTCGTACTCGAGGGATCACGAAACTCAACGCGCAACGTTGCTAAGGTTGTTCGAGGTGTCTTCGTTACATTTAATATTCACACCGCTTGTTTTGAAAGGAAAAACCACCTACGGACCGAAGTTTTCAGTCGAGCGATCTCGCAAATTGTGAGTTTCAGATTGCTCGGCGAAACAGGAAAGCCAATTATGGTTGATTATAATTGTTTTCGCGTGAATATATTCGTGAGTTAATTAGAGAAGAAGAGAAAGAAATTAAAAAAAAAAATAAAACCGACTTCAAAAACTTTGTCTATAAAATACACTCTGAAAAGGAAAAAATAACAAAAATGTCCCAACTTCGCAGCAACTCATTCGCCAACTACACATTTTAAGGACTACTTTACTACTCGTATTGACCTGACGACTTCCTGATTGATTGGATCAACTTCCCTAATAATATAAAAATTACTATTTCTCATTTCCCTAATGATTAAAAGATTTTCCTTTCACCTCTGAATTGCCTCCAGATTGATCAACTTTTGGAGTCGGCGCCTCGCTGGCAAAATGACTACTCGATGGTTACAAATAAATATGAATTTACGATAAAGTCGGTTAAAAAAAAACGGAGGCTGTGAATATTTTCAGTTAATTCTTCTTCCCGTATTCGAGCTTAAACGCTTACTTTCATTTGCTTTGTTAACATGGAAGTAAACGAATAACAGACCATGAAATCGAACAATGAGGTTTCCCAGGAAGGGTTGATGAATCTATTTTTTGATGTAATGAAACCCTTTCAGAAACTATAGTTGGAAATTAGCGTCTAATTAGGGAAAACACCTTTGGCCATTGCTCGAAATAGGAAAATTTGGCATTGTCGATGAGAAACTCTCATTTGATGCGTTCATCAGATGTCGGAACGTCCTGTTGATGGGATCGAAAATGAAGATAGGAAATAGGACGAATAACGAAAGCCTCTACGAAGCTGGGATGAAAATGAAGGAGCCGACCGACGACGAGATTTCGAAATGACTTATATTGGAGATCTCTGCTCTTGGATATGGAGGAGATTCAATGGGAGCTTTGAATTTCGTCGGAACCTCGACTGCGTGGTCGCATCTCATCTGAATAATCATAATTGAGAACGGATGCTGGTTGATGAGGGTGGGAATCAACTGACCGCAGAACCGACGGCCACTGATTCCGTTCATCTCTTCTCTTTCTGTCCCCATCTCATGTATGAGAACGAACGCGGTCCATACAAGCCATATTCGTCAACCAACTAGAGGTGGAACCTACAATGAATGGTATAACTTCGTATGGGGTTATCTGAGCATGTGGAATATTTTCCGCACTCCGGAAAATGATGTGCAGGACTGGACACAGGCTGCCGGTGAATCTAATATCCGTCAACCCTCAAAAACGGATTTCCAAAAAACGGGATTGCTTTTCCGAGTCAAATTTCCAACAACGTAATGTTCTATTTTGCCATAGGAATGACTCAAACCGATCTGAATTATTGAATTTAATAATTTGTTTACGGAATTTTTGGGACGAAGAAATAAAGTTGGAGGCCTTTCCTCCATGATTCTCTCTAACGGCATAGATCTCTCGCCAGTTCGGGCATCTATTTTGTAACTTTTCAACATCAGAATCAAATCGTCACTTGCAAATATACACCAACAGATTGATATCTATTTCGAAACTATTCTAAAAGGTATAAACATTATTACAGAAAAATACTTCGCAATTCTCCATGAATTCGTTCTTTTAAAGCTTTTCTGAAAATACAGATATATGCATGTATTTATTAAGACTTCGGAAAATCCCCTGGGGAAGCGAGGATTTACCTCGGTGGAATTCACTTTGCGGTTTAAGAACAAGCGGAGGCGTTTAGAAACATCGGCCGAGTCTGCGGAAAATAATATAGGAGGCACGCGCTGCCATCACCCCGGCCAATGGGAAAGTTTAAAGTGAAAGCGGCACAACACGCGCCTCGAACGCTTTTCGAGAAAAGGCGTGAAACGTGCTCAGCCTCGCCAAAACCGTCCAAAGCCCATGAGAAGAAAGAGGGAAGGAAAAAGTAAATGATGCTCACCTGGGCCGCTTTAACCGATATTAGAAGTGTTTCCTTTAACTCTACAAGTTTGTTGGCTAGTGCTTCTCTTTTCAACTGCTCCTCACTACCTGTTCACCTGATATGGCCATGAAACTTCCAGCTACTTCGCCGGCCAAGAGGGGACCGGTCATTATTACTTTATCTTGAGAGAAACCGCGGAGCAACTGAGTTTTCGTATTCCAAGTGCACGCGAGCTGATGATTTTCAGCAATATTGTCTGAAACCTTATGAAATTTAGGAACTTTTGAGGTATTATTTCCTACTAAGGGATCAAATTTGGAGACAACACGGTGGAAGTTGGTGAATTAAGATAGAAGAGTAAGGTTTCATGGAAATTAGTTGTTCTAGTTGTCGAATACATGACGAATACCGACCTGTCTTTTAGGTAGCTATGTCGCACATGTTTACCTCCGGTGGCCAATCTGATGCCATCTCCTGGTAACCCATAATTTCTTCAGTCCTCTGGTTACAGAGTTGTCGTTCGATTTCAGCCCTGTTGAAGTCCTTAGTACTAAATAATTATGACCGTGCCTCTCAAACATATTCAGCCTAGTGTAATATACAAGCGGATTTTCGAAATCGACTTATGTGGAAGACAGTGTGAGCAGACGAGAACTCGCTATTTCCAACCGAATAGGTGCTGAGAGTAATTTTTCCTCAACTTTAGGCTCTGCATCATCATTTTATCTTTGTAAAGACCAGGGAAAACGAATTATGGACAAATCCAGCTCAACCAGGACGAAAGGAGGTCCGGCCGTTCAAATAAACTTGTAATTTTCAAGCTGTTCGGCAAACAAGAGTAGATTGGATTGCGTTCATCGGTTATGAACGGAATCGCCTACATTCGCAGACAACGTTGCTCAGGACAGAAGTAGAGTTGTAGAATTTCCACACCTCAACGGTATTTTTAGTACTCATAATTCTCTAGTGTTAAAAGAAAAACGCCAAGCTGCAATTCGACGTGAGATTCCACTCAAATGTCTTTCTTGCTCGAAATGAACTATTTCAAGAATAGAAGTTTGTCGAATATAACCGTTTACTGAACCAGTTGCAGTTCCTCTTGATTAATGAAGATGCAATTAAAGTGATAACCAATGAAACATTGTACATCCGTTTTCAGTAGTCATCGTAAGACAATGAAACCTCCGGCTATAAGGAGGAGCTCTTAATTCCATTGGAAATCTAATGAAGTAAGCTTCTCTCGAGTTTTTATTAGATCGAAAGAAGAGCAACAGGTGCGGCGACGGGCGCTTCTTCAAAAGATAACTTACGAAGGCTCTTGGCAAAGCTGAGCTAACAAGTTTATGATGCTTGGGGTCGGAGCGATGGAACCTTCTCGGGATAAATCGTAACGATATTTCCTCCGCCATGAAAAGTGAAATATGGGTGCACGAAAATCGCTCAACATTTGACGAATCGAGAGAATCAAGTTTACTGTCTCGTCAGCGATAATCGTTTTACAAGTTATTTTTTCATTTTCAACGAATTTTCGCTGAAAATGAAGCTATTTTTTGCTCGTTCGGAAAAAAATCGACCTTCGAATTTTTGAGAGCATAGAAAAAATCCGTTAAATGCTTCAGAGAGTCGAATTCTGGAACTATATTGTTTTTATATAATTTATTACTTAGCAAATTAACTGTCGTAATTTTCGAAATAAAAATCTTTTTTTCAAAAAATAATTTTTTTTTTTTTTTTGCAGAAAAGTTGTTTTTGGTAAAAACATCTATGGGTTCGTTGGCCAGCCAGATTGGAACAGTAGGCGGAATTCAAATTCGAACTTGATCATGCCCAAAAATCGAACAAACATCAATATAATCGATGTAAAGAGGCGTTTTGGGCATAGTATAGTATTTTTCACGCTTTCAGCTTTCTTCAACGGTTCTCGAGTTATAGCAGTTTCATGGAGTTTTGAGTTTTGGAAAAAGGCAAACGTACGTGAGCATTAAAAATTATTAAAAATATTCTACAAATAGTCCCTCTATTTTATGCTTCGGAAATTCGCTCGTAAACCCATGTTTTTTCGTTTTTGCCAATAAAATATGTTTATTAAAGCTGTTATAATGCTTTCGTTTCCGTTTTCATAAACGTAATATGAAACCTATTTTTTTATTCACGTACCAATAATTTCGCATCGTTTGAAGTAATCAACAATGCTTAGGCACAGGAAGCAACTACCATGAGGAATCTTTCAATGGATTTCTCCAAACAAAAATATTCCTGAATTTTAGCCGTTATTTGTTTCAACGCCGTGTTTATTATTTCGGCGATAGAGGTCAAAGGCTCTTTAAATAACCGCTCATTATCGGAAAATCGTGTATTAAAATTAACCGACGCCATAAATCCGTGAAGGCGTGGGAACTCTATGAAGGGGTTTAAAAATTATGTCGATTATCGAACGAAAGGATTAGGAGGAAAGTGTGGACTCAGGGTCGGAAATGCGGGCACGATATCCTTCACAGGAATTCGGATTTAGCGGTCATTTGGAGGTGCTAATTCGTTAAGGGCGAGGGGTCCGAAAATAAGCGGGATACGCAGAGGCTGAGGGGAATATGTGGGAGCATTAGAAGTGGACGGTATCGGGTAGTGAGGCCGATTTCCAATAAATTCAGGTTTAAACACTGCGGGCCGAAACCGACTTCGCGCCCATTCGAGCTCGTTTTCCTTCCTCTTCTCGCTTGCAGAACGCCCTTAACGTCTCTCTTTCTCGCCAAGTAAGTCCTGGGTAATAAAGCTCGGCCGAGGAAACGAAGAGGTTCTGGGAAATGTACAATGCGTGGGCGAGAAGGGAAGTGCGGGGAGTTTCATCGCCACACCGGATGTACGGGACGAGGGCACCCGGAGCCCGGAACTATCGGTGCACTAGGAAACCGAGCAAAGTTAGCATCGTGAGGTGGCTAAGAAGTAAATCAACCCAAAAGATCACCTGAAGATGATGAAGGTGAAATTTTCAGGGCAGCTCGAAAAAAATGGAATGTCGGCAAACCGGTGTGCGGAGAACGAGCAAAAAGTTGACCGAGAGAGCGCTTTCGCCAATATGGGTCCCAGCAGGGAACATCTGAGGGATTGTTTAGCGAGAGAAAGTTGAGAGCTACATTATGCTCAAGAATATCACCAAAAATAATTTACGGACCATCGGCAGCTCAATTAAAACAGAATTGAAATAATGTTGAGGCTGTTTTCAACGATTTTTAGAGGCGGTTTTGTACCAAAGGCTATTAGGAATATAGAAATAGTCAACAATTGTTAAATGCGGGGGTTGTGAGGGGGAGAAAAACTAGGCGACTCACTCTCCGATTCTTTATTGGCTGGCCGAGCACTTTCGCCCATTCGGGCATCTTCAGGGTGACGTGGAGCCATACGCTATGGACCCTATGTACCCACGTCGCCCTGAAAAAGGAGGGGAACCGATATGAGGTTGGAAGAGAAATGGGTTTCGGTAAAATCGAGGACCGTTCGGCTAATTAGTGTCACAAGCAGGGGCCAAACCGTAAAAATACGCCTTCTTCGCCGGAAAGGTAGGAGAATTACGGACTGGAGGAATTTCAAGGTAAGTCGAAGTCGAGGATAAATAGCAGCGATCTGAGACTGGTCGACAGAAGAACGGGGCGTGGAGGTCCGGCCGAATCGAAAAAGGGTTGACCGCAAGTGCGAATGAGTAGAGATTCGGCATTTTCGAGGGTTGAAAAAATGCCAACGAGGGTAATATCGGGTGGAACGGATGGTGTTTGCACTTTCTTTATCACTTAGGCAGTTCCTTCCTCTTGTATTCGCTTATTTCACGATTCAAGACCGACCATTTCAAAATTGAATAAAAAATACTGCTGCGAAGCCGAAGTTATTTCAATTTTTCGAAGAGAAATTTATTGGGAATCTCAACTCAGTGGCTATCAATGAGATCTACATGTTTAGTTTTTTTTCTCACATTTTCACGGTAAAATTGTGTAGAATTCGAAAAGAAAACAATGCGGAAAGTGCCTTCCCTCGAAAAACGACTATTTCACGGTTAGGAGTAAAAAGGGAGGAAAAAATTGTGAACTTTTAAAAGCGTGTGATTTAGTGGAGTCGAGCGGAAGTTGTTTAAAGAGGTTTAAACTCGACGCTCTCTATTCTCGGTCGAAAGCCCCTTTTACTGTAGCAATTATCCGACTTGGTGAGCTCGGAAGTTCGAATGTTCGGTGTCGGTTGGTTAACTTGTGAGTTACTAATACGGCTATAATACTTATGTATTTTATGCGCACAAGCTAGGAAGCATTTTCATCTTTCCATGGGCGTATCTCGGTGGGAAAAATACCCTTCGCCACCAACCCACAAAAAAGGTGAAAATACCACCAATGGCGAAAAAATATTATCCTCCGTCCATCACATAATCGTAAGCTACGGTGATGTTTATTTGCAAGAAAACCCGAAACCAAATAGATATTAAACCAAAAAGAAGAGAAAATTTTTATACGAATAATATTTAAGTAATTTAGAAGATACTTTTGTGCACTTTATATTTATGCCACATTATTCATCAATTATTATTTGGTTATAAAAAATATTTCAAAAATTAATAAATTACTGCTACAAAATATTAAGTAAATTTCATTTGGTAGGAACGAGGCAAGGTCGACGCTCTGTGAGGTGAAACTAATACAAGCTCAATAATAATAGCAAATAATAATATAAGCTCATGACGTCAGCAATGCTCCTCGGTTTCGCCCTTTTCTCACCTCTCAACAATTCTTCTTCAACAATTTTATTATTATTTTTTTTTTAAGGATTTTGGTTTCACTTGAAAATAGCATTTTTAGGAATTTATAATAATTGTTGACTCATACATTTGGAATAAAAATCGGTTCGAATTCCCCCTTTTATGAGTATACTTCGATACATTTAGAAGGTTAAGAGTGCGATTTAGTTTGGTTTGCGACCTCGTTTGCGTGATAAATTTCGGTAATGAAATTAGCCTTTTGAAACCGTCGCCACGGATGACAGAAGAGCAAACCGAGGTTGTCGTATTAAGACGCTACACGGTGACTTGGTTCCGCTCATGGTTGAGGGGTCTAATTTTCTGTTCAGATTAGAAGAGGCAGAAACTGGAAATGTCAGAGCGGGGACTTCGCCTCGACGAAACATAACCCATTCGAGAGAAGATCCTCATCAGACGTTTGGATTATAATGATTTTTTAAAAAATGGCACAGATCATAATCGAGCTCCGGAGTAAATTTTTCACTGCACCTCCACAAAATGTATCGGTGTAATTTACAAATAAAAAACACCACTATATTTCCTATAAAAGGCGAAATTTTTTCAATAAAAAATGTTTTGTCCTCGCTAAACGTAAAAACTCATCGTCTCGCTTTTTCAAACCCATATGAAAAACTAAAGGACACTCTTCTTCAGTCAGAACAATGAGGATAAAATTGCTCAACTTCAATTCCTGTCCACCCTCTCCCCTTCTTACCCATCTAATTTTACTCACTTACAAACGTCACAGTCAAACTGCCTGCGCTTCCCTCGAGTCTCCCTAGACAGCATCAACCAATTAGAAGTTGGCCCTTGCGGTTGCGGCAGATTCGGCAAATCCTTGCCGTCTCGCCCTCGAAAGTTCAGCAACGTTAGCTCAGTTCAATTCTCTTCTGCCCTTCCGGAAAGTTGCGTTGGTTTGTACGGAGACAGCCCCTGCAATCTCTCTTCTCCTGCATAACCTCGGTTCTAAATCTCGACGTTACATCAGCTCCTCACATTCTCCAAGACTCCAAAAATAGTTCGGCCGCATTCTCGTGCGTGATCTTCATCCGAATTCTGACCTTGCAGAATACACCTGTTACTCATGAAATGTCTTTTGTGGAAATTTGACTGTAATCTAATATTCAAGAATGAAAATCAACATCAATACTCAATCAGTTTCGGAGCTTTTAATTATTTCAGTAGTCCTCATTATATTATTACTTTGATTTGTCAGTTTTTCCAGCGCACAATTCTCGAACCGAATTGTAACTACTAAACATCCACTTTATTAATCAGAAAATATTCTTAGGTATTTTGTATTAAAAAATATGGAAATTCTGAGCCGGCTCGGTGCGTCATTGTATTGAATCGGTGTATTGTATTGAATCAAAACTCGAACAAGCCGAGATTCTTCGAGCGTCGAGGTGTAGTGGAAAGTCAAAGGGGCACGTGCTTCGAACACGAGATGATTTATCACGCGATGATGTATTCCTTCGGGAGAAATCTGATCGAACCTACGCTATCGGTCAAAGACTCGAACGAATACGAATATTTGTATTACTTCGGAACGTCTGGAAATCCTAGGCCACTGGAAATCACCTGAGAGCGACTCTGACGTGGTTGCAAACTATTGGGAATCGGTCTCAGTCTTAAAGATTCACTATGTGACCTGCGAGTGACTGATGTTGCTTGAAAAGTATTCGCCCCGTTCGAAAGCCAATCGTTCAGATTGCGATTCTTGTCACAATCCGTTCGCTCCGAGCTACACCAAGAATCCAGTAACAGAACCGACGGGTTTGAACGTGTCCTAAAGTTAACTCGGCGGAAAAACGGCCACCGAGGGCAAGAAGTCGATAGACAACCGAATGGGATTAAACTGTCCCTTGGGGGAGGGAACCTACGATGAAGAATTCACTTAGTGTTAGGAGTGCATGAGAGGTCGTCGAGTGAGAGAGAGTGTGACGTGAATCCTTTTGGGTCACTTTGAGCTCGTAAAGAAAGGGATACAAGTCAGGAAGGAGAATGAGAGAGAGGTCAGAAGGGGAGAACCGAGAACTGAGACTGGAGAAGGGGTCCGTGGGTATCGCTCCTTGACGCTACGTGAGCGCACTTTACAATCCGACGTTTCACTTAGCTCATCAAATTCGCGAGCTGCCCCGACTAGCAACTTTTTCAATTCTTCTCGCCTCTCGGACTTGCAATCAATTGTAAGATCCAGAATTTTTCAACAATTAAATCCAGAATGCCGAAGTCCTGGAAGGAGTTTTAAAATTTGCATGCCTCGACATTAATAGAATGTTTTCGATGGAAGTGCGTCTATTCGAAGTTATCAAGAGACCCGCTGAGGTTTTCGTTTCAAATTGTGACACAATGCTGAATTTGATAGTTATGTAAGCTTGAGATCCAATTGCTCAGGGAATGGGCAAAACCCTGTTGACACATATTCCATATTTTTTTCGTCACCTTGTCGCATTTTGGGTTGTAAGGGAGAGAAAAACCAGGCGACTCATTCTCCGATTCTTTACTTGCTGGCCGAGCAGTTTCGCCCGTTCGAGCATCTTCAGGGCGACTTGGTGCCATACGCTGTGGACCCTACGGATCCAGGTCACCCTGAAGATGTTCGAATGGGCGAAAGTGCTCGACCGGCCAATAAAGAATCGGAGAATGAGTCGCCTGGTTTTTCTCCCCTCACAACCCTTGGATACTCCATATTGTTTTCATCCCATAGATTAGTGGGCATGTAGTTTGCTAAACTCTCACTCAAATTCGTGCAGCTAACTAAACAGAAACATGATATTTGGCGTCATCAAACATGATATCACTACTCACGGTCAATAGGAGCCCACCAGTTTAGTCCAAAAGCCAAAACTGGGTCACAGTTCAAGGACGTTCAGAGCGGAAGGAAGTGCGGTAAGGGTTGGAACTACCCAAGACAAGGACTGATAAGAAGGCTCCGGGTGAGAGTTGTTGAAGCCAACGGGAAACTTCGCACCGGAACGAAGCTCAAGTTCATTGACTATTGCGATTCCGACTTCAACGGTTTCGCCATCCGTTTCGACGAAAGATGTTGAGATGGTGAGGAAAGTCGAGCTAGCAAGGGGCCAAGTTTCCCGAAACCCTTCCTTCTTGGCTGCTTCCAAGCGGTTGATCTTTGGGCTTGTGACGGGCACAGCGCTGTCAAACATTCGCGTCGCTGTCATTCCGAAACTTACGCGTATCATTTAATACCGAAACAACGTAGAACATACCAGAAACTGTTCTTGCTGCTGATCCGGAAGCTTCCCGGGCGAGGTATACAACAACCGCAGAACAACAATTGTTTCATACATCCAGTCGTCCCAGAAGGGAAACGGGTGAATTGAGGGGTGAAACTAGTGGTGACCTTGTCGGTTCAACAGAGAGACAACCGAAACGGCCGACAGTTGAAGCAGTCCTGTCATGTTCAGTTGGCATCAAGTTTTGTGACAGTTGTTGATGCTAATGCTTTTTCTATATTGAATTCCTAGCATATCACAGCCGTTGGAGACGAAGCTGATGACATGTCCAGTGAGTTCATCCGTTGCTTGTCAATAGGGGCCGATTAGTTCTGAAAAATAACTCAAATTCGAAGATGGCTGGTTCACAAATTAATTAAGTTGAATTTCAATCAAAACCGAAACCAAAGGTGTGCATAGATCTCAAAGAACTTCAATGAGTCGGTAACAGGTATAACCAATTATAAAATTAAGAAACTCATAAAAAGACCGCAACGTTAGTACTCTAGCTGTTACTGAAAAACAAGCCAGAAGGTCCAAAAATAGAAAAACGCACGAATTAATTATGTATATATATTATATAATAATAATGCAGCACTGCAGTATGTGAGCCTGACGATAGAAGCCAAATTTAGTAAAATGGGATCATATTTTTTGCAAGTGCACCCTAACATGTATAACCAGCCCTGATGGGGAAATCGAGTGTCATACACTCAACGTTACAACGTATCGTGGTATCTAATGTATGGCTAAAGAAATGAGCCATTGTCTGGCCAAAAATGATTCTTGTTGATATTTCAAATAAGTGGGTTATATTTTTTTCCCTTTTATTGGCTACTAGGATTCCACATGTCTTGAAACGTAGAACATCAAACCTTGTGGGGGTAGGATGGACAATACAAAGGTTTATCATTGAATAATAAACCAATATGCATTTTCTCTATGACAGCTATGAAGGGTAAAAGACGAATAGGAAAAAATACGCCATTTTCCTTGCAGAATGCCTTATACTTAAGTATAATTATACGTTAATAATCTCAGTAAACTGCTCTTACTGTGGACAATGTGGGCATCTAGTTCCCTAAGGGCACCATTTTCTTAAGGGTCTGCGCGCAGTGGCTATTTCGTTCCGCCTTTTCCCCTTGGAGCAGTGCAGGGCTTGTTCCTTTTTCAAGACGAAAAGATAAGGAAATCTCTTTTTTCTACTGCTGCAGGAACGCATTCGTTGCTCCTTTCCATCTTATTAAACCTTAGTAGTTTGTCTATCTCAGCGAATGACTCAAGTTTGCATTTTTAACTCGAACTCTCGCTCAACCTCGTTTGACTTCATCAATCTTTCGAGAAAAGTGGAAAAACTCCTGGATAAGTGCATCTCATTATGGAATGAAGAAAGAGGGTTGAGATTACAATTTTTTGAGAAATATTGCGATGCTGAATATGAGCCACTGCGAGATATGAGACAATTGGTTATCACCCCGGTATTGTTTTGTAGGACATTTATGTAGCCCTGAAGACCTAGACAAGAGAAGAGTACCATGGAAAAAGAGCTGGCAAATTTAACTCCCCCTCATCTCAATAACTATTTTGTATTATTTTTTTCATGAAACAGAACATTTTGGCTGTTGGCAAGCTTCATGTTTAAGCTGTTAGCACAGTTTTAATGTGTATCAATCCCAGAGGAAAAATCAGTCTTGCCCTGAGATCGAACACGAAATATCCCCATCCAAAAAAGGACTACCCCAGCAGTCTTCAAAGAGTCAGAAAGCAAGCTGTTCTATCGATTTACAGAGGAGGGTGATCTTTGACACGTCCGTGAAGGCTCTTCATTTCATTTGAAGGCTTTTTGGGAAACGAGGTTCAACTGTGTGTCCAGAAGAATGCCGAGGTAGCTGATGCCAATCTCAGGAGAAGAGCACCATGTGCATCGGAGTCGTAAATGATCGTGGACTTCCCGTAGTTGATGACATCATGTCGCATATTGAGGAACAGGTTATTATTTGGTCACCAGAGAAGGTTGGATCTCACAGTTCGCCCCAGAACTAACTCAAAAGAACAGCTTCATGTCGTCTGAGAACAGCAAAGAGTGGACATCGTGCAAACCGAACCCATCAGCAGAAGAAAAAAGAGGTCCCTTATCTAATCCCTGAGGCACTTCTGGTAATACGACAAAAGCCTCGTTCACTGCTCCGTACACAGTGGCGCTGATATTTGCGACCATATTGTCAAAAAGAGCATCTCAAACCAGCAATGTTGGAAACTTTGCTCGATGGGAACTGAGTACTTCAGCTTGACACCAAGGAATCGATCTTGGTGAGCTCCTTATCAATTATTGTTATTCTAGAAGACAATTAGGAAGTGTATTAGAAAGATACTGCATTCAACTATCTAGAAGTAGCATTTGGAGGAAATCAATGCATCCTAATAAATGTCTTGAGTAGTTATGTCTGATTCATCCCTCATCTAGAACCGACCATAAAATAAATTTTCCGTTCTTTCAGGGATATTCCACCGAATTATGGCAACGAATCATAAAAAGCCGTTAATAACACGAGGTGGTCTGGGATACGAAATAATACTGTCCAAATTCATCATTCCGCCATGACGATAATCTCACTCAACAGTGAACGATTGGATCGACTGAATCCATGCCGAGGTTATGGACGTTGAAAAGTTCCTCACTCAAATCTGTTGATGCCTCGCGCGTAATGATGCATAAATTTGGGTTACGGTCGGAACTGGAACAAGTAGAACTAGCCAGAGGACAATCTGAGTGGAAAGCTCGGGGTATTAGCAAAGCTCCCGCAAACAGGTTTTTCGAGCGCAAATACCCGTGAAAATAATAAACGCTCTTCCATCCAACGTAAGGGCGAGTTTTCCCATCGGTTTTGGAAATTTTGCCGAATGAGACCAAACACGAGACCGATCCCCTAGTATTCAACCTCCTCGACGATCCCCGGGGCCTTTTCCGCTCCGGGAAAATCTGGCGTCACAACAAAAGACAGATTACGAGTGACAAACGTAGGATTAAAACGTCGGTTTCGAGTCTTGCTCTGTTTTTACCCATGGGCCGAATTCGCCCAGTGAATTTTCCTTTTGCGAATGTTTCAAAAGCTGCCCCTGCAAGCTGTCCTGTTCTGTTCGACGACCGCTCTAATTTCGCGACTCAGGATCTCTTCCAAGCTCAGCCTGCGGCGTTCGAGAAGGACAAACGATGTTTCCACTCCTGCATCACATCTACCCAGTTTCCTGCTGTATTCCAACGTAGGATTACGTCTATTAGGCCTGTGTCCGCCTTTTCCACGGTCGGCTTTTTACAGCCAATTTGATGCTGTTCTTCTTTTATTTTTTTTCTATCCCCTCTCCACCAGTTCCCTTTGTCTCTTCTCTTTCGTCTCGTCTCGCCCCCTGAAATAAAAACAATTTATGTCGCCTTCCCTGAGCGAAAAAAGTTAAGAACGGCCGTTGCTAGACGCCCTTAACAACGGCCGCTCTTTCGCCAAACTGAGACGTCTAAATCGCTTTCGACAGGAACAAATAACGGCTGGCTAAATAGCAAGCGCTTTAACAATTTTGCAGCCTCTTATTTGTCTCGAGCTCGTCTCGGTGGGGTGAATGTAAACAAGGTTCAATTGTTTCTGATGAGTGACTTTTTTCTCAATGATAAAGCTAATTATCGCCGCAAGTGATGAAAACGAGTCTTCATTTTCTAAATCACGATTCCTTCATGAATTTGTTTTTGACTGGAAAAACAAATAAAGGACGACAACGGCAAAAACTTTCGATTCTTTTCCTTTCCTCTTATTTTAACACAGCGGCAAAGTCGAGCCTTGAATCTTCACGATAAAAAGAATCCGCGGCAAAGAACCGCCGTTTTAAGGGTCTTTCATTCTTAGTTTGCGGTTTGACAATCATTAGAATTCGCGCGAGTCGAATTACAATCTCGGAGAGTGTTTGAACAGTGAAAACACGATGGGAAAAATTCGAGGTGAGCTGGAAAAAATAGTTGGGGAAGCGACAGCCGAGTCGAGTACGGAGACTTCAATAGAGGTCTCTTTTTACTTTTTTTTTTTTTGCGGGAGAGTGCTCTAACGGGGCCGGATGAACGAGGTTGCTAGGGACGAACGTTGGCGGAGGCTGACACTCGAACTTGTATGGTTGGGACGTGCCTTATTTTCTTTTTTGCTTACTCCAACACCAATCTCTTTTCACTTGGGCTTCGCCAGGGCAGTTATTGAATTTAAAAAGCGAGAATTCCGCGGTTAGCGGAAGCGCCGCGGCTACAGTATTACTAATTAAGTGCAGCACGGATTTCCGCTATTTTTTCCCCAACTTCCTATGTCACAAGGATATACCTCTGGCCGAACATTGCCACCAACCGCAGTTCGGTGCCGTTTGTGTGCGATGGAAAAATTCCGATGAAAAGATATCGTATTCTTGTCGCAATATTTACCGAACTTCGTTGCAAGTGATGGAATATTCAGGCGAAAAGCTGGTCTGATTCAGAAAAAAAACAGTGTATCTGAAAATTATAGTTTCTTCTTCTTCTTGACTAAAGCTCGATGTATTGGTTGCAATTTCTGAAATTAATTTTTCGCAAATTACATGGTACTTAAGCCAATTTATTATGAAGGGATCAGATCCACTCGCTGTGATTACAGTCAGCCATGGGCACTGGGCACTACCTGTCGTGGACACCAACAGTCCACAATCTTGATGTCCGGGGGTTGTGAGGGGGAGAAAAACCAGGCGACTCATTTTCCGATTCTTTATTGGCTGGCAAAGCACTTTCGCCCATTCGGGCATCTTTAGGGCCCACAGGCCTATAGGGTCCCCTCACATCAATAAATGAGACGACAAGGAAAAGAAGTCCACAAACTTTGTCACCAAAGAGCTACAGTCACCCAGAATGACCAAAATTCATCATCACCATCGTGGTTGAGACCAGCTTCTCGTCATTGGTCATCTAAACCGTCAGTTTGGATCATCAACAGTCACAGTTTTCTTCTGCTGTAGCCGTCACTAATCTTTGCCACCAACAGTCGTCAGTTTTCGGCTGCAGTCACCAGTCATTGCAGTGAGGAGTAGAAGAACAAAAGAAATCACCTTTGTGGTCAACACCAGCTGCTTTTCCAGGTACCGTCGGCTGGCAGTTTGGATCACCACCAATTGTAGCCTCCATGTGCTGTAGCCGTCACTAGTCTTGATCACCAACAGCCATTAGCTTTGGTCACAAAGCGGTGATTTCCTTGAGTAATAGGCATTATCAGTCACCAATCTTGGGTAACCCATTTTTATCACCACCAGCCTCTAGGTCACTATAGGTTGTAATCACCAATAATCTACATCATCACCATTATCACCAGTATGGTGGTATGGTTACCACCATTGGAAATTGTGGTTGTGGAGTCTGCAGCTGACCATTCAGCTGACCCAGTTGCACGTTGCAGATGAGGGAACCGACCAAACTACCTAACGTTTTTTAATTCAAGGATCAGTCGAGAATCCCTTGTGAAGAAGTCCCTTCACTGAAATAATGAGAACTAGACCAAGCTGTAGAAGCTACTGGAGGCTAACGAGCTGACCTAGCAGGGAATTGGCGCTGTGCTTAACAACCAAACCTATCGAGAAGGTAGCGGTAGCGAATTAGAATCAACCCATCGTCATTTCTCAAGGAGAAACGGTGGATTTTCCCACAGTGGTCAAAACTTGTCCATAAGTATTGTTCCCCACCGTTGGCGAACCTCCAAGACTACTCTACCTTCTTCGTTTGCACTTTTTCCGTTGAATTCGCATCATCTTTCACAATATATTGCATTTTTACAACCATTTGTCAATTTATAGAGCCCTCACAATGAATGAATCGAATCTGATGGTATCTCATACGCGGAAACTAGAACTACAGGGGCGAGATAGTCGTAATGATGCGTTCAAGGGTTCGGTTTGGCGGGTTCGCATTTCAAGGGACGTCATTTACGTAACGAGGTATTCAGAAGCGCGAGGAGACGATGCTGCCCTTGTCGGCGGGTGTTGGTCTGACGATCGTGTTGTGGCTAGGAGACCCGAGGAGACCGCAATCGCCGTTTGGCTCCGGAATTCTCCAAGGCTTGTATGGCCTGCTTCCTTTCTTAGCAGCGATAATGTGCTCTACTATGGAATCAAACGGGTTAATTTCTTATCGGAAGAGGGACTAGATGAAAAATTGATTTGAAACGATACCGAAATATATTTTCGATCAGCAGGAAATATCTCAACTACACAAAATTCCGGACATGAATAAAAATTACTTGTTTTTTTTTTTAGTGATGGAAAAACTTGCAGATGACAAGACTTGTTAATTAATCGGGTACTGAACTGTTGATGTTTCATTGACATCATGTCCTCTCAACTTGACACTGATTGCCATTGTTTGGCACGGTTTTTTGTCTTGGAGGGTCTCAACTGCGTTGATAACGATTGACGAGGGTCGGCGCCATAGAGAAATTCCCTTCAAGCCGCTTCTCGTAGCTTCTCATAGCTTACCGTCTTATCAATATCACGACATCGAAAATAGAATGTCATCTGGTGCTCCAGGTCAACTATTGGATGGCTTCAACGAGTTAATTTAATCAGCTTGTTCAAAAATGCAGCATTCCCATGATTTTCAAAATTGCCGCTTATTGAAACGGTTACGATTTTACTGCTTTTTGTGATGAAATTTAGTGGATGAAATAGAGGTAACCGCGAAATAGTGGTTGGATCTGTAAAACGCATGGTAACATAATTATTTTTCTTGTGACGCAATGAAGAACAACCGCTGATGACTCGAACGCTTCCATCTTCCTTCTCGATGCCACTAATTTGGCTCGCATCCCTTACACGCTATGGTATACGCTCACTTAAGAGAATCGGGGTGTGGCTGGCCGTAGGCTTGTCGTACATACTAACGGTAATTGGATATTGGCTATTTATCCTTGGCCCAAGCGTCTCGCAATCAATATTACTCACTGCACTGGCGCCACTAGTTTGCTGCAAGTCTCATCGTGGAAGTCGTATCGGATGGACGAATATCTCACTTCACAAAAAAACAATCGTTGCTCAACTCGTATAAAATATATTGAGATTTTGCGTTTTTTGGAGCAACGGTGATTAAAAGAGCTGATTGGAGTTGATTTTGATTCGGTTCAAACTGTTCAAGCACGATTCCAGAATCGAGATATCACTAGGCTGATAAATTTGCTCCCTATGTCAACAGCATGTACACAAGTTTCTTTTTACTTCACCAAGACTTTGGTCGACTGATAACGTTGACAGATTGTCAATATAAATATGCACTCTCGTAATTAAAGGAAGTATTGCTACGTTTGTTGAAAAATGCTCTCGTACAGGGACTTTTTTCACTCCTCTGATACGTCCTGTATGTTTCTTCGAATTTCATGCAAGAGCACTTACCTCGAGAGCCTTAATCCTGGTACAGGAGTAGCACTTCTCTCGCTCACGAGTCTCGACGCACCACGTTTCGTGCGAACGGTCAAGTGCACTTCTTTGTCTTTTGTATCCAGATCATTTTCTCTGATAAGGCTCCTCGTTCAAAAAATCCTCGCTCCGCATTCATTTTCAAAATTTCAATAAAGGCTCATTATATTCGATTAAAACGAAATCGAACGTTTTATTTTATAACTGTGTTCTCACCATTTCCCGTGCTTCTTTCCTAGGGCTCAATATCCTTTAAACGTAAACGCCTTCGGCTTAGCTGTTTAGTCCGACATAGACCGGAATAATACCGCTGAGAATACAGAAAGAGAAGCGATACGAATAAAAGAGTTGGAAAGATAGTGGGCAATGGTTGGGAGGAAAGTTCGGTTAGAGCGGTTGGGACTTTAGCCCAGAAAGCGAATATCCATTTCGGGAAAGAGCTCTTATCGCACAACGTGATACCTTAATTACTAATTTATTTCCAAAAGGGCGAACGTTGGGCGGCCGAAGGTGAGTTCAGAAATCCCCTTGGGATGGGGTACGCTCTTAGTTCACCTCTTGAACGTCCTACATCCGACCATCGGAAAATTCAAGGCGGGAAACTTTTCCCATATAACATTTGCTAAGATAATGATTGAGACGCAAACTAAATATATAAATAGCACCTCCGACCGAGGATGTACATAATAAAACGGTAAGCGAGCTTAAAGTAAACGTCGCTTGCATGCAAATCGACGAAATTCCACGAACTCCTGCAAAGCTCTAATGCAACCGTCGCCGGATGGGAATTCCGCAAATTCACCCTAATTCTCATCGGACTCAAGCAACTGAAATTATTCGAGGTCGATATCTGCTTTTGAATATCGGCTTCCGCTTATATAGTTCGATTGGCTTTCTTCTCTAATCCTTCCAGCCATTCGTCGAATTATATAACTGTATACGTGAATCGTAAGCTTCGTTAATAAACGACCTAGGTTCGCTAATAGGGAAGGATTACAGGAATTATAATTTCGATTTAAAAAGTTCCAATTAGAGTACATCGAATGCGAACTTCAGAAGTGCATTTTGTTATTTCGGCCATTCTATTAGTGTACAAACCGTAATAACATCATTTACAGAAACTTAGAAACTGATTTTAATTTTTTTTTTTTTTATTCATTCATTTACTTAGAAACAGATTTTAATTTTTTTTTATTCATTCATTTACTTAGAAACAGATTTTAATTTTTTTATTCATTCATTTACTTAGAAACTGATTTTATTATTTTTATTCATTCTGATTATTTTTCTCCGTTTACAATAGAATGTGGAACAAAGTAATCGACTATTAAAAAGCGCAGTGTTTTCCAAAAATATTGCGCAGTCGTATTGCCAATATGTTATTCAGAACACGCGAATAATATTCGACGATTGAAGTCATTGATTAATTTCTCGATTTCATTGTCAACAGGTCTGATGTCACGGCGGCAAAAAGGAATGATGCCTTTCCTATTCGAGGATTTCAACATGGGTGAGTGCATAGTGTATTATTGAAACAGTTCCAACGAAAAAATTGGGCACTGCAAATTTCATAGAGCATCTCCAATAGATTTTTCACCATGTTCCGCAGGGCAATATTTGAGGGAATACTTTAAAATTTATCGTTCCCTTTTGGTTTTGCCCAATGAGTGCAACTACTTCCCAATAACGAATCGCTATATTGATACATCGTGTAATTATACTATTTTAACATTTGAAAAACGTTGCAAATGATCGTGCAATGGTTTATTATTTGCTTCAATAATTATGAAAGAACACCACCCATTTCAAATCAAGTTTTTCATCAATTTGATTTAATAAATTTTTGCTGAATTTATTTTAAAATTGATAATTTTGAAGAATGTTTTTAATTTTTGGCAATTCATGATAAATTCAATTTGTATTTTTTCGCTAAATTTGATTTAAATTTTAAAAATATTTGAAATTAGTGTTTGACAAGTATTACAAAAATTGCAAAACGATTTTTAAATAATTTTATTTGATTTAAATGTGTAATTTTTCATAAATTTGATTTGATAAATTTTTGATAATTTTGATTTGATACATTTTTGCTAGATTTTTTGCCCTAAGGTACAGCTAAATAATTATATAGTGTTAGACGTTCATTCCAACGAGTAAAGGACAATTTTTATATTTCCAAGAATTATCGAGTTAAGATACCTTCTTGCGGAATTTCTGAAAATCTTGAAAATTCAACATTGAAGGTGCGATAACTCGAAAACCATTATAGCTATTTATAGACTCGCTTATGTTTTCATTCGATTCAACGTGCAAAAATCTATCGAAATTGATTTCAAACACAGCTTTGTCCAAAAAACCTTCGAAAATACGAATCTTCTCCCCCCTTAAAACCTCCCAAAAATGCTCTTAAAATTGAGGAAGTAATCTAGCTAAAGAATTGGGTCATTGTCAGGCCCAGATTGATTTTCGGTGAACATTACAAAAAATTAGGTCCTATGATTTCGAGCTGATGTAATTCATGAACCATTAGTGAAACCGTATTAGTCTCTAACTCGTTCAAATGTTCTCAGTTGAAAAAAATTAATGACTTTTCGAAATTCGGCGACCACGATCAGGTGACAAACTTAAATGAACTCGAACGACACAGCTGCGCGGAAATTCGCAAAATTCAAGTTCAACCCTTTTTCGGAAAAAAGAGTCTTATAGCGCTATTTTTCTTCAGCAGACGACGAAGATCGACGAATTACAAACACAATTGTTAATAAATTCAGCGCGAGTCGTAAACATATATATTTCGCTCCCTCTTGCCCTTAAGGTTCATTTGACCGCCCTAGTTTTATATAACTTCGGCCTTTGACGACGTACTACAGTATAAAAGGCGTATATAAGCTAGAGCTCTCGAGCGCTTACGGTATCGTAACTCATTTTATTGTCTCAATTCGCAATCATTTCCAATAAACCCTGCACTGCGGCGCGATAATTAAAATTGTTCCTCCTTTTTACCACTTCCCTTTATGGAAAGTCGCTCGAGAGTTTTGATTTTAGCAAGGGTCCATTTTTATGTCCGTGCTAATTATAATCTAGGGTGCGGAGTTTTAGCAGTTCGGTCTTGACTCTTAAAAATAATTCCATCTTATAAGCTTAATCCGTGGGGGGTAATTTTGAAAAAGGAAAAAATACGTGAAAATTTGAAATCTTAAATTTTTGTTGGAAACTGAACTTGAAATGTGATACCCCATTTGTTAATTAACCGACTTCAAACAAGGAGGAGGTTACTATGGTCGTCTAGCGGGATTTTTTTTTTTTCGGTATGTGTTGTCCACCGGCATTCAGCTCCTGTACGTCCGATCGGGTTACTTTTTTTTTTGTTTGAAAGGGTTACTATCCAGGTAGGTCCCATAATTTTTTCAATTGAGTCCATCCAGTAGTTACGTCTCCAGACGCGGAGAAACGCCGGAAAACGTGATTTTTTTTTATTTTTTTTTTAAAATTATTTCCTGTTATAGTTGATGAGTACGTCTGTTCATTTCTCAACAGTTTATTTAACAGATTTTTATTAATTTAGGGCGCGATAAATTATATAACACGCGATGTACAAAATATAAAAAAATTAAGTACAATCAGTCAAGTCATAGTAAAGTGTATATTTAAATGTCTTATGCACATTGTACTTGAAAAAATGTACTACATGAAAAAATGTCGACGCTTCCTTTTTATTTTACATCTTGATTTCACCTGTTAATAAATCATTTCCACGACGGAGAAAGTTGAGTCTATCGAGAAGAGGGAAACTTATCTTCATTGACTTGAGGAAGGGGAACTTATCTGTAATAAGTCCGGGCGAAACACGGGAGAACCGAGTAACACGATAAAAGGCGATCGGGGATGGTTTCGGGTTACAAGTTTGTTGCTTCTCGCCCCGTTCAGCGGTTCATTCTATCTCCTTCTCATCTTTCCTATCTCATCTATCTCTCTCGAACTCTCATCCTCCCGAATAACCCTCCACGTCCTCATCTTCTCCACGAACAAATTCAATAATCTCATCACTTGGGAAATCCTTTCAAGTAGGTCCTACCTCGTGGAATGGCGGGGAAGCAAGGCGCAACAAGTGTCCGCCGCTTCGTCCCGCGCTTCCAATTCGGTCAGAAAATGCTCTATATTGCGCACATTATTGTCATGAAGATGACAATTTGCACCCATTATGGCATTGGTATAGCATGAAACTATGTGCAGTTTACTGTAGTGTACATCATATTAATGATGATGCCATCTTTGGTACTTAGAAGTTTTTAAATACAAAAATCCGCTAATTTTCATCCAAGTTCTTTCGAAAAATTCAGGATATTAATTCCGCAACTTATAACCTCTGTAACGTCGAAACTGTGGTGAGCATAGATCACCACGGCTAACTAACCAATAATGAAATCGAGAAACTCTGAAAAATATACCCTTCCATTTGTCAACCGTTTTGCTTTATATATGAGCAAATCAAGAGAACTTAACTTCTGTGATAATAGTTTGAACAGGAAGCTCGCCGTCCCAAACCGGTTACTCAATATCTGGCCACGCAAAGCTTTCCCTTGCTTGAAATTCACATGTGTCAGTCTAGGGAGAAGAAATAATGAGCATTGACGAGGGTTTTGTCAATTTTTCGGATGCACAAAATGGTTTTCAATTCATTTTTCGGATACGGTGGTTCTTAAATAATATACCATCAAAATTGCATTCCGTTCAAATTGTTCGTTACGAATTTCCTCCCCTCCAATTTTCTTACAATAATAATAATAATAATAATAATAATAATAGGTAATAATAGAGATAATAATAACACCAATAACAACAAAAACAACAACAATAATAATAATAGGTAATAATAAAGATAATAATAACACCAATAACAACAAAAACAACAACACAACAACAACAACAATAATAATAGTAATAGCAATAGCAATAACAACACAACAACAGCAACAACAACAAAAACAACAACTACAACAACACCAACAACAACAACAATAATAATAATAATAATAATAATAATAATCAATGATGTGAGGGGGTCGTAAATTGTTGTTCATCGCGGGATTGCAATTATTTACTGTCGAATTCCTAATGCAAATTTTAACCACTGCAATATTCGCAGCCGGCAGATTGGATCTGCTCATCCAACGTTGGTGAGTGTTGTGTGAGAAGAGGTTACACAACTATAGCTGTTGAGAGAGGTTGAAGAAACGCGAGACTTGTGGCAAAGAAGACGTCACAATAGGACAGGGATGAGGGAGATTCAGCGAGCCGGTTTGTTTATTCTGCCAACGCCTCCGGTGTAAACGGCGGTATTCCTTTATTTCTCTGTCAACCCCCTGACTCCACTTAACGTCTAAGCGCGTGCTAGTTGTATATCTCTTATTTGACATCTGATTTAAAGAACGACGACGATATTCGACGATAGAATAATCGAGATTCAAGGTTTAAGACAAATGTTGACAAATGTTTACGAAAATGTTTTGAAACGAAATTCAAATGAACTAAGGATACTCGTTTTTTTTAATTTAATTTTCGAATTTTACCCCAATTCTCAACTGTAGAAGCCCAATTTATATTTGATTCAAACCACTTTATATTTATTAAAACCCACATGTTCTATACAATTTTAAATTTATTTCATACCATGTAGATCATTTCACACCATATGATAGAATTCACCTGCAAAATTATGGCATAATTATAGCGAGTTATTCAGCAACAAACCTCTGTAACCGCGCCACCAAAAAAAAAGCTTTCCTTTTTTAATATGTTTTGTTTTACGTTTCATGGCATGTGGGTTACGAACATCCAATGAAAAAAATAAATAAATCTGTCTCCGCCATCAACAATTTTTTGAAGAAAATATACATACGACCTAACTCTTTTGAATTTTTTTTTTCAAAAATCATTCATGGTCTGAGGTCGCTCAACTCAAGCCAAATCGCTATCTCAATTATCAGGTTATTTTCGGCCGATTTTGTAGGGGGGAAATTATATTTTCTTATGTTTCTGAAAGACGAGTGTTATCGCAGCATTTGTGTAGAATCGCAGAGATTTTTAAAAATTTGGCTAGAGGGTCAATTGTCATAATTTGTAAAGCTATAAAAATCGTTCTGTACTCGTTAGATTGCTCGTCAAACACTCTCATAAGCTGTATCGTTGGGTGATGAAATTAGATAGTTAAGAAAAAGACAAATATTTAATATTACGATTTTCACCAACGTTTGCCCTTATTGTAACCAATATGTTGTTTGAAAGATACGTTCATAAATTTTCAAGATAGTGGATAATTTTAATACATTCCATGTTTTTTGAAAACTTCTACGTTTTAGTTTCCGAAAAACACAAAATGCTTAAAACTCACCAATTCCTAATACGTGTGGATGGTTTTGGTTTATTATTCAATAATAAACCATTGTAATCGCCCAAGAAAAAAAAATTTCTAACCCCCCCTCAAAATTTGATGTTTTACGTTTCAAGGCATGTAGAATCCGAATATCCAATAAAAAAATTTCTGTCCGTCCGCCGTACGCCGTTAGCAGTTTTCCGGCCAAACTGTAAGAGCTAAAAATTTGAAATTTTCACCAAAAATCAATCTCGGTCCTACGACGGCCCAATTCTTGAACCAACTTGCTAGCTCAATTTTAAGGGTATTTTTGGGGGGTTTTGAGGGGGAGAAAATTCATATTTTCCAAGGTTTTTCAGAAAAATGTGTACGTGGTATCAAATTATATAGATTTTTGGACGCTGAATCGAATGAGACCATCGCCGGGTCGATAGCTTTATTGGTTCTCGAGTTATCGCAGCTTTTGTGCCAAATTTGGGAGATTTTCAGAAATTTGACATGAGGGTATAACTCGAGAGTTCTTGGAGCTATAAAAATCGTTCTATACTCATTGGAATGGTCGTCAAACACTCTCTCCAGCTGTATCGTTAGGCAATAGGTTCAGCTTTTAATTAGGAAATTAAGAAAAATAAAAATTATTTTAATTACAATAGTTGCTACGGAGTTTTCCCCTATAGTTACCATCTGTATCTGATTGTTCAGAAATGTTCGGAATATTTAAAATGACAGATGGATGGTCTTCTTAAATCAATATTGAAGCAAAATAATAATAAACCACTGTACAATCATTTGCAGCGTTTTTTTCTCTCCTTGAACACAACTTTGAAATGATACTGATTAAAATCAAATGAATTTATAAATCCAACCAATTCTAAAATAACATAGCATTTCACGAAAATCGCTTGTAACTATTCAACTTGGTTACTCTGCAAGTCGAACTTGCTCACGCGGTAACGTAACATTTATGTTAACTCCATTCTGGTTAATCCGCTACAAACGCCTTGCCCAGCGACCGCGCAGAACCTAATAGGCATTCAGATGACAATGTAATTCCCTGTCTGCGACGGTGGCGCATTTCAGTGCTCCGGTGCACGACGATAGTACGAGTTAACTTGGCGTCACTTAGCTGTCTCGTTTGGTTACATACAAGATAACTTCGGATGGGAAGGTGACGTGCGGACGATGATGAAGGCAACACCCTAAACAGCCCTTCGGTGCCTCGGTTTTCCTGAGGAATATTCATGAAGTAGTAGGTGAGGTTTCCTTATTTAGGAAGTGAATTTCAAACTAAACTCCCCTCTTCATCGTAGGATGTGAAATTCGCGCTTGGTGAACTGGAGAGGCGAAATCAAATTGTCGGGTAATTTTGAGCGAATAAATGCAGTTTACTGCGTGAACCGGCAATAAAGGTGTTTAAAGGGCTTCATGGAATCTCACTAGTCAACATCTCTAGGTACATTCAGCCTTACTGTCGTATCCCAAGAGGAAGCGTCTCGAATGATACAAACGGTAGCAGAGATATAAGATTCGACCCTTACAGACAGAGACATAGTACGCCTCAAGTCACGAAAAGGAAAAACGCTGCAAATGATTGTACTGTGGTTTATTATTCTTTCGCTTCGATAATGATTGAAGTAGATTATCCATTTGTGATGGTAATTATTCCGAACATCTGTGAACGTTCCCAGCGAAAAACAGATTGGTAACTATAGCAGAAAACTCGGTAGCAACTATTGTAATTTTAATCATTTTTATTTTTCTTAATTTCCAAATTAAAATCTGAATTTTTCGCCTTACGGTATAGTTGAAGAGTGTTTGACGAGCAGTCAAACGAGTATAGAACGATTTTTATTGCTCCAAGAACTTCGAGTAAACATTGGGAAATACGAATTTTCTCCCCCCTAAAAATACTCTTAAAATTGAGGTAGCGATTTGGTAAAAGAATTGAGCCGTTGTCAGGCCAAGATTGATTTTTGGTGAAAATGTCAAGAATTTAGCTTTTATAGTTCGTCAGAAAAATGTTGACGGCGTACGGTGGACGGACAGAATTTTTTTTTTATTGGATATTCGGATTCTACATGTTTTGAAACGTAAAAAATTAAATTTTGAGGGGGTTAGACAATTTTTTTGGGAGTGGTTTATTATTTAATTATAAACCAAAAGCCCTTAAGTAATGAATTTTGGATGAACCAGGTTGAAATATGAAGTTCCATGAGTGGTTCTCCAACGCAGCCAACAATGTCACTAAAATCTCGATAGTACTTCAGTCTTCAAGTAAGTTCCTCCAGCATTGGGATGCGGTTCTCCAAAATTTGAGGCAATTTATACGATGATTATTTTTGAAATAGGCTTGCGAAAGGCTGAATGATATTCAGAATAAGTGAATGAGAAATGTTGCAAAGATACGTTTTTTCCGGGTCGTCGTTCAGAATCGTCCATGCTTGAAAAAGAATCCTCCGAAATGGCGATGAACCTTATTTTAGGTTTCAGTGCTTTCGCCCTCCATTTCGCTAGAACAAGAATGGTTATTCTTGTCTTGCACTGTTAGACACAAACGGAAAGGTCTGATCGAATAACTTAGGGGAGGAGCTTGTTCAAGTGAGATCATGTATAATGCAAGATGTCTTGTCATGGCTTTCTTCCTTCGTCTAGGTAAACATACATGCTCGGGCAATCATTTCTTCATATACATTTATTCTCGCATGATCATCTTTTTCAATTCTCCAGCAAGCTATTCTGCTAACCCAGGAAGAGGACATTGGGGAGAAAATCGTGCGGAAAGCCTGTCCACCAGTAGGAATAGCTTTTATGAATGTTCTTCATCCTCTGTTGAATGTAATCATTTACCATTCAACCGGAAGGAAAATAGCCGAATAATATCCTCGGTTTTCAATGTTGTTATGAGAAAGATTTTGCTGTATTGACTGTATTATTGTCCATAAAAGCTGCCAAACTTGATCTTTTTCCATGATTTCATAGTTCAATTACAGGTTTGAAGTCTTAACTAAGTGTAATTTGAGGTTATAACTGGCGAAGTTGTCATAATATGGCTTCAATGAGAAATAAGAGCAGATGAGATTCCAGATGTCTAGTCGGTTATTCTTTATTTTGGAAGGAATATATCGGACGTGCAGTCTCCACCTGGATACCTGAAAAAACATCACCAGCATAATTTTTGAAAATTACTAAAAATGATTATGTGAATATAACAAACAAGTGTTGAATATAAATGAACTTGTTTAACATGAAGTGAGATAGTACTCCAACAATAAATCACGTTCCATCTTCTCTGGACGCAGAGGATAAACAAATTTTGTTACAGTTCATAAGGCATTGGAAACACTATTTTGAAGGATGGCAACATTGAGAAGGATCTAAAACGGAGCGCGAAGGATTTGTCTAGCTCTACGAAGAAGATAGTTCCAAGAGGGCGGCAGGCTATCCATGATATCATTTAATATTAAGTTATATTTTAGCTAACCTGCATTCATGAGCAAAGGAAGGTCCGTTTGGCTCTGCACCAAAATTGACTAGAAAATCTTGATCAATCTTGAGTCCTCCCTTTTCGGTGTCCACGTCGATTTTCACCAACACACTGCCGTTACTGATGACAGAAACGTTTGCCGATAGAATGTCTTTGCCAATAAATTTAATCCTATTTGGAAATTCCATATTCTGAACTATTCAAATGTGTCATACCTGGCCAAATCAGGAAACAGCACGACATCCCAGGGCGTGTAAAGGGAAGTGGTAACATAAAGCCGTTTGCCGTCTAGTGACAGTTGCAGCATCTGAGCTCCACCTTTGACTTTGACGCCTTTGATAATGCACTCGGGCGGAGGTCTCTGTGAAAACTTGATGGTTAAAGCAGTGGAAAATGTTCACCCACGTCTGAAGACAAACTAGTGGCCAAGCAATAACTGATATTGACAAACACATAATTTATTTACGACCAAAGCTGGCAAAGCGTACTTGCAATCACAATATTTGACCTTGAAGCATCAGGTGCCTGGCAAGGAATTTTTAAAATCTTCTTTGCTCTTGACAAAACTGACCTAGTGACATGCTTTGTCAAACTTCTTTCATTATAACAAATGTTTGGAAACTCAGATTGCAGACAATATCTCAAGTAGAGTTGAAGAAAGTTTGAATAATTTACCTCCAGTTCGGGGTCTTTCACGACCTTGATTTCTGATCCTGCGTGGAGTTTACCGCCAACGAAAACCTGACCAACTAATTTTGGTTTTCTTCGGTCGGTTATGTCGTACTGCCTTACGTCGCCATGTAGGAAATTACTAAAGTACAGAAAGCGATCGTCCATCGAAATGAGAATATCCGATAGGTAACCTGAAAATATTGGAAAATTAGTAAATAGCGGTCAATCAAGGAGCTCAGAGATATAGGGATTTTCTAGTACATAATTGTTTTCTCCTTAATGGAGTACTAATACATCTGCGCTCTGGTGGCCACTAAAGCAACCAGTTCGTCTGCAGAAAGTGAAGTTTTCGCATCAAGAGTTCCCAATATATTTTTTGTACTCTAAATTCCCTAAAAATGAGAAGTATCCCAAAACTTGTGCAGCAATCTTAAACATAATTCCAACAGTACGGATAGGTATTTGCCTTGAAGATGGCTCGTATGCCACCCTTCCACAATCTTGTCAGGCACGTCAATCACTTTCTCGGTTGCCCATGTTCCGTTTTCATCCTTGAAGAATCTGAAATAATTGAAAGTTCTTTTCATTGAACTTATCTATAGTTCGATTCAATATAGATCGACTTATATATTGGTTCACCTGAAAACATTGGCCGAGACGCAACACCCGAAGTAACCTTGTGCCTCGAGAGGATCGTGAAGGAATCGGACTTCTAGTGGAGTGATTCCTTCTGAACCAAGATTAATAGTTTGTATCAACTCTCGGCTGGACCATTTGTAAAAGTTGACCGACTTCCCGATTGGAGCTGTAGACAAATTTTGAAATGAACATTCCGGAAAAGCAAATCTCACTGTATGAAAATGAAGTGATCTAATACCTGGTTTTTTGAAGTCCAGCCCTGCTCTAATTGTCTTTGGAGCAGCCCATTCGGTGGATATCATGATATCGTGGTATGGTTGGTACCAGAAATCGTAACCGAACGCAGCTTTCTTTTCTCCTCTCGTCCACGTTCCTACAACAGCCAAATCACTTCCATGTTCAACAGTGTGTACTTATTATCCAAATTAGTAAACCGAATCAGCATAGTTCTACTTTTAGTAGGAATAATGTGATTTTACCTTTGACAGTCCATGTTTTTGAATCGATCAGGACAAAGTCTCCAACAGCTTCTCCTTGAGCGTCTCCAAGAGTAGATATCATCACTTCTCCTGACGGAAGACAATGCGTCGTGTGAAAGAAAGAGACGTTATGACTGTGCAGCTCATCTGGCTCAATAACCTGAGAAGGTCAGAAAATAATTATTTCTCCAACTGGAAGTGTTGGAATCAGGTATAGTCAACCTTTCTGGTGATGATGTTCAGCACTCATCTCAAGCTCATTCACCACTTTGATCCACAACCCAACCATCAAACTGGTAGCTATCACATGCAATTTCGTTGCTGCTTGCGGCTCTCTTTGTTTCCGGGACTTCTTTTGCATGTCAGCATAATAAATCACCAAGCATGGAAGAATTCTAAATTTATTTAGAAGCAAAATGGTGGTAAGTGAACATGCTATCACGAGCCTCCACCGTGGAAGTTGACCTTTTGAAACGTTTGCTGCTTTTTTAAAGTGCAGCGTACTAAATTTCATAGTGGCCAACAT
This sequence comes from Tupiocoris notatus, assembly GCA_037159825.1. Classification (NCBI taxonomy): domain Eukaryota; kingdom Metazoa; phylum Arthropoda; class Insecta; order Hemiptera; family Miridae; genus Tupiocoris; species Tupiocoris notatus. The sequence continues at coordinate 235,833 of JASJUZ010000483.1, forward strand.
GACTGAAATTAATGACGTTTGAGTCTCGTTTTTGATTTTTTATTTACCAACGAACCTTGTGGATTTTTGGAGCTCGCTCATCAGTTGTATCTAGAACGTATATACGATCGCTGTTCAGAGATGGCAGAATCAGGCGGTTCCTTTTTTGACTCGGGTCGCCATGACAGCTGCTGCACGTGTTCCAACCCATGTGGTGCAGCTCGTCACCAACGTAACGCGCGTAAGTTCTGTGGATCACCTGAATCGATTGCAACGCATTATTGGCTAAGGGAGCATTTGGGATATCATTTGTAGCATGGAATTGGAAAATCAGGTGTAATTTATATATTGAGATGCAGCGTTTATTACTCAATAAATCCTTAGAATCGCCCAGCAAAAAAAAAAAAAAAAAATTATTCGATGGTTTACGTTTCAAGACGTGTAGAATCCGTATGACCAATAACTCAAATTCTGTCCTTCCGCCGTCAATACTTATCTGGGGAAACCTAATACCTGCTTACTCAAAATTTTCACCAAAATCATTCATGGCCTGACAATTGCAACATCTCAACTTTTACGGTATTTTGGGGAAGGAAAATTGTTTCCAGTGGTTTTGAAGGATAGGTGTGTTTTATATTAATTTTTGTAGATTTTTGACGATGAATCGAATGAGATCATAACGGAGATGATAACTTATGTGGATGTCAAGTTATCGCAGCTTTTGTGTGGAATTTTCGAGATTATTAGTTTAGATGAAGATAGTAAATCGAGCGAGCTATAATAGAGCTATACAAAAATATCAATAAATAAATAAAAATAGTAAATGTCTAAATGTATAAAGCTATATATAAAAAAAGTTCTATGCTCGTTAGAATCTTCGACAAATTCTCTCTCATCGATAGGCGACAAATTAACCTTTTAACTTGGAAATTAAGGTACGAAAAGTATTTAAAATTACAATTTTCTCAAAGGAGTTTGCCTTTATGGATACCAATATGCTGTTAGAAAAACTCACTAATGTTCAAGATAATTACGATAACAAGAGGATTGTTTTCTTTTATAATATTTGAACATAAGAAATAATAAACCGGTGAACAATAATTTGCAGCTTTCTATCATACAATTTGTGAACTGCTATTTCCTAATAATTACATCGAGGGTTGGAATTAATGCCACCAAAACGTCAGCTCAACCGAAATTACTTCCTCCAACTCGATTATCGTCCATTTATAGCGGCGATTTCAAGCGGCCCTTTCGACGAAACTCATTTTACAATCTGATGCTAGATGTGGTAAAATACTCGCAATTAACGGAGGCATTAAATAGGTTACTAGAAGACGTTATCTAGGTAAAGTTAACTGAATGCGATGCTAGATGATCGAAAGTTTTAGTTTCACTTGTAGCCTTTCGACCAAGCAACAGGTGAAACTGGAGCTAAGGATAAGCAACACAAATCAATTCACTTGAATTGGCACAGACAATAACTATTACGATGGCCAGTGGACCAGGAAACCCAGTTTGGATTGTTCTTTAAACATATAACTTTTTATGAAGAAGGGATTTACAGTGCCGAGCTTTTAAGCTGTAGGGGAAAACCAGGGGAGAAATTTGTCGTATTATTTTTTTGATGAAGCATAAAGATTCAAATAATATTACTGCACCTGACTGTATGTTGGGCTGTCTGGATCAACGTCAATAGTCGCCAAATAGTCTGGTAAGCCAGATTCCTTGCTGTTGGGGCGAATACATACAACGTAAACAATTTTTTCCCTCGGACCGCGCATCGCCTCATCTGGAGTGGCATACCCTGGACCACAGCCGCAGTTACCTAAAACCGTTTGGTGAAAAAAAATAATAATGGTGAAAAAATAACAATAATAAAAAATAAAATATAAATAAATGTATATAAATATTGGAGCGTTTCCACCAAAATGTTCAACACTTGGTAACAACTTACCGATCGCATTTTTGTTGGGAATATCGGACCCAGAAAATGTCCATTTGAAATATTGAAATCGAATAATGAACACGTTTTATTTACATTTTCATTCGCGGTCGACAAAAATGAAATTCCTCCTCGACCAATAATAATTTTGATCGCCGATTAAAGCGCGAATGAAAATTATTCGCGAGATGGCCATTATCAATGTTTATATTTTCATTATCAAGGAATATTGACTCGGTTAATAGCAAATAAACAGTGGTAATACAGCGTTATTCCGTTGTTCGAAGCGATAATTGGAATTAATAGCAAACTCGTAATTATTAACGTTTCTAATTGGCGTTTCCGTACTATAACCATGAGCCGGCTAATTAGACAAGATTATTACTTTGAATCGTGCAATTTTTAAGTAATTGTTAGATGGTATGAAATCATGAGAAAACTGCAGATTTCTGTTTCTAAAATTTAAAAAACCTCTCGCTTGAAAAAGATGGATGGTACATTTTTAAGATCAAGGAATTGGAATTCCGGTTCGATTAACATTTCATAAAATTAGAAGCGACGAGTTTTTGCAGATGATGTTTACGTGTTAAGAAACTGCAAATTTAGTGGAAAAAGGTGACATTTTTAGCGGAAAAATAAATTTATTTTAACTAAAAAAAAGTCAACTCAAGAACTTTTTTATTTTTAAATATTAGGTACCTACATTAAAATTTAATTTTTTAAAGCGAGAAATTTAAGTTGAAAAAAGTTTATTTTCACTAAAAAAAAAGTCGGTTTTGATTAGGAAAATTTCGATTGGAATAATTCCAGAACTACGCGTGAAGCTTAAATCGACAATTTGGCCAGCGGTGAGAAATGCGCAAAAATTCAATATTCATCCAATTATTTTCTTTAATATAATTCGATCATAAATCGTGCGTGGCCTTTTCAATACTCGGTGGTGCAAAGATTTCCGAAAATCTGTAAATTTCTATTTGGTAGCCACTTGAAGTTGGTTTTGGAATGACTGCGCAGTCGGAGCGAAGATGACACTGACCTTGAGGTGCGAGACGTGTTGCCATGCCAGTTGTATTCGACAAGCCGGTTCCTGGACAACTGTAGGTTCTTATCTTGGCTTCTCTCTTACCCCCTCCATAATCTAGATGTGTTTATCTCGCTCCTTATCTCATAACTAGGTTCGGCGTGTAATATCCCAGTTTTGCTTCAAAGGAATATTATGAATCGACGTACTAAGATAAGAATTTTATAACTATTTATTCATTGGCATTGGGCTTACTGCTCGTGAGCGAATTATCCTTCGATTACCCAAACGTGTTCGATCTAATGTAGAATCCTTGGATCTCACGACTTGTTCGTTCGTTTCAATTTATACATTCTCTTGGAAAAATATCTGGTTTTTGGTATATTATGTAATAAACCTTCGTGATCGGCCAAGGAGGTTTTTTTCTGACCCTTTCAAATTTGCTGTTTCACGTTTCAGGGGAAGTATAATGAATAAAGGCGAATCAATACAATTTTTGATATAATTAAGAGAGAAAAAAAATAAAATTACGATAGTTGCTAAGAAGATTTCTCTCTCATAGTTACCAAATTCTTTGGCGGTAACGTTCACAAAATATCGCAATAATTACTATTACAAGTCGATAGTGTTCTTGAGTCACAGTTGAAGTAATGTAATAATAAACCATTGTGCATCAATGCATTTTAAAAAATAATGAAAATAAATTATTTTACAGTGGTTAAATATTTTTATATTATATTATTAAATTATTTTATTTTTTTACAGTGGTTTAATTTTTGTATGATAGTAAGTAGTTATTCCAAAGATTTGTGACCGTTCACAGCGAAAAAAGATTGGGAACTATAAAGAAAACTCAGCAGCAACTATTGTAATTTTGAACACTTTTATTTTTCTTAATTTTCCAAATTAAAAGCTATTTTTCACCTCACGGTACAGCTAAAGTGAGTCTTAGACGAGCATCCAACGAGTATAGAACGATTTTCATAGTTCCAAGATCTCCTGAGTTATAGCTTCATGCCAAATATTTGAAAATCTCCCAAATCCTACACAACAATAAATGCAATAGCTCGAGAACTAATAAACCTATGGACACCGCAATGGTGATTCAGCGTCCGAAAATCTATAAACATTGATACAAAAGACATTTTTCTGCAAAACGAAGGAAAATACGAATTTTCTCCACCTCAAATACCCATAAAATTGATGTAGCGATTTGGTTAAAGAATTGAGCCGTTGTCAGGCCATGATTTCCATAAAATAACTATTCTGTCATCAATGCTTTCTCTGCAATGAGTCGGCGTCGTCACCATTGAGGAGGGATCAAGTGAACTAATGCATTCTTAATGTCCCATCGATTTTTTTGGAAGCTGTTCTGTATACCTTCGAATATTTTAGGTATTGTGTAACTTATTGTAAATATTTCTTTTTTGCAATAAACGAATGAGTTTAAAAAAATTGAATGGTAAAATGTCCTTTAAACTCCGCCAACGTTGACACGAGACAAATCCTCTTGCACTACGGAGCGAGACAGAAGGTCGCTTACCTCTCCGTCGTTCCTGCTACCACCTTCCTCCGACCGCGCGTTTATTCAACTTTCTCGTTCATAATTACAAAACAACCGCCCTAAGATTAACTAACACGAGTCACCTTTCGCTACTCTTAATATAGGATGGCGCCTGCTGGCGCCGTTTGCCACCAATTAGTCAACAGGGCGATCGCCCACTCTTGGGCACCCGACCAGACCGCTACTAACGCTCTATTTCCCGTCGGGATGAAGCCTCTGAGGCTAATCCACTTTTCTCCTGCTTAAGCCCTAAACCGTTGTCTCAACGCTGCATTATCTCGGCGACCAGCTCTCAGACGTAACCGCAGACAGAGTAATAAACTATGTAATAAACACCGCTATTCGTTTAACTTTTCATTAGAAGATTTTCTCCGAGTTTTCTCCTTAAATCCTTACTAAGCTCCCTAAAAAAAAATTGATCAAATACAAATTTTAAAAAGTATTGGGAAATTAGTTGGATGAATGACAAAAATGGATTATCATGGTTTCCGACGGTAACCATTATTATGGTTTTCAGCAGATCATTTATGGTTTATTATTCAATAATAAACCATTGTAATCGCCCAAGAAAACAGTGGTTTATTATTCCTTCACTTCAATAATAATTTCAGAATACTATCCATTTATGATAGTAATTATTCAGAACATGTGTAAACGTTTCAACCGAAAAACAGATCGGTAACTATCGGGAAATATTCCGTAGCAACTATTGTAATTTTAATCATTTTTATTTTCTTAATTTCCTAATTAAAAGCTAAACTTATTGCCTAACGATACAGCTGAAGAGAGTGTTTGACGACCATTCCAATGAGTATAGAACGATTTATATAGCTCCAAGAACTCTCGAGTTATACCCTCACGTCAAATTTCTAAAAATCTCCCAAATTCGGCACAAAAGCTGCGATAACTCGAGAACCAATAAAGCTATCGATCCGGCGATGGTCTCATTCGATTCAGCGTCCAAAAATCTATATAATTTGATACCACGTACACATTTTTCTGAAAAACCTTGGAAAATATGAATTTTCTCCCCCTCAAAACCCCCCAAAAATACCCTTAAAATTGAGCTAGCAAGTTGGTTCAAGAACTGTGCCGTCGTAGGACCGAGATTGATTTTTGGTGAAAATTTCAAGAATTTCGCTATTATAGTTGGCCGGAAAACTGCTAACGGCGTACGGCGTACGGCGTACGGCGTACGGCGTACGGCGTACGGCGTACGGCGTACGGCGTACGGCGGACAGACAGAATTTTTTTTATTGGATATTCGGATTCTACATGCCTTGAAACGTAAAACATCAAATTTTGAGGGGGGGTTATAAATTTTTTTTTCTTGGGCGATTACAATGGTTTATTATTGAATAATAAACCAAAAAAGTTTCTAACCCCCCGTTCAAAATTTGACGTTTTACGTTTCAAGGCATGTAAATTCGATTATCAATTTAAAAAATTCTGTCCGTCCTCCGCCAACATTTTTTTCACGAAACTATAAAAGATAAATTCTCGAAATTGACACCGAAAATAAATCTTGGTCTAACAATTAAGTGCTCAATTCTTTAGAAAACCGCTACCTCAATAGTAAGGGTATTTTGGGGAGTTATGACGGGGAGAAAATTCGTATTTTCCAACGTTTTTCAGAAAGAGGTGTATTTGGTATCAATTATTTTTTTGGACGCTGAATCGAGTCAGCCCCTCGCGGGGTCAACAACTCATATTGGTTCTCGAGTTTTCGCGTTGAATTTGGGAGATTTTCACAAATTCGGCATGAGGGTATAATAGTTCTTGGAGCTATAAAAATCGTTCTATACTCGTTGTAAAGCTCGTCCAACACCCTCTTCAACTATACCGTGAGGCGAAAAGTTCAGATATTAATTTGGAAACTAAGAAAAATAAAATTGATTAGAAATTACAATAGTTGCTACGGAGAATCTGTTTTTCGGTGGGAACGTACACATATGTTCGCAATAATTACTATCCCAAATGGATTCTTGAATCATTATTGAAGCGAAGGATTAATAAACCACTGTACAATCATTGCAGCGTTCTTCCAATTTCATCGATATAAAAGTCTGAAATTCAAATGAATTTGAAAGATAGATGATCAAATTTTCTTTTCAAACTTATTATTAACCGTTGTCCCACTTAATTAAAAGGATTCCAAATCATTTAATTTTCAATGAAAACTGCATATCTAAACCCAATCCGATTTTCGCTAGCTATTAGTTTGACAATTTTTGGCTAGGCCGTAAAAACAGATAAAAAGGTGTAACATTTTAGTAAATATATCTTCATAATTTTTCCGCACTTAAAAATCATTTTTCAATCGTGAAAAAAAGGTTTTTGAATTCTGAAAAATTCAATTTCCACCGAGCATATTTCGCTTCATGTGGACACCTGTTAACAATGGAAACCACATTTGACGGCAAAATGATAACTCCTTCCGTTGAGGAAGAGCGGATTTCAGTCGCTTTCAGTTTGCCTCCAATTCGAGTGAACAGCTTCCGATGTTTCGATCTCCTCTGATATCCAATCCCAGTTAACGAGTTACGTTTCACGCTTTACCAGTTGGCTTAGCCGTTTCATGCGAATCAATGGCCTGTTTCACGTCAATCAATGGCCAGCCTTCGAGTTTCGAATGTGACTGGCTGGTTACGAATCAGGTCGTTTCAGGTCTACATTTGAGCGCAAACAGGTGCATTCGCTCAATAGACCGTCGTACTGGATTAGTGCTGACTGAGCCACTTGATAAAAAATATACATTAGAATTATTTTAGAATCATATTGGAAAAACGCTGCAAATGATTGTACAGTGGTTTATTATTATTTCGCTTCAATATTGATTTAAGAAGACCATCCATTTGTCATTTTAAATATTCCGAACATTTGTGAACGTTCCCACCGAAAAACAGATGGGAACTATAGGTGAAAACTCCGTAGCAACTATTGTAATTTTAATCATTTTTATTTTTCTTAATTTCCTAATTAAAAGCTAAACTTATTGCCTGACGATACAGCTGGAGAGAGTGTTTGACGACCAGTCCAATGAGTATAGAACGATTTTTATAGCTCCAAGAACTCTCGAGTTATACCCTCATGTCAAATTTCTAAAAATCCCCCAAATTCGGCACAAAAGCTGCGATAACTCGAGAACCAATAAAGCTATCGACCCGGCGATGGTCTCATTCGATTCAGCGTCCAAAACTCTATATAATTTGATACCACGTACACATTTTTCTGAAAAACCTTGGGATGTATGAATTTTCTCCCCCTCAAAACCCCCCAAAAATACCCTTAAAATTTAGCTATCAAGTTGGTTTAAGAATTGGGCCGTCGTAGGACCGAGATAGATTTTTGACGAAAATTTCAAATTTTTAACTCTTTACAGTTTGGCCGGAAAACTGCTAACGGCGGAGGGCGGACGGACAGAATTTTTTTTAATGGATATTCGGATTCTACATGCCTTGAAACGTAAAACATCAAATTTTGAGGGGGGGTTAGAAATTTTTTTTTCTTGGACGATTACAATGGTTTATTATGAATAATAAACCAAAAACAGTTTATTTTTATTTAGTTGTACCGTCGATCATTGGAAACGATAGGGGCAAACTGATAGGGGTGAGAGAGGTGAACAGGCCGAGGTATAATGTATTCCCTGGTTTGTCCTTCTCGCTTTCGGAAACCTTTTCTCTGCGTTAAACCGACCCCTCACCCTCGGAGAGAACTTGGTGGAAATGTTTTATTCATACGCCAACCGCTAATTGCGGAACCAGTGGATGTGGAAGAAGTGGGCAGCCCCAGCCGACATATTGCCTTCCTTTGTGTAGCTCTTTTGCCCATTCTCTTCCCCATTCTACGCTCAAAATCCGTCCGTACAACACAACTGCGGTGTAGGTAAACCGTTCCTAACAAGAATGAAACCGTCTCATTTTGTCTTTTTCTTTTCCGCCCAAATCACACGTGCGGTGTTGAAATTTCCGTAGTGCGAGTTCAATTATAAAATAGCCGAACGTTAATTCGACAGCGAAATTTGGTGAAGATTATATTTCTTAGAATAATTTTAGCCGAAGCGAATTTAAAATCCGCACCTTTAGTAGCTTGAATAAATGTGACCTGGCGTTCTGTCCATCGTGGAGTATCACAATAGTAACAGCTTATGCCCCAGTTTAAGTTCGTTGTGGTTTGTCGCGTATCCATCAGATTCGACATGGGGTTGAGGTAGAGACAATGAATGCGACGTTATCTCATATTTTGCTTTTATACTAGTCACCCCTGCATTTAAATCTAGTCCCCTATTTATTTTAATTTATTAGACTCTAGGTTTAAAAAGCGGAAGTGTTCTAAAAATATTCCCAATTCATGACAATCCCAACCTTGTGGAGCTATTACTGGGCCTTATTTTTTAAAACTTTTATAATATAGAAGATGTTTCCTGAAGAGGCCCAGAGCGGCGAAAGCGCTAGAAGAGATATAAAAGCAAAATATTAGATAACGTCGCATTCATTGTCTCTACCTCAACCCCATGTCGAAGTTTAAGTTCGTGTGGTTCTGTTGGAGTCGATTTGATATGGTTTGGAGTTGAAGCTTCCATACGGTTTTGAGGGTCAAGAAGGATAAGGAATGCCCTGACCATAATATACTTTGTCGCCCAGACATTCTGAGAAATGGATTTACTCCGGGAAAATTAATTTTTTAACCGACTTCCAAAGGAAGAGGTTCTTTTGGTTGACTTGCTGGTTTTCGGTACCGCTGATGGGATAGCTTTGACTTTGAGTATTAGAGATAATATTAGCTAAGAAGCTAACAATGCTAGTTTGATTTACATACTGGGTTTATTGGTGGAAATATGTCCCGCTGCAGCCCGTCCACAAACGACTCTAAAAAAATATTTTCAAGGTGTTTCCCTCTTGGAAAAACATTTCCCACGAGAAATTAATTATTCGTTTAATCCATCCTAGAAGACACTGGAATTCTTAATATATCGTACGTATGTTTTGCATCTCTTACGAATCCAGACGTTTCCTTCGCATTTCACGTAAACACACGCCAACACGTTCCGCCATCATGATACCTTTCTCCACATGATACTTTTACAGTTTCTTTCACCCCTCAGCAATTCCACAGTCGTTCTCATCGCCCATCCCTTTTCAACGTTTTCGTTTCCCTTTATTCGTCCGTCCCACTTTTTCTTTAATCTTTCAAAAGATTATATAAAGGGCTCCGCAAGCGTTAACTTGACGGCCAGCAATTTATAGAGAGAGGTTCTCCGTTAACGGGTGAAAAGAACCACTCATAGTGTCCAAGATTCATCCATTCGGACAATAAAAGGTATTTAATTTTACTACCTAGGTGACCCATACTCGAATTTTTCCCGGATGAAAGGATGTTGAAACGGAGGACTATTTTTCGCTCGTTAAAGTTCGCGTTCTAAGTATTTCACCCATTCGGGCGTCATCAATATTACGTACTTCAATGAGGTACCTATAATCATGATTTCACGGTGCATTTATTTCGTTATTCTGGAAGAAAATGTTCACTCCGAAGTTTTGTCGCAGGTTGAGGCGCCCAAAGACTTTTAATTTTTCAATCCACCGTTCTTTCGCTTAGTTAGACTCATCAAGGCTGCGTAAAATTGTGTCAGATATCCTGCGATGTATTCATAGATACAAGAACTTCATGTCTGGATGAAACTAACACTGTGTCCAAAAAAATTCAAAAATTTTGTCTTTCCCCGGGCAATAGTTTTTATCGGACAAATATTGGACGAGTATTTTATAAATAGAATATCTATTTGAGTTCACTGTATATAAGAAAATCGCTCTGTAAGTATTCTTCTGGGAAACCACGACGAATTAACAGCACCGGGATACATGACGAATTTCACCGATGAAAACCGATCGGTAGGCGTCCAACCAATCAAAACTTGGGCTCGATACCTAAGTGGACTGAAGGGAAGGCTTTTTACCCGTCGTCCCGCCTTCAACGTGGCATATAATGACGTTGACCACTTTATTAAAGTTTCTACGAGGTTATACCCGCTGTGGAACGTCTGGATGGTCGGAAGAAGGAGGTGAAGTTCTGCTCGGGACTCGCCGGTCGCCGCAGCTTCCCGTCGCCATTTCGAGCTCACCGTTGCTGACTACAGCGACGATAGCAACACTACGCCGACGAAAACCCTCAAGAGTCAAGGTTTCCACGTTGTTCCATCTAATGGGCTACTTCACTTAAGGCCTACCCTACCTGCAGTACTTCCTACTGCTTTTCCCTCGTCATTAACTAACTGCAGTACACGTGATATTATCAAGGAAAATTTACCACCTTCCGGCGGCTTCCTGGGTAACCTGATTTGGGCAGAAGGGGCGACTCTTCCAAAGTACCTGCCAAACCAAGTCCCAAGCTTAGCTCCCTCTTCGCTCACGGAGTTTGAGAAAGTTGCAGGGCGGTAAATCTGTTGTAACGGGACTTGAACAAACAAAAGTGTAGCGACGCTATTAACTATTTCGTTGAACTTAAAAAATACCGAAATTTCCCTCAAAATGAAACTAAACTTTCCTGTATAATTATTATCCCTAGGCTTTTGATTTGGCGCTAGTTCCTTTGCATTTCATGCAATTACTCAACTTGAGCAACTCGAGTAAAATCAGAAGTGACCGTACTTTATAGAAAATGTATTTGCGGATAAAACTCGAGCCGAACTTGAAGAAACTGTTTGCTCTCTTCAGGCTCTAATCTTTCAGAGGCCTGCGAATAAACTAGCAGCGTCTGAAAAGCATTTCTAAACAATCGACTTGATTATCTCATCGCATCTCTTAAAAGTTCTCCCTCAAATGGTAAATCTTGGAAATGTTTAAAAAATCCCACCCGATGTTTTTCAATTTGAGAACCGTCGTTCATTGAATCGAGTAATTATCTCAGTATTTAATCCGGTTCTTTTTGCTTAGCCACTAAGGAAACTAGAATGAGAAAATCGACGCCAAACATTTTTCCCCGCCAGTGGTAATACTTGTCTCCGATCCAGTTGAGAGAGAACATTTTTTTCCAATCCTTTTCGCCTGTCACCGGTTCAGGATTCGAACCGGTCAACATCATCCGTTTGCTGTCAATACGACTCTGATGCCCTTCGTTGATACAGAGGTTAATCTTCCATGAAAAAATTCTAATTCTCGGATTTATCACCCGATACTGACAGACTTTTCACCGCCGACTTAGCGGGCAATGTGATCGAACAATGAATCGTATTCCGCTGTTTTTCCAAAGCTTCATCCGAGGATCGAGCGGATTAAAGCGAAAACGAAGGTTTTCAAATACGTTCGCGACAATGGATAAAAGACAGTGTATTTCTTTTACGTAATGCTAATTTAGAGCATCGAATATTTTTGAGAATGGAAATTTTGAGCCGGGAAAATGTGAAAGTATCGGAAATAAATTACGATGAGATTTTTACGAGGGCCACGAAAACCAAACAATGCTCAGGAGGTTCATTATGTGATTATATTTTGTAAATTGGTAAATAATACTTTCATTTCCAATGAAAAAAGTAAATAGATAATAAAAATAAATAATTAATGAAATAAATACTTTTTATTTCGGAGAAACCAGAGCGCGAGATTCGAGCGATTCTAAAAGATCTACGTGTCTTAAATAAATCATATTTTTCATGACACTTCAAAAAACACTTTCAACAATATTGTTCTTGGAAAAATATATTTTTTCTTATTTCTATTATTTAAAAAATCTCAATTTTCATTAAGTATACTCTCAGTTTTTTTTTTTTTTTTTTCAACTTTTTTTGTTCCACTTTTATTTTTTTTCTTTCACTTTTCATTGACGTATAAACCATTCGACGAAATCGTTTTCAAAACTGCTTCACTCAATAACTGGTTAAATTGTGCTCTCAAAATCAAAACCAGAATCGGATGAATTCATGAATGAAAAAAAAGAAGTTAATTTACAAAAGTCAAAATTGTTCGTTTCTTCAATAACAAAATTGATTCAATATTTTGAAGACAGCTTCGATGCTATGCCCGGTGATAGAAAAACGCTGGTGATATTTTTACACGTTCAACATTTTTTGCTCATCTCGTACCTGCGCTTTCTATCGATGGTTTTATTCATCATAAGTGAATAAAGGTATTCCGCTTGACGGGAATGTTTTCAACGGTCACTGTATCCGGTATGTTTGGATTGAAAAAAATTAATAGCTTTCGAGATTAATATTATCTCCCTCTGAAAAAAGAGGATCTGCCTTCGAGCAATATTTATAGTTTTTTTCCACGTATTTCCTCGGTCAACAGTTGTACCGGAGTGAGCAAGTTGATGCTTTCATTTTTCCCCCACGAGATAAAAATTATGATGCATTGTATTTTCAGATTGGCAGCCGTAGAAACGTGAAATTCTACGGATTTGATTGAAATCGGTCCTTTACATTGGTTGGAAAACTGTTAGCGAGAACTGCAATCTGGTATCGGGTAGAGAAAATTTCCATTTTCGGGGAAATTCAAATTACGGAAATTTCGAGAAGAGACAAATTTTTCTTTTACGGTATTTTGCGAAAAGCATTCGACTATCGTAAATAACTTAGTCACTCTAAGAGACTTCATGTTGTGAAATATGTCAATTTAGTTTGTTATCTCGGAAGAATCTCAATTTCTTAGAACGAAATGGCATAATAGGATTGATGAAAATAAATATCAAATAGAATTGAAAATTTTAAATCGATTCGAAGAATAATGTATTGGAAATCTAGGAGATCTCAAGTATTCCCCTCGCACTTTTCCACCCAATAAGAGCGCTTCAGGCGTTCAATTGCTCGACTCGATCGAATTTCAAAGGATAAAATCCCCTTAAATTCACTCAGAATAAGGTATTGAGATTTCCACTTCGACGATATACTCTTTTCCCTGCTATGATAAGACTATCAATATCTGTTGGCTCCGCAGGGAGATAGCTCAACGTGAATCAGCCTCGTCTGATTGAGATAGATACCTCTATTATTTCTTAAATAAGAAAATGTGGAGGGCTATACTGCAAAAAGAAGAGTACGCAGTTGAGTTAGGATGAGGAAAGGTTGCTTATCGAATCCATCTGTGCGCTGGAATAGTATTCCAATTCCGAAGTAGAGCCATGGCCGAGTCCAATATTTTAAAAGGTTAATGGATCTCAATTCTTGCTCATGGACATTTTCATTTTATATGTTCGTCACTAAACCAAAAGTTATCTTGGGAGCTGACTTTTTTGCCACCATTAATGGAAAATACTGAAATTCGAGTTTGATATTCCGACAATATTAATTTGGTTGATTGAGGATTTCTAAAAAATAACCACGTTTTGGAATGTTAATAGTTTATAAAACATTCTAAAAAATGCAGCGCTCAAAAGACGTTTGGAAGTATCCCAAATTGGTTTGAAAAGTTCAGAAATTCTACCAGAAAAATTAGAAAAAATTCCATAGACTAGAAACTGTACTTAATCGGTACAATATTACAAAAAAAATTAAACTATAGTTTTTTTTTTATTTTTTTTTTTTTTGAGGAAATTCCTACCATTACTTATATTATTATTTTGCTGAAATTTTAAAGATTCGATATACCGCAGAAAATCTTCAAATGTAAATGACTGGAAAAATTAGTGAAAAAATGTTTGATATCCAATTCTGATTTGTTTAAAAAATTAATAAATGGTATTTTTTTCAAGTCCGATCGTTAGTTTGTGAACTAGACTAGAAATCTCCGGAAATATGTTTGGAAATTTGCCAATTCCGGTTTGAAATCGCTCAATTCGCCTTGTAAATCTTATACAACTATATGTTCAGGCGTTTTAGCATTAACCGTTTCCGAGTCAATAGAGACAGATTGCCGATTGGAAATCGGATGAGGAACCAACTTGAAATGGAGTTATCAAACAACATTTGGGCAAACAGTTAGCGAGAGCTGATATACCCTCGCGAGTTCAGAAAGGAGATACACAGGTTTCGAGAGCGAATGTGTACACGGAATGATACAGGATTGGTAGCAGAGCGTGAGGGAGGAATGTGAGACATAACTACGCAGAGGGACCAATCAATTTCGATATTAATGGTTAATCCGCCGGGGATCCAAGCACTCTCCAACCGATTTGCTTTTAGTTCCATTCAACTGCGCTAGTTTCACCTTGAGCGTCTACGATTCAATGACTGACAGTCGGCACAACCGAACAAATTAAGGTCTTCGATTCATCTCGAGTAACGCCTATACCCACATTTGCTCCTAGATTGCCTAAAGTTGATCCGGGATTGTCAATCATGCAACGGATCCAATTTCGTGGATCGGTGGGTTAGACTCAATCAACGCCCGGCGGAGGGGCGAGTGTTGCGTAACTTGGTAAAACTTGACAAACCAGGAACGCGATAAGTGATTTAGAGACGACGGTAAAAATCAATAAAAGATACTGATATTTTTTCCTCGAAAATTTTCCTTTTATTCAATAATAAACCATTGTAATCGCCCAAGAAAAAAACATTTATACCCCCCCCCTCAAACTTTGATGTTTCACGTTTCAAGGCATGTAGAATCCGAATATCCAATAAAAAAAATTCTGTCTGTCCGCCGTACGCCGTACGGCCAAACCATAATAGCTAAATTTTTGAAATTTTCACCAAAAATCAGTCTTGGTCCTACGACGGCCCAATTGTTGAACCAACTTGCTAGCTCAATTTTAAGGGTATTTTTGGGGGGTTTTGAGGGGGAGAAAATTCATATTTTCCAAGGTTTTTCAGAAAAAGGTGTATGTGGTATCAAATTATATAGATTTTTGGACGCTGAATCGAATGAGACCATTGCGGGGTCGATAGCTTCATTGGTTCTCGAGTTATCACAGCTTTTGTGTCGAATTTGGGAGATTTCCAGAAATATGACATGAGGGTATAACTCGAGAGTTCTTGGAGCTATAAAAATCGTTCTATACTCATTGGAATGGTCGTCAAACACTCTCTCCAGCTGTACCGTTTGGCAAAAAATTTTGTTTTTAATTTGGAAATTAAGAAAAATAAAGCTGAATTAAATTACAATAGTTGCTACGGAATTTTACCCGATAGTTACCAATCTGTTTTTCGGTTGAAATGTTGACACAGTTCTGAATAATGGCTATCTGAAAGGGATACTCTTCTGAAATTATATTTGAAGCGAAGGAATAATATTTTTATTGTTTTTATTTTTATTTTTAAATTGTTAATAGCTTCTTAATAATTAGAAAATTGGTAATTTGCTTATTCCGGTTCGAAATCGCTCAAATCGCCTTGTAAATATTATCCAACTAAATCCAGTTCCAGTTTTTTTCTCAAAGGGAACTGTTTCATTTGGTATATGGAAAGTAGATTGTGTAATGATGACATTTTAAAAGAATAAATGCTTCTGAAAAAAAATATTCAGGCCTTCTCTCCCTAATGGAAAATCAAGAATACTTTTTAATGATTGACCATACTATAATTCATCACTATAATTGCTCATGTTGATGAGACTGTTTAATCCGCGTAGCGGGAATTCGCATGTTGCACAGAAGTGCACACCGAATTGTCGCAAGCAAAGGGCGTTCGAACTTCTCTCACTTGACTATTTCATGTACCGGAGCATTTGCAACTGTGAAACGGGTCGTTGTTGTTCTTCAATTACCCGACTGTTGTGCATTCGTTGGCTGGTCTCGTTGCGAGGTCAGCTTTGCAAATTCGGGTTTCTAGCTCTAGCCTGTAAACGCTCTATTAGCCTGAGAAAAAGGCTTTCCTCCAGACGACCCAAAGACCAGTGAGCGTGCTTTTAGTACCTGGAAAGAAGGCGTTTTCTTGGCGTGAGTAATTTGTTTGGTATTGAATTTATCTATATAGTAAGAAGCAATTAGATAACTGGGTGAAAGACGTAAATAAGTATTTTTTGGAGTGTTTTGAAGCGTTGAGGGGGAACATATTTGCGTATATTTTTACCCGACTTCAAAAGGACGACTCATGTCGACTTTCGGGGTTTTTTCGCTGTGTAGTCCGCTGGCATAGTCTCTGTCCCGTCGGGATGCTTATTGATTTTTCTTGTTTGTCCCAAAAGTCCCATATTTTTTTAAACCTAATCCATCCACTAATATTGGCTCCAGATTAGGATAAAAGACGGAATACTTGATTTTCGTAACAAAATAAGCTTCGGCTTTGCGAGTTTATAACTTCTAGAAAAAAATTAATGCTCTATTTTATTATGTGGGACGTCATTTGTCATAATCTATCTGTCCATTGATCCCA
Source organism: Tupiocoris notatus (assembly GCA_037159825.1). NCBI lineage: Eukaryota > Metazoa > Arthropoda > Insecta > Hemiptera > Miridae > Tupiocoris > Tupiocoris notatus. Next base: position 252,589 of record JASJUZ010000483.1, read on the forward strand.
GCTCAACTTTTGTTAGGATTTCTGATATGGCTCGTAGAGAAAAAAATTTTAATTAAAAAGTGATAACGAATTTTAACTTTTTTGAGGTTTTTCGAACACCAATACCAACCACGACCAGGTAAAAACGCGATCGTTCTTGTTTTGAAAGTACTCAACCAGAGCTATCCAACGATGGTATAAAATTTGTTTTCGTACCATTATTGGGAGCAATTCATATTTTTATGGAAGTGTGTTTGAGACACAACAAATTCAGTAAATACTTGTTTCTCGTTGCTCGTGGTCCTGGACTGTTTTTAAGTCTAGTTTGAACACTCAAAGTTTGTGTTGAGTGGAGCAAAACTAATTACTTTTTAGGCTATATTTCTAGGGATTTTTCGAAATCACACTTAGATAATATTTATACGGTTCCTATCGTGGAAAAAAGTACACGCGTCAGCGCATTTCTGCTGAATTTTGCGTATAATTATCAATAAATAAAACAGTTTTGAGTGCCCAATACTTTTATTTTTATGGTCCAATTTTTTGTATATAACTGAATCATTACATGAGAAATTAAAAAATGAGTCGATTTAGAGTTATTTAGGTTAGCAGTAACAAAGCTCAATAAAGAAACCTTGGGCATATTCTATGATGGAAAAATTAAATATGTTTCCTCATGTCTATATTCGTGACTCGCTCTCGACATAATAACAGCAGAACAAAATTCCACGACGGGAAGAAATATGAAGTTATTCCTCTTTTTTCACCAAAAAAAAAGGGGAAAAGTTTGAATCCGCATAAAACTATAACAAGCGAAAATAGGCGTTGAAAATAAAACGATTTGCAGGAACTTCGGGAAGAGGTGGAAATAAAGTGAAAGGCCTAAGTAGTCGATTTAGTAGGCAATAAATAAACTTGGCGAAGAAGAGGTTAAATCAACCTAGAAGATGCTCGTTGATGTTCATCGGTTGAGCCGGGGCTCCGAAAAGGGTTCGAGGTGTGGGGTTGTTGGTCCAATTAAGGCCGGGCCACGAAAGGTAAGATGGTCGCGCGAGGGCCCTGGGAATACTAACAAGACGCTGGGGAAGGTTTTCGGAAAAGATCGTCCCTTACGCTAGATACTTGCAGCTTTCATGGCAGCGGTAGGAAGAGAAAGAACAGAATCAGGGAGCTGTACTCCAAGATTGAAGAGACTCCATTGGTAATGATTCTTGAAGGTATACTGTGTCAGTGTGATGTAAAGTAGAAGTATTTTTTGATAGTGCTGTCTAAGGCTTGTTAAATATTGCGTGGTAAATCAATAGTAAAAACTCGAGATAAAACGTATTTTCAAGAGAAACATTGCAAATTATTGAACTGTGGTTTATTCTTCGTTTGCTCTAATTATGAAGGGCATCCACTTGTGATAGTAACTCTCCCTATAATTTGTTTTATTTCCACCTAACAATAGATTGGTAACTCTAATAGAGAATTCCTTAGCAACTAACCAACTATCATAATTTTAATTATTTTTATTTTTCCATTTTCGAATTTTCCACTTTTTGTGAGTAGTAATTTTTTCATTAAAAACTACTCCACCTTTCCTCATCGTTTTTTATTGAAGAAACATTATTACGGATTCCATGAACGTAATTTCGTCCTGATAAAAACGTAGGCTGAATATCAGAGTCAATCTTTGAAATACGATCCTCCGTCCGAATTCCCTTTTCACTTCATCCTCGAAATGAGCACTCAGGATTATCCTTAGATCCGGCTTACATCTTGAAGCTTTTATGCATGAGGAAAATTCTCAACGTGTTTGATTTTTATCAGAGGGAATATCAGCTTGTAAAGCATTTTGCGCAAAGGCTTGTGAATTTCGACAATTGACGAAAAGCTGCGAAAAATCTGATATCCTCAAGGCAGAATTTCAGCTTCAGAAATTTTTTATTTATAATAATGTAATTTTAGATCTATATAGCAATGAAATAAGAATGATAGAGAAAAATAAATATGCAATCGCCTTACCGGGTACTATCATTACCTGACATCATTTTTTAACTCATTCCTTTCCCAACGTTTTTTTCTTTCAAGATTTTTTCGCTTTTTCGACTTTAATTCAATAAAACCGTTATCACTGAAATGAGTTCAAATATTGGTTTATTGTTGGAGAGAATCTTAAATTTTCCATCTCTCTATATTAAAACCAAATTATTTTGTGCGGATGCGATGGGATCTTTTAGAAAATCAAAATTTCACAACGGCCCAATTCTTGAATCACATCGCTAGCTCAATTTTAAGGGTATTTTTGGGGTTTTTGAGAGGGAGAAAATTCATACTTTTGAAGGTTTCTTTCAGAAAAAGGTGCATTTGGTATCAATTTCTATAGATTTTTGGACGCTGAATCGAATGAGACCATCGCGGGGTCGATTTCTTCATTGGTTCTCGAGTTATCGCAGCTTTTGTGTCGAATTTGGGAGATTTTCGGAAATTTGGCATGAGGGTATAACTCGAGAGTTCTTGGAGCAATAAAAATCGTTCTATACTCGTTGGAATGCTCGTCGAACACTCTATTCAACTGTACAGTAAGGCGAAAATTTCAGATTTTAATTAGGAAATTAAGAAAAATAAAAATGATAAAAATTACATGATTAAAAATTACAATGATAAAATTTGCTGTGGAGTTTGAATTTTAATTTGGAAATTAAGAAAAATAAAAATGATAAAAATTACAATTGTTGCTGCGGAGTTTTCCCCTATAGTTACCAATCTGTTTTTCGGTGGGTACGTTCACAAATGTTCGGAATATTCTTGGGTGAAATTCACCACTAGTGGCCTTGGGGACTTTGTAAGCAATAACGCCGGGAGGAAATTTCACTGCATCGATGCGTCGCAATTTTGAAACCTTCTATGAAAACTGACATCATATCGACGCCAGATCGAGCTACGTCGAAGTCAACTTCGCACTTAAAGCAGCTCTATGCAAATTCTTCGAATGCCATAGCGGGGGTGTTCAACTTTATTTTTATTCCGTTCGTCATCAAAGGATTTGGAAAGAAACTGATAATCACGAGCGAGGGAAGCGATTTTGAAACTTGAGTATTACTGAAGGAATCGGGAGCACGGGAAGGCGCATTGATGGAACATTCAGTTTGCAGCCCTCGAGCTAGATTTTTATTCATCCCCGACCAACTTTTTCCCCGGCGAACTTCGCCGTACAAAAAGTATTGGTGTGACCTGAATTTGACCTCAGCGAGGGACCCTCCTTTTCGCACTTTCCTTCATCCGTTTGAACTCCGTAGTTTTTTTCTTTTGAATGGAAAATGGGAGTATTGGCCACGGGCTTGAGGGCCGACTGGTTGTTGGTGGTTGCCGGGTGGTCGGAAGGCGACCGAGCAGCTTGAATGTGCCTGAACATCGCCGAGCAAGGTGGAGGACGAAGAAAAGACCAACCTTCAAAGGAAAGTTGTAAAAGTGTTCCCCACCTATTCCAACCGCAGCCGTTGCACCTTTGCTGGTACGAAAAATCTCCCATTTCCTTGCCGATGGCACACTTTAGGTTTCCGAAGTTCCCTCCCCCTCCGGGGACCCAATTAATTATAGGAAAGTATTAATTACCCTAGAACTTCATCAGTCCTCTTTCTCAGCCAATAGGGACTTCAACGAAACGGAGAACCCCTTCAGAACACAGGTTTTCAGTTTGCATTAGAAAGAGTCCCTTCGCATCGCGATCGACGAAAGCTCACTGGCGGCTTTGGGAATTTTCAATGCAGAATGTTTCGTCCTCGAAGGAGGCCTAACCGATTTATCGCCGAACAAGTAATTAATGTACAATGGCGTTTATTTCTTGCGCTGTTGAGGATTTTCGCTTGGCCGAAGAGAAACTTGCTATTAGCAAACGTTCGAAACTCAATAGATGACGTTCTTGGAAAACAAAACGCGAGTCTTGTATCATTCACAGATCAAATGACTTTTATTAATTTTAATCATAGTTTTTTTAGATCAATTTTAGAAGTTAGATTTTCTTCTTGGAGGTTTACTTGAATTCTACGAACAGGAATTTTCTGGAAATTAAATCACCGAAAGAATAATCTAACGGGTTTGCGAGGGGGAGCTCCATGTGCAAACTGTTCTCGCAATCACTAAGATCCGACAGAAATATGGCTTTTAGTTTCCTTCGATGTCTTTCAGTCAAATCGAGATATGCCGTAACTTACTTCTGGAACGCCCTTTAGAATCGGTAAGAAATACATTTTACTTGCTTTTAGAAGATTTTACAAAACCACTGTTTCCTAACTCTTATCATTAAGCTTTAACTCCTACTTTTTGGCAAAGAAGAATTATTGAGTAGACGAATTAAGAATATTTAACACAGGATTTTGTATTGGGTCGAAAGGAATTATTATTCATGGTGGTTAAATTCTTCGAATTTCTATTGTAGAAAAACCTTCCATGGAATTAAGCAAAAAAATTACTTCTAACAATCACTTCCAACGGGCTCTTGGAAAAATGTTCACACGATTTGCGAGGAATACTTCGATATCAACAAATCTTACTGTTTTGCGTCAGTTCGTTTCCTCATTAAAAAGTAATGAAACCCTCATTAATGATTTTTATTAATTAATCATTTTCATTGAAATAATGATAGGTCACGGGAAAAATTATGCTTAAAAATAGCTAGCAACACCCGCGCAATCTTTACCTTAGAAAATCCCTACACTTGGAAACGTGGCAAGAAACCGGCAACGAAAAATCGAAGAGGGAAAGCGTGGTGAAAAACGTTTTTGTTTTCATTTGTAAAACCACTGCCAGATAAATTTCAAACCCAAGTGCCAGATTAACCACCGTATGTTCCTATTCGGTCAACCATGATGTATTGTAATCTTATACAAATAATAAAGTTATTCAGTTAAAAAAAAAAATTTCAAAGAAATTAATGTGCGTGTGTGCCCAGCTAATGCGATGAAAGTGCCAGGAATCGACATTTCAGTAAAATAATATGCCGTTGCTGCGTACGGAGTACACTATGCATCCGGAGCTAGTGCGCACCTCTAATTCACTTTGGAATTGTATCGGCAATGAGGCGACGGTCAAGTAGTATCACGGTCAACGGTACATAAATTAACCGGCAGTTTATACACGCTGAAGGTTCGATGGGTTTCCTCTTCCACCAGCATGTCCGAACGCAGTTCTATGACCGAGCGAGCAACGCTCGAGCGGAAAGCGATAAAATTAATTCCTCTTCGCTCTCTCCGCGGCAGAACCTCGGTTACCCCTGTATATAATTACGAAGCCATAAGTTGTTGGGTCGGTACTAGTACCGCTAACCGCCCTGGGAGTTCTCCGTATAGTCCTGACCGTATTTCATCCTCGACTCGCTCACTTGTTCATCCCTCCGTTATCAACAACGTATTAGTTTTATCCCTTATGTGAAGCGTTGGAATGAGCGACCTCATACAGATTTAGGGGTCCTCGATAAGGCGCAGGGCACGTCCATTAATAACTCGTTTAGCTCTTCTTCGTCTTTTTCGCATCCATTTTCACGCCTCTTTAGCATCAATATGCGGAAAATGTACTCCTCCAACAAAGGAAGTACTGTAGAAAATGCACTCGCCAGTTTATATATTTTGGATTTAATCTTTGGAAACGTGAAAATCAACGAGGCAACGTTTCCAATATCCAAGTTAATTTTTCACATTTTAATTTCGAGAGTTGAATAAATTGCCCGACTTTGGAGAAAATTTTCAATAAGTACATTGGAGGTAATTCGCCGTTCTGCATTTTTGCGAAATATTTGCAGGGAAAAATTTAGCCGAGCGGATATCGCAATTTGCATGTAATGCTGACTTCTGAAAAGAATAACTTCCGTCAATCGTATATACGGTGTACTAATCCAACGATAATTCCTTGTCTACCTCAAACGGGACGACTTTGGTTAATAATTCATTAATAAACCTTTGTCGCCCGAAAAAAATTTTTTAAAACTTTTTCTGATGCTTATTCTAACGAATATAGAACGATCTTTATAGCTCCAAATATTCTCAAGTTGTACCATCATGCGAAATTTCTAAAAAATTCAGAATATCCATACGAAAGGTGTGATGACTCGAGAACGATTGAAGCAATCGACACCGCTCCGGTCTCGACTCAGCGTCCAATAATTAAAAAAATAAATAAATAAACAAGATAAATAACAATAATTACAACGTTTTAATTGATACAACAACACTTTTTCTGAAAAACGTTGGGAAATACGAATTTTCTCTTATTTAAACCCCCCTCAAAATGCCCTCAAAACTGAGATAGCGTTTCGGTCGAAGAATTGAGCAATTGTCTAGCCAAGACCGATTTTCGGTGAAATTTTTCAAATGTGTAGATTTTATAGTTTCGTTTGAAAAGTGTTGACGGCGTACAGATAATTTTTTTTTTTTTTTTTTATTCGATATTCGAATTCTACCTACCTTGAAACGTAAAACATTACATTTTGAAGCGAAGTTAGAAAACATTTTAAATCGATGGAAACAATGTCGAAATTCAATCTTTTACTTCCTTGTTTACGTATTGTAATCGTCGGTTGAAAAGTCGAATTTGGAACGGAGGTGGATTCGGAAGCAATTTTCAGTGTACTATTCTCAGAAACACTTTCTGAACAAGTATTTGTGTCAGTCCGTGTGTCAAAAAATTGAAACAACTGAAAAGTTGGTGGGAAAACTGGTAATTTCATTATATCAAGGAAATTCGTTTCCAAAACAATTTCTGTCCATTTTATTCAACTTGAAAATATCCCATTTGTTCGAAGAAAGTACGAAATAATCCCTGTTAAGAGAAATAGGAGTTTTGGAAGTTAAGGCCGCGATAAACTTTGTTTTGATACTCAGGTATTTAGACAACGCCAACGATCTCAAGCTCTAACGTATTCACGCGACAATCAGCTTGTTTGACATCGATGAATGTCGGCGGCTGGAAACGTTTTTCGGCTGAAAGGCCCTTGAAGGTTTGATGCCTTGATGCTCGTCAGTCGACGCGGAATCTGCTATCTTGTCAGGATAGAGGAACATCGAAAGGAGAACAACGCGAAGATGATAGCTGCGCTATGCCGAAGCGTCTAAACTATTTCCAACGTGAAAGAGATGAATAGTTGAGATTATTGTCACCAGACGGGGAGGAAGGATTCCGGAAATACCGTCAGTGAACGTCTCTTGCCAAGTCTGAAAGTAAGGAAATGTCGATAAGGGATTTGATAGACCTTGAAATTGACGATTATTGATATTCTATCAAGTTTTACATCTACGGGAACCGATTGCTGAATAAAGTGATTTTAGGGTGGGTAAATTAAAAATTAAATTAAAAATTAAATTAAAAATTAAATTAAAAATTAAATTAAAAATTAAATTAAAAATTAAACTAAAAATTAAATTAAAAATTAAACTAAAAATTAAATTAAAAATTAAATTAAAAATTAAATTAAAAATTAAATTAAAAATTAAATTAAAAATTAAATTAAAAATTAAACTAAAAATTAAATTAAAAATTAAATTAAAAATTAAATTAAAAATTAAATTAAAAATTAAATTAAAAATTAAATTAAAAATTAAATTAAAAATTAAATTAAAAATTAAATTAAAAATTAAATTAAAAATTAAATTAAAAATTAAATTAAAAATTAAATTAAAAATTAAATTAAAAATTAAATTAAAAATTAAATTAAAAATTAAATTAAAAATTAAATTAAAAATTAAAATTAAATAAATAAATAAATGCTTTCATGTGATGGAATGTTAGCGGAATGTAATGTAAGTTGACGTTTTCAGGGGTGGTAGAAGAGAAGGCTCTATTCATTCATTCTCTACTCCACGAAATAGAAATTCTCGTGCTTTATTATTATCTTATTTCAATATCAAGAATTTACTATAACGAAAGAATTTTTTTTCACTTTTCTAATCTTCTTCCCTATAGACCGTCCATGCTAACAATACTGAACAATTTAAGAGAGGATAAAATGAAAAATTATTTTTCCAACTTGCGATTGTAGATATATGACGTTGTACGTTATAATCCAGATACCATTTAGATTTTGATTCGATAACCCTAATTTTAATTATGTAAAAATGTTTCCTTTCTTAAGAAGGTCACTTGTATACTAAAAGAATGCTAAGAAAGTTCTCGAACATCAGAGAATAAAACGCTGCAATTAATTATGTTTTATAATTATTGATACCGAATTCACCTTTGTCTGAAAAACATGGGATAAAACGAATATTTTCGCCATCAAAACGCCCAAAAATACGATCGAAATTGAGGTAGCGATTTGGTTAAAGATCGATTGTTAGACCAAGATAAATTTTTGGTGGAGTTTCAAGAATTTAGCTATTATAGTTTCTAAAAAAAGTATTAACGGTTTTTTTTTTATTATTATTATTATATTTTTTTTTTAATTGGATATTTGGCTTTGACTTGGCTTCAGAAGTAAAAACCAATTTTGAGGATGGTTAGAAACTTTTTCTTAGGGCGATTACAATGGCTTGTCATTGAATAATAAACGCAATCAAGATTCCGATAGTGTTCCATCTCGTGAAGAAATCCGCTCGTGAAATCTTACGCGTGGGAGGAGTTGAAAAACGTGAAAAGTGAAATCAGTTTCTGACATCTGGAATTTGCGCTGTAGAAACAAAAATGGTCTTCCCCACTAAGCTAACAACGTCTTGACGACTGTGAAGCGAAGAACGGCGGATCTGTTGTAGTTATAAGGCCTCATTAAGGGCGATTCTTTGTTGAAAAAGTGGTGAGAAAAAGGAGCTGGCGTCTTTTTGAGACATCGTTCCGGAAAAGATGCGACACATCGAAAGTAAGAAAGGTTCAGCGAGTTCTTTAATCCTTACTCGCCTCTTTAATTCCCCTGCGTTTCCGCTTTGAACATTAATCATTCTCTTTTCGTCGTTCGTTTTTAATTATTTCCTTTGAACCTTCGCCAGGAAGAGGACAACGCTGATCAAAAAGTAGTCCGCAGAAAAATCGCGCTCTTCAAGTATTATCCGAGTGAGAAATGTAAGCCTTGGAGATGAACCATCAAATTTTTGTGTTTTGACAACTGAGCACTAATTCTCCCCGAACCAATCAATAATCATCATTATATCACAAAATTTTCCCTCTTACAGTTTCAGATTCGGTCCTGCCAAGGTTTGCAGAGCCGATACTCAACGTTACCGTTACTGTCGGCAAAGACGCATTAATGGCGTGCGTCGTTGAGAACCTCAGAAATTATAAGGTAAGCTATTTTCAACCTGCGTTTATTATTATTGAGAAAACTCAATAACGCTGAAGCTATGCTAATCCGGAGACAGGAATTCAGGTGATTCAGAACTGAATGTCTGTGATGAGGGTGTATCTCTCGGATGATTTAAAATTCCTCACTATAGCTGTTCCATAACCGATTCCGTTATGGTCGCTATACGTGGCTTGACACGCACGTTATTTCCCTCTTAGGAAATCGCGGCTCGTGAGAACGTGAGAGAAAACCGACGAGAGAAAAAGCGAGCGGAGAAAGAATTGTAAAAAAAATGTTTTTCTTTTCCTTGTCGTCGCATTTTTTTTTTTTTTTTTTTTTTTTTGTGAGAGGAGAAAACTAGGCGACTAATTCTCCGATTCTTTATGGGCTGGCCGAGCACTTTCGCCCGTTCGGGCATCTTCAGGGTGACTTTGAGCCATAAAGTCCACAGCCCCCCTTCCTATGGGCCTTGAAGATGCCCGAACAGGTGAAATTGCTCTGCCAGCCAATTAAGAATTGGAAAATGAGTTACCTGGTTTTTCTCCCCTTCACAACCCCTGGACATAAAAAAAATGTGTTTTTCTCTGAAACATCTTAGCCTAAAACGGGAAAACGGGAGGAGATTCGCCATGGGATGAAATGGGGAGAGCAATAGATAGCGTGCCGCGTTGTCATTTTAAAGTGAAAAGCGTTGGGAAAACTCTTAAATGAAACCATTATTCGGTGCGACGCAATATCCAAGTTTTTGGAAAAAGGAAGAAATTCTAAAATGATCGAGGGAGCTCCATGAGATTCTCATTTGAAGTACTCTTGTGACATCTGCGTAGTGGTAGCTCAGTAGTTACAAATAAATCAGCGAATCCCTCGGCGAATCCCTTCCTCTTTCCTTGCGTGTTTGTAATCACTTGGTCTGAAATCTTTGTACGGAAGAACCGTTTTGCATTCCTTCCCCTAATATAATAATTATGGCATGAGCAACTGTCCACCAGTAGGAATGCTTTTTCAAAGGAAATTATCTCATACTGCGATTCTCAGAAGGAAAGGACCTAAGTACGAGTAGCCATCCATGTGGTCGTACATGGCCACCCATTTGTTTCTGAGTTCATAACTCCATCAAAGACGTTTTGTGTACTGTGAGATTCGAAATGCCCTTCCAAGTGAGGTAGCTGAGAAATTATTTGGCTGGAACATTATCTTCTTGGAGGATTCTGTGTTGTGGGGTGGCAATCGAAGAGTGCACGTTTGAAAAGAATTATTTATTAAATCAAAGGGTCTCCTCTTCGATACAGTCTCGTGTGCAAAACTTAAGGGAGAGTCTCCTCATGATAACCAATAAGGAGGTTCATCTCATGAACTGGTTCTCATGTAACATAATTGTTAATTCTATATCAATACAGATTCACTGTCACTGTGGTTCCCAGTTCTGAATGTTTTGGGAAATTATTTTACAAAAAATTCATCGTACAATAAACTTTCCGCACTCCTTCAATCTAAATTTATTTGATATATCTAAATTAATCTGAGGAGTTGAATAACTCCTAAAACCAAACACAAATACTAGGTGGACTGATAGTATATCTTCAAACTTTCAAACAATGATTGTTCTTCAATCCAACGAATATTCTTGATCGAGATAGGACTTCCTTTTAAATTGATCGGATGGCTGCCAAGTGTGCGGACACGAGTTCCAAAAACGACTGTTGGCGAGTCGAAGCAACTTCGATTTGTTGATATATCGAAGACAAGCAGTTTGCGAGATGCGGGCTTGGAAAACTTCACTCCCGCGGGTGGGAATCATTTCTCTCCGAGCTTTTCGCACCAGCTGCTTTTATGGGGGCCGGCACTTCTGGCCGAAGAAACTAACTCTTTCTCGAGATAGCGGTTTCGGTTGTGTCCGAAAGTCATTTGCTTGCAGCGGTCCATTCTGAATCCAAAATAACAATATGTCCGAATTCGGTGTATTACATTCAAATATACAATGGAATACTTTAATGTTCTTCCGCTAAAAAATAGAATAGAAAAATAGAAAAAATAGAAAAGAAAAATAGAAAAAATAGAATAGAAAAATAGAAAAAATATAGCAGAAAAATAGAAAACATAGAATAGAAAAACGCTGCAAATGATTGTACAATGGTTTATTATTCCTTCGCTTCAAATAAAATTTCAGAAGACTATCCATTTCAGATAGTCATTATTCAGAACATGTGTGAACATTTCAACCGAAAAACAGATTGGTAACTATCGGGGAAAATTCCGTAGCAACTATTGTAATTTTAATCTATTTTATTTTTCTTAATTTCCAAATTAAAAACTAAATTTTTTGCCCTACCGTACAGCTGGAGAGAGTGTTTGACGACCATTCCAATGAGTATAGAACGATTTTTATAGCTCCAAGAACTCTCGAGTTATACCCTAATGCCAAATTTCTGAAAATCTCCCGAATTCGGCACAAAAGCTGCGATAACTCGAGAACCAATAAAGCTATCGACCTGGCGATGGTCTCATTCGATTCAGCGTCCAAAAATCTATATAAATTGATACCACGTACAAATTTTTCTGAAACACCCTGGAAAATATGAATTTTCTCCCCCTCAAAACCCCCCAAAAAAACCCTTAAAATTGAGCTAGCAAGTTGGTTCAAGAACTGTGCCGTCGTAGGACCGAGATTGATTTTTGGTGAAAATTTCAAGAATTTAGCTATTATAGTTTGGCCGGAAAACTGCTAACGGCGTACGGCGTACGGCGTACGGCGGACAGACAGAATTTTTTTTATTGGATATTCGGATTCTACATGCCTTGAAACGTAAAACATCAAATTTTGAGGGGGGGTTAGAAATTTTTTTTTCTTGGGCGATGACAATGGTTTATTATTGAATAATAAACCAAAATAGAAAAAATAGAATAGAAAAATATAAAAAGTAGAATAGAAAAATAGAAAAAATATAACAGAAACATAGAAAACATAGAATAGAAAAATAGAAAAAATATAACAGAAACATACAAAAAATAGAATAGAAAAATAGGAAAAATTGAATAGAAAAATAGAATAGAAAAAAAAACAACAGAAAAAATAGAATAGAAAAATAGAATTTTACACAAGTTCAGGACCTCGCGTCGGGTAAATTTTCATAAATAATCTCCGACTGTTACATAATAACAGCGATAAAAATAACGGGAACCGTAATCTGCTAATCAATCGATATTCGTTTTTGTTGGGGTGAGTGTAATATCTCGCATAGGGTCTGGCGGAAATTTCATATTCAATACTGGAGGGCCGAATGAACTAAATGCGGCCGGCAGCGACGAGAGCTCCAATGAACGGTAATCTCTTACAAGGGAAAAACGGAATGAAACAGAGAGTCAAGGGCTGGAATCTTCCTCGTTGTACAGTAGTCGGATGAAAAAAGTCAAATGAGCTTACGACTTGCCAGAAGAGCCGTTTCATAATCCAGGGGTATTACAGATACGTCGGGTCAAACTCGCCCTCGTACATTTGGCTCGTATCCTGCTTGAATTCCCTCTTTTTCTGCTCAGCCTTGGACGGCGAATAAATTTGATAAGAAGGGAAGGATTAAAAGTTTCCCGCTCATTATTATAATAAGTGGTTTCACTTTGAATGCTCAATCGAGTCATTTTCAAATTAAGTGGTAATCCGAATGAAAATACAGTGCTGTAAGATTTGGAATGAAAATCGTTTGAGAACCGTTCATAACTGCAAAGACTGTCAGCTTATCACGAGTTTTATTCCATTTTTTTATATGACAGCTTTAATGTTATTTAGACGTAGCTTTACGGTTTTTTCTCGAAATGAGTTACATTTTAAAGTTCCTTCAACTCCGAACCGCGATATTTTCTGAATCTGTTTCAGAAACGATAAGATGTAAAATTATATTATTTTACCTCCTATTTCAATCGCAATACGGTTTCCTTATAAAGGGAGATTATTTGAAGCCGAAAAAATTATTAATATCAACTTCCGAGGTAAGTGTATGTATTTTGAAAATACAAGGAGTACTCCCTAATAGACTTCACTTAAAAAAGTTAAATTAATCATATAGGCCAATAAAAAAATAAGATAAGATAAAATAAGAATAAGAAAAATAAGAAAAAAAGATAAGATAAAATAATAAGATAACTATATAGCAATATGCAAAAACCGCTTTCAAGAAGATAGATTAATTTATCATAACGATAACGAGAGACTAGCAACCAAAACTAGACCTCTACAATTCCATTAGAATTACGATGGGATAATATACAAGTTCCGTATTTACCATTTATCGTTTAGGCTTGTTCTTCACTCCGTCAATCGATCTTTTCTTCTACTTTCAACTTTATTTATATTTATTTTCTATAAAAATTTGTAACATTGTTGCTAATGAAGCCTAAACGCCGAAATATATAGATATAGATACAACAAAAAATATAGCTCAGTTAAAATTAGTGTAATTCGTGACACTCTCTTCGTCTCTTATACTTGTGAGCTCTGCTTCCATCAATAAATTCAAAAGTGGTAGCAGAGCCGCCTTCGAACATTGAGAGTGAAAAACAAAGTGACTTAACCGAACTGAATTGGTTGTCGAGGGTAAGTACGTGAGCTATTAGCTCGGACGTGTCTTCCTATTCTTACTTTATAACGGAAGGGCTTATCTGACTCCTCCGAGTCTCTCACTTAGTTAAGTGCACACGCTTCTTTTCTTTTAAGCCTTCGTGCAACAGCTGACACTCTTTTTTCCAGAGTAAATCCGATTAAAAAATAATGGTTTCTATCTGATTCTATGAAGATAGTGGTAAAAAGAAAGTGAGTTTGTAATATAATTTTTAGAGAAAAATATAAATTTAATTTGTATCGAGTTTTGTTTTGTTCGGATTTTCGAGCGATTTTACGACTGGAAGATTTTAGTGGATTTGAACTAATGGATTGTGACGACGAGATTCGTAAAATGTTCCATTTTTGGCGCTAAATCTGGAAAACTATTTGACTACTAGACTATTATAACGATACAAAGTTTTTTTTGAAGATTATAATAATTGTATACGATCATAAATAGTCTCGTAGTCAAATATTTTTCCAGATTTAGCCCCAAAAATGGAACATTTTACGAACCTCGTCGTCACATTCCATTTGATCGAATCGCTATGTTGAAAGATTGAACAAAAGTAATTTTTTGTGAAGATTATAATAATCGTACTTTCGTTCAATCTTTGAACATAGCGAATCTGGCTTTTCAAAAATAGCATTCAGTGTTATCTACATACTAATTCGTTCCCTGTATGTGCTGGAAAGGCCCTCAGAAAGCGCCGAATGAAATGCATCATCCATAAAGATTTCTAATCACGCATTCCGCCCTGTTTGCAAAAGCGAGCCCCAACTTCATAAATGTACGTTTTTATTCAAACGCGATATTATCAAAGAGTTCTCTTTAATACTGCTCCATGAAACTGATCTTGGATCGCTATCTTGACGAGATATTAAATTTACACGATTCATATGAAACTCGACCGCTTGTGACATTTTTCGTATCAATAAGCCAAGGAAAACTGCGCAGATTATATCATTTCGTTTCAAGAGGCCTCGTACGATTCGTATATTCGGCTCGTTCTACTCGGCCGACGCATTGAAGCAACACTTTTACCTTTTCATCGTCAGAGCCTAATGAAAAGCTTTAGCCAAACAAGCCTTTCATTCTAGGGAGTATCTTTTTTGAACACTCGACAGCCGACTGTGAAATATTCTCTTTTGTCTTTGTCGAGCTCTTGCGCCTTTCATATCGTGCATAATATATGAATAGTACGAATCATCAAGGGCGGTAATCAGCTCTATTCATAATTAATTACTTCGCGTTGAAAAACGTTCTCTCGTTAACCAGAGCTGAAAACGAGCGCGATCCGCGAATTGTTTCGTATAATGCTTACTGAATAAATGTTGAAATTCATCCCGTAAGCGTTACGGAAATTTTCAATCAACTGAGCGGGCAGAAGTTACTTCGGAAGTGCGATTTCACTAAAGTAGGATAGGTTGCGATGGTATGGGACCGAAATCCTTTACCTACCGATAATGTCGAAAAGTTGTCCGGAGCAGCGATCATTGTGCAAATCGGTATGAAAAGCGATAAAACTTATTTTACTCTTATATATTCCAAGCTCAGAGCGCGTGGGATATTCTCTATGAATATTCGGTGGCATTCCACGTTGATAGGTTTTTCTAACTCTGCGTAATATGTGAAAATTTTTCTCAGCTCAAAAAAAAAATAAAGAAAAAAGTATTCGTTTTTGGGTTGTCGCTTCATATCTTCTTGATTTTGAAGTCCTAGGCCGTAGCTACCAATGGTGCTACAAAGCCCTGATGATGCCCGAAGGGGCGAAAGTGCTCGGCGGGCAATAAAGAAAATTGAGAACGAGTCGCCCAGTTTTTCTCCCCCGCAAACTTAAAAATCAAGAAGAAAAAAGTATTTTCACTATCCAGGAAAGTCAAATACTGAAAACCGCACGGTAGAATTTGTCTTAATTGAGATAGTTTCTATGGCATAAAGACCCAAAAAATAAAAACGCTCCAATAAAATAATGGAAAATGCGAACTACGAGGAAATACAGAATGGTACAATTCAAAATTTAAAAAAAATATTCACTAAATTTCGAACAACTTGTTCCTCAGCGTTGAATATATTTATTGCCACGGTCTGTAAAAATCAAAACACAATCAGTACGCGTAAGTACAGTGCGTAAGACAAACGATAAGGCTGCAAATTATTGTACAATGGTTTATTATTCCATTCCTTCAATTATTTAAGTTATTAATTTTTTTGTTAATTATTTATTCAATTATGATTTAAAAAGATCATCCATTTATGATTACCACTATTTCGAACATTTGTTCCTAATTTTCAATGAAACTATTTAATCCATTTTCTCCGAGGAGTATTTTTCTATTTATTAATAATTTAATACTTCCCATTTTCACGACTCGTGGGTTTCATCTACAGGTGAGCTTATAACTTCTATTTTATACCTTCATATTTTCCTTTTCCAATTTTTCTTTTTTAAAGATATTCAACTTGTTTATGTACAGGCAGAAACGTTTACAATTTACTCCCTATGGCTTGTAAAAATAAAAATATAGACGGCTAATTTAGCAAATTCGTGGAAACTTTACTGAAAACTTATAATAACAATTCGTTACTTCTACATCACGGAAACATATTCGTACAGTGTTTCGATGAAAATTAATGAAAATGTGATTGAAATGCGATTGATTAAAAATTCCATGATGTTTTTTTATAAATTCGCTTATTCGAATTCGACTTTTCGGTCGATTCCTATTACTAAGTAAACATGGAAGTGCAATTATTTGGCAAAAACAGGTCAGCAACCGATTTCGAACGATAGCTAGCGAACGGATTTTCGAAACCAAATATAATTCATAATATTTCGGTTATTAGTATAATATTGGAATACGGTTGAAATCTATTTACAAAGCGTTTCCGAGATTTACCTGTTTGGCCGGTCAAACGCCGATGGAGGATGGAACATAACACAAATACGCATCTCTCAGTTTGACGTGTGACGGGGTCACTGAAGCGCGTTTCTCTAGTGGACCGGATAAGTCAATGTTTGTCATGGTCGGAGGGCTCTTTGATTTCCACTTGTCGGTTTTCCTCAAATAGCTGTAAACTCGGTAACGGACCGTGAAGAGGAAAGCCAATGTTTATTGGCGATATGCGACGTAGCGTTGGGCAATTAAAATGAAAATTTCAGTATTTTTTACACAGGAGTAGTCATATATTTTCATGGTAACCACGTACGTGTACAAAAATAATTTTGAAGCGAGTTTCAACGTTAATTCTGACAATTTTATCGTTCGCTATTTCTATATGAATGTTAAGAACACAATTTATTATTATTTTTACTGGGAATTTCCAATATAGCTTAAGTTTTCAAGGTTTATAAGGGATTTTTTGCTGTTTTAATAATTCGTCAGGGGAAATTCTTCTTTAACAATCTTAGGAAAATATCAAAATAAAATTAATAAATAAAAATTTTTTTTCTTCAGAATTTGCATCATGTTGAAAGTCGAACAAACCGAGTATTTATTCAGAAAAAATATATATAAAACATCAAAAAATAAAAAGTAAAAACGACTTCAAAATTATTTGCGTTTATGATAAATAATAAACTTTTAAACGGAAAAAATACCAACTTCGCTGCTACTCATTCACCAACTACAAATTTTAAGGACTACTTTCTACTTGTATATTGTCCTGACCACTTTCTGATTGATCGGATCACCTCCCCAAATAATATAAAATTATTATTCCTCATTGCCCAAATGATTGAAAGACATTCCTGTTCTAAGTTCTGAGTCGCCTCCAGATGGTCACTTTTTGGAGTCCGCGCCTCTCTTATAATTTCTTAGAAAAGCCATTAGAAACTTGGCTACTAAGAAAATAAATCTCATGAGTTTTCATGATACTTGAACAGAGCAAGTCAGCATTTATGAGGCCGATTATTAACAAGATCAGTTGGATATATAGGATATACCTAGGATAGGATATAAGATAGAGTAGTTAGTAGTTCATTATTTGTGTATGGAGAGTGGGAATCTATAGTAGTTGTTATTATAGTAGTGAGTAGTAGTTTCTATAATTTGGTATGTAGGTGGTGGTGTTTGAATGTACCTTGTATCATAAAGTATTGGGTTTTTCAACTGGAGAATATTTTCTGCAGAATTAGACGTTTCAACTTTTAAGTTTTCCAAGATTTGTAACTTGCACAGTGGATAACTCAAACAAAAGCTCGTCGATTCAGATGTTTGAATATACCAAAAGATAGGTAATTTAACTGTCCACGTTTTCCCAATGTAATGTACCTATCCATTTTTCAACCGTTTTTGCGTCATTCAACAATATTAGTAGACTAGACGCGAAAACATGACATTTTTCAACTTTAAACGTTCTTTTCATCTATTTAGTGCGAAAGAAACAAAGAATGAACCATATGTTATTGAAATACACATCATCAAGTATCATTATGCTGAATTTGAGCTAAATCTATGTCAAAAAATATTTCGCAAAAAATCGAAGGGGTACCCCTGCGATTTTTTTCAACCGATCGTTTAACGAATTTTTACTCGTCTTCCAATACAGATAAAAATCTGAAATTTTCAGGAAAGTTGTGTCTTACCGAGATGTATTTTTGTGATTTTTTTTATTTCTCGGAAAAATCTGCAAGTGGTCCAAAAAAATCGGTTTTTGAAAGCTCGAAAATTGGACTTTAACGGTGATTTTCGGGGTCAAAATTAATGTGAATCAATTGTTTTATTATGCAGGAGTCTTCATTTGAACGCCTTACACACGTACATAGCAAAAAATTTGGTGAAAAAAATTTAAACAGAGCCAGAGAAATTATTTTCCGTAAATCGAGTTTTTCGCCGGCCGAAATTCCGAGCTCCGCTGTTAGTGAAAAATTAAATGTTTGTTTTAAAGCGATTTTGAAAGCTATTCTTATAGGAAATTGAACGCTGAAACCGAATATGACGTCAAAACGGTGGAAATTTGACGACCAACATTAGTTTTTCCCGGTTTTAGTACTACGCCACTCCTACGTTTTTCAACTTTGATAATTCGTTGCAAATACTTTACAGTGCTGTTCAAATTTGATTAACTATTGATTCCTCCAGGAAATTAGACGTAGAATTCGAATTAAAAGTGAAAAAAATCAAATTCGAACGATTAATAATATTTTTCGAATTTTTCGAATAAATAAATAAAAATCGTATTTTTTCTTCAAATTGAAATCAGGAATTTATTGTGTTTATTGGAAGCGACTGGATCGCATTTTCAGCTCTAGTTTGGGACGGCTACTATTCAAAGTTCAGTAAACCCCGCTTGGAGCGCTAGTGTGCGCTGGAGGTGGAACCTAGTCAGGCGTCCTTGGGAGGCAAGTCAGCTGTTCGTTGCCTGCGCCGTAGCTTGTGCCAGCTGATCGATTTCTGCTCAGTATCTCGCCCGGACGATCGTCCGCAATTGTTATCAACGACCGGTTATCTGTAAAAAATGACAACTTCGCGATCTCCCCTATTTTTATTGCCCTGTGCGAAACATTCTCGAATTCCGTCGCTCGGAGACGGCCGGATCGCGAAAACGTTATCTATCGCGTTCAGATAAGGCGAACGGTGAAACCTGTTGTGCAATTTTTCGACAACGGTGTCCCAAGAATGATAAGGCGGCATGAGCTGCTGAAATGTACGCATGTCCTTCAGAAACGAGGCGAATTCAGGCAAGAATTGAAATTCAAAAATCGCACTCGGCTCGAATAAATTGCAATATGAAGTTCACGTGTCTCACGATTTTATGCATCGTTCTCGTCTCGCTCGTCGCCTATTTTATCACCTACGTGAGACGAGCTTTGTCGACCGAATTCAACGTCGCCGTCGCACCGCACAGTCGCGCGAACCGGGTTGCGGACGCGTCCGATAATTTAATCTGGTTCGTCCAAATATCCGACCTCCACATCAGCATTTTCCAAGACGAGAATCGAATCGTCGAGTTGAGGGAATTTTGCGACCTGACCATAAAAGCGATTAAGCCGTCCGTCGTCCTCGCCACGGGCGATTTAACGGACGCAAAAACCGAAGCGCATATGGGCTCGAAACAATACGACGAAGAATGGTCCGTTTATGCGGACGTTTTGAAAAAAAGCGGCGCCCTCGAAGTCGCACCGTGGCTCGATATTCGGGGGAACCACGATAATTTTAACGTTCCCGGAGTGAAATCGGAGAATAATCTATTCAGGAAATATTCGATTCAAGGACCGACGCACGACGGTTCTTATATGCACATCGCGCGCGTTGGCAACGCAAGCTACGCGTTCATCGGTGTCGACGCTTGCCCTAATCAAGGTATGAAACGGCCCCTCAACTTTATCGGGGACATATCGCCGGACGAAATGAATCGATTGTTCGACCTTGACGAGGCCGCGATGGCCGAATCGAATTACACGATTTGGTTCGGCCACTATCCCACATCGTGCATTCACCAGAATCGAATCCTCCGCCAGTTGATCGGTTCGCGAAAAGAAAGCCTGGCCTACCTGAGCGGCCATTTTCACACTCTTTTGGACTACGTTCCGAGAATGCATACTATCCAGAAAGAACATTATTTGGAACTGGAATTGGGAGATTGGAAGGACAATAGATTGTTCAGAGTTGCCGCCGTCGATCACGGGTTTTTTTCTTTCGTTGACGTCAAGCACCGCGATTGGCCCGTGATTTTGGTCACCAATCCTAAACACTCTCGTTACCGTCTTCGGTCCAAAGAGCGGTCGTCTTCCTTTTCCCACGTGAGGATACTCGTTTTTTCGCCGAGCGATATCGTTTCCGTTCGTGTGCGACTTGACGACGGCGAGTGGGAAATCTGCAGCCCGCACAAATCCAACGGTAATTTATTTCTGCTACCTTGGAACGGAGAGCGTTTCTCCAAAGGAGTTCATCGTTTAGACGTGAACGCCGTCGATAAGGTAGGCCGGTGGAAAATCATTTCCCAACCTTTCTCGTTCGACGCGTCGCACGTCGAATTCGAATTTTTACCGCGGTTGGTCCTCATGCCGACATTTACAACGGTTTTGCAACTACTGTTTTTCGCGTCCACCTCCGTTTGCATCTTGCCCCTTCTCGCGGTCAGGTTGATCTTGAAATACGACTCGAATTTCATCCTGACGGCGAACGCGGGATTTTTGAAAAACTGCATAATTGCGACCGCGTTGGTCGCCAAGTGCAACAAACTATTCTACCCTTTGGTTCTCTATCCGGTTTACGTCGCTTTCGGCCCTTGGGGCGTTGGCGAAGTTATGGACGACGTTTACGGAATTATTTTCGCCTGGGGAGTGTTCGCCAACGGGCAATTCATCCCTGAGCAAATCAGCTACGCGATGGCGTTCTTCCAGATAGCGTTTCTCCATTTTCCTCTTGTCATGGTGACCGTGTTCGCCGCAGACGCCGGCCGTCGCAAATCGACGAGTACAGTCGCGTCGTTTTTGACGAACTTTTTTTTCACCATCATTTTGATCGGCCACATTTGGCTCGCTTATAGTTTCTATAAAATGTTCGGCGTCATAGCTGTAATTTCAGGGTACCCTAGGGTCTTTCCTATTTTCATGACGTTCACGTGTTGGAATTTATCGAAACCGTCGGCCTCGAGATTGTAAAAAAAAAAAATTTTTTTTAAATCGACCCTAGTTTTTACATAAATATCTCGCATATGCCAAAATGTTGTCTAGTCGTATTTTTGTTAGCGTAATTTGTCTGGAACGAGCTCGACGCATTTGAATGTAATCGATTATTTATTATTGAATGTGTTTCAATAAATGTCCTAAGCGTTCGTTCGAAACTAATTTCTTAAATGTGGTCAGCGAATTTCAATTTTCTCTTGGATGTTTAAGTGTTGAGTGTTTTCTCTATGGGCGTCTAAGAATCGCATTTAAGTGTTGAAATTTCCCGAATCGGATTTCCGAACGTGAACCACCCCACCCGATTTTCGAAAATAATATTCCGCGTATACCTACACCAAAAAATGTTGGCTGTTCGTATTTTTATTAGTAGTTTCGGTCTCGCGGCCGTAGAGTTAGAAGCATTGAGTGTAATCTATTTATTGAATGTTTGAATAAATGTTCTCGGTGTATTCTATGTTTTTTTAACGATACCTTCTTGTAAACGAGGAAAGCGGTTGGCATATTTCGACGACGAATTTGGTATTCACCTTGTTCGGCGAACAAAAGAGAAAGAAAGAAACTTCCTACTTGGGTAAATAATTTGTTTTCTTGCCGAAATTCCTTTTGTAGCTGACAAATTCAATTTTCAATAAATACAACTCTTTTATTTGAAAAAAAAAATTAATACCTAAATAAAATAATTATGAAAAATTTGAAAAAATAATTAAATTTAATGCTTACTTTTCTCGGAAGTGCATTTTTTAATTTACCTAACGTTCGAGCGAAAAAATCCCCACCTAGTTAATATAGTTTTCAATGGAAATTTCATTCGCAAGAAAACGTTCGTAATTTCAGGGGAAAAAAATCGTCTTTCCACCCATTTTGGCCATTTTTTGGTTAATTATTCATTTATTTCATGTACGGGACGAGCCCAATTAACAGGCAGTAACAATAACAAACAATTATAAAGATTAAAGCACACAGGGATTCAATAATATTGGTTTAGTAGGTATTCAATAATAAACCATTGCAATTGCCAAAGAATTTTTTTTTTCAAATTGCTACCTCCATTTTAGGGGTATTTTTGAAGGAGAGAAAGCTCGTGATTTATAACGTTTTTCATAAAAAAGAAGAAGAAAGAAGAGAGAAAAAAAGAAAAATAATTTAAGTATACGTCGAATCGTTGCTGCGGAGATTTCCCTTATAGAAATAATTTTTTTCTTAAATCTTCTGTTGGAAACGTTCACCAATGTTCGGACAAATAATTATCGCAAATGGATGGTCCACCAAAATCATTATTGAAACATAGGAATAAAAAACCGCTGTACGATCATTCGCTTCTAATGCTATATATTTATAATTTCTTCCGTCAATTTTCCAGCCAAAATTTTGGAATCAACTCCTTAAAAAAATATAATATTAAAAAAAAAATGAAATAAAATAAAAAAATAAAAAAATAACGATTAACATGATTGAATTAGCTGAAATTGATTTTCCCGCCGATGAATTCGCTACATCGGCTGGAAAATCGAGTTCGGCCGGCCACTAGAAAAAGTGGTAACTTACATTACTTTAAAGTCTATGACGTGGAGGTTAGTTAGAGCGAACGGTTGGTACGGGAATACAATTAACGACCAAGTTTAATATCCATGGACGTCGTAACCCAATTATCGGTGTGCGTTCGCTGGCGAAGATTCTCCGTTCGACCGTTTTAAACCAATCAGTCGAACGATCTTTTCGCGATGACATCTGCTGTGCGAATAAAATATGTAAACTAACTTTAAAATTTTGCAGCTTCAACCAGTTCCAGCAAAAATACGTCGATTCAAATAATAGAATATACAAAATGAAAGATAAAATTTATCTTGAAGTCTTAAAATATTTTAAGTTTATAATATAAAAAAACTTATAATATTATTATAAGCATAATAATAGGGTATAATAATATTATACCTTTTTCTGTATTTAATTCTGTTCTCACCTAAACTTATGTAATTGGGCCTGTCCCGTGTTATTATAATAAATAAATAAATAAAGCAATAAATACCCTAGTATAATATTATTATACTAGGGGCGTCGCTACCCTCAGCTATCGCAAACGGTCGGCCCGTCGGAGGGGCTCCGCCCCTCCTCTCGGGCCTTACATATTGTTCGGGTGGGGTGTTGTCCTTTTCACTACTATATTATATATAGGTATGTAGTATAGGTATAGGTATGGGTTTAGTAGTTGATTATTTGTGTATGGAGAATGGGAATCTATGGTAGGTTTTATAGTAAGGGAGTAGTAGTTGCTATAATTTGGTACGTAGGTGGTGGTGTTCGAACGTACTTTGTATCATAAAGAATTGGGTTTTTCAACTGGAGCAAAGTTGTAGCAGAATTAGATGTAACAACTTCAAGTTTTCCAAGATTTGTAACTTGCAGAGTGGATAACTCAAACAAAAAGTCGTCAATTCAGATATTTGAATATACCAAAAGATAGGTCATTTAACTGTCCACATTTTCTCAATGTAATGTACCTATCCATTTTTCAACCGTTTTTGCGTTATTCAACAATATTAGTAGACTATACACGAAAACATGACATTTTTCAACTTTAAACGTTATTTTCATCTATTTACTGCGAAAGAAACAAAGAATGGACCATATATTATTGATATACACATTATCAACTATCATTATGCTGAATTTGAGCGAAATCTATTTCAAAAAATTTTTCGCAAAAAATCCAAGGGGTATCCCTGCGATTTTTTTCAACCGATCAGTTAACGAATTTTTACTCGTCTTTCAATACAGATAAAAATCTGAAATTTTCAGGAAAGTTGTGTCTTACCAAGATGTATTTTTGTGATTTTTTTTATTTCTCGGAAAAATCTGCAAGTGGTCCAAAAAAATCGGTTTTTGAAAGCTCGGAAATTGGACTTTAACGGTGATTTTCGGGGTCAAAATTAATGTAAATCAATTGTTTTATTATGCAGGAGTCTTCATTTGAACGCCTTACACACGTACATAGCAAAAAATTTGGTGAAAAAAATTTAAACAGAGCCAGAGAAATTATTTTCCGTAAATCGAGTTTTTCGCCGGCCGAAATTCCGAGCTCCGCTGATAGTGAAAAATTAAATGTTTGTTTTAAAGCGATTTTGAAAGCTATTCTTATAGGAAATTGAACGCTGAATCCGAATATGACGTCAAAACGGTGGAAATTTGACGACGAACATTAGTTTTTCCCAGTTTTAATACTACACGGTTCATGTTTTTCAACTTTGAAAATCCGTTGCAAAAATACTTACTACAGTATGGATCTAATTTGATTAACCGATGATTGTTACAGGATATAATTTCAGTATAATCTATGAATCTGTATAAATTATGTTTAAATTGTTCAGCTAGAAATGTTCCAAGGCTGTATCAAGGCGGAAAATGTTGATTTTTTCAGAAAATCGAATTCTATCTTAGAAATCAATCAATAACGAGCACAAATCGAGTATTCACGATGTAATGCTGATCATATCGACGTAGCAGATACCATGGGAAGGGTAGTGGGTTCATTTCGCTCCTATTTTCCAGTGATTCGCCGACGAGCCGCCAACCGCCGCCACCGCAACGCTAATTTCAGACTTGATGATGAGGTTCATATAATTGGACACGAGAGCTTGGATGTCTTTATGGATTATGAGGCAGCCCCATCGTTTCCTCCCATATTTCCACGAGCCGGTTGTTATATAGTATCATCGTGTTGCCATAATGAATAAACACTCCCAAACCGTATTACTCAATTTCGACCGAAGTTACTTTGCCAATGGAGTAATCATGTTGATCGTGAAATAATGATGGATGCTTGGGGTGATTTCAAAAATAACTCGGGTGATACTTGGTCGCAAATTTTAACACGAGATTCGTGTAATGCGCTGCTCGCCGATTTTGCTGCGTGGTGATTTCGTTGGCTGAAAAATTTCTAGTTGACAAAACTGTCAAGGTGATTACCCTAGTCTTACTAGAATTACTAGTCTCGTACATTAATTTGGACGCTTCATTAAAAAAGATATATGAATGAATGAATGAATGAAAATAGGTTGTATTTTTTGCAAATATAATAAATACTTCACATTTTCATGCCTACCTATATACGGGATGGCATTAAGCCGTCACCCGGGGTTGGCACGCTTTAGAAAAGAATATAGTTGGGTTTTGTATTATTTAAAAATGGTAACCAGAAAAACAAAAATGGCAGCTCCTCGAGCCTGACAGAACAAAATTAAAGAATATAACATCAGTAAGTTTTCACATAATTATAAGGTTTAAAAAAATAATAAATAAATAAATTTAAAAAATATAAATAAATAAATAAATAATAATAATAAAAAAGATATGTTTCATTAATGTTACAATTTAAAATGTGGCGTTTTTTAAAAATTTAATTATTTTTATTTAATTATTATTATTGTGGGAAATCGAGTGGGAAATCGTCGGCGTGTTCCTGGACGCCTGAGGTGCCCCTGCTGTGATTAGATATCGAGTGAGCAATGGAAGAAAGAAAAGACGTTTGGGTTCGAGAGTTTTTCAGTTTGGAATCGGTTGTTGATAATTGTGAAAAAGCGAGTTAGTTAAAAACGTTGTGTTCAGAAGAAAACGATTAGATAAAAAGTTGTCAGTTGGAAGTGTTGTGCTTAGGGCTCAGTTGCGTTATTAATAAAAAGTTCAGTTGACTCATTTACTTTATTTCAAACCTTGACTGATCCTAAAAATATGGGGGCTCGTCCGGGATACAGTCAAGAGTAGAAATAAAGCCATTAAATTCGCGAATTCGGTCGTCCAGTTTAGTGTTTTGTTGGCAAGACCTTATTGGTGACATTTATGCAATAAATCAGAAGAACGTTCGCGAAATTTCTTCACGTCTGCTGCTATCTGCGACTCAATAGGTGAATATGGAGCCACTGCATAAGGATCGGATCGGCAAAATGAAGGTCCATGAGTTGAGAGATGAGCTAGAGAAACGTGGATACGTTGTTGATGGAAATAAATCTGACCTTATAGAGCGATTGAAGGCTGTTGCTGTATTGGAGGGCGCCAAAGCTCAAAACGATCGGCATGAAAAAAGTACCGATGGTCAATCGAGGCTGAAGGTAAACAAAACAGTTGGCGGAGCGAAGAAGGGGAAGAAAGTTAATAAGGTCAGTAAATTTTCGGATTTAACAATCAGCGGCGACAAGTTGAATGAAAAGTCCGACAGTGACTCTTTCAGTGAACCTGAAGTTGAGAGTGACTCGGAGAATGAGGGAGATCTTCCCAGCCATTCAAGGAAAAATAGGGCATCAAACACCCTCACTGGACACGTTATGTCCTTTAAAGATGTTGAAGAATCAGTCCCTAAGTTCAGTGGGAATGACAAAACCAAAACCATCACGGAATGGTTGCGTCAATTTGAGGAACTATGCGAGCTTTGTCAATTGACTGAGCTTCAGAAGATTCTTTATTGTCGTAGACTGCTGACAGGCTCTGCGGCTATATTCATACAGCATGAGCGCATGCATAAGACATGGCGGGGCATGGCAAGAGCTCTTGAAAATGAATTTACGGTTAAAGTTAGTAGCAAACTTGTGCATCGGGAACTCATGACACAAAGAAAAGACTCTAAAGAATCCCTCAAGGAATATTTCTACCGAATGATTGATGTGGCCTCCCAGTGCTCTTCAATCGAGCCAGAGTCAGTAATTCAGTATATTATCGATGGGATTAATGATGAAGAAGGTTCTAAGGCAGTCTTGTACGGAGCAACGTCATATCGTGAATTCAGGAAGAAACTTGATCTTTATGAGACTATGAAGCTGTCATCATCACGATATCACGGAGTACGAGTGCGGGATGATGATCGTCGCCCCAATCAGAAAGCGGACAACAATAAAGCCGCAGGCGTTGTCCATGGTATCGCTGAATCCAAAGCTAGGCGATGTTACTCTTGTGGCTCAGTCAAGCACGTGGTTGATGATTGTCCAGATCGAGGTAAAGGTCCAAAATGCTTCAAATGCAATTTGTTTGGCCATTTGGCATCTCAGTGTCAAACAAGTAATTGTGTTAATTCGGCAGGAAAAATTCAGCCAAAACCAACAATTGAGTTATCAGTCGCGGGAATGACCATGGAAGCGCTACTGGACAGCGGTAGTGATATAACGTTGATGGTGAAGTCACGTTTTGCGATTTTGGGCATTGATATGGACGGTCCACCCCTGAGCTACAAGGGTATTGGATCAATGCAGTTGTCGACGCTGGGATCTTTTGATGCCCAGTTTGAGATTGATGGATCCTTGTATGACCTAAAGGTGCATGTGGTACCAGATGGAGTGAGCCGGTATCCGCTTATCCTGGGGAATAATTGGTTCGTACAGGCCAGTATATTACTATGCGAAGGAAAGGTAACAAGAGTCTTTAAACTGTCTGAAGGACCACCAGATATACTCCAAATTGATGTTGAGGGTTTGACAGCCGATATAAATGAGAACGATCCCGAAATAGCGAGTATGATCGACAGCTATCTTCCGAACAAATCCCGAGATGTGGGGGTGAAGATGAAATTGATCCTCACCGATGACGAACCGGTATACCAGCCGCCGCGTCGTCTTTCACCTGGCGAAAAGGAGGTGGTTGACGCTCAAATAAAGCAATGGCTTGATGAGGGTATTGTTTGCCCAAGTTCGTCCCCTTATGCCAGCCCCATCGTCATTGTAAAAAAGAAGAATGGCGATTCGAGGGTTTGTATTGATTACCGGCGAGTGAACGAAAAAATAGTGAAGGAAAGATTTTATGCCACTTCGGTTGATGATCAACTGGACATGCTGCAAGGTTCGAAGGTGTTTAGTAAACTTGATCTTAAAAATGGTTATTTTCATGTACCCATTGAAGAATCCAGCAGAAGAATAACCGCCTTTGTCGTCCCAAATGGACATTACGAGTTCACCAGAGCCCCGTTTGGATTGTGCAATTCCAGCCCAGTGTTTCTGAAATTTGTGGACGCCGTCTTTCGGGATCTGGTTTCAGCAGGTGTACTATGCACTTACGTTGATGATTTTATAATTCCGTCGAGGACTAGAGCTGAAAACATTGAAAAGTTGAAGCTAGTGCTGCACCGAGCTGCTGAATGTGGCCTAAAATTCAGTTGGAACAAATGTGAATTCTTGAAAACTGAAATCGAGTTCCTGGGGCACGTAATCAAGGATGGGACCATTCGACCAGCGGATGGAAAAGCCCGGGCTGTTGCGGAATTTCCAACGCCGAAAAATGCTAAATCAATCCAAAGTTTTCTAGGTTTGGCCGGATATTTCCGCAAATTTATCCCTGATTTCGCTGGTATTGCTCGCCCACTAACCAGTTTACTTAAAAAGGATGTCCCTTTTAATTTTGGCAGTGATCAACAAAATGCGTTTCACCAATTGAAGACAGCCCTTGTTGAGAATGGTGTACTTAAGATGTACTGTCGTGATGCTGAGACTGAACTGCACACAGACGCAAGTAAGTTGGGGTATGCCACCATCTTAATGCAACGGGATCCAGAAGACTCGCAGCTTCATCCAGTGCATTATGCAAGTGGGAGCACGACGGCAGCGGAGCAGAACTACATAAGTTATGAGCTCGAAGTCCTTGCTGTGGTTAAGGGTTTGAAGAAATTCCGGGTCTACCTTCATGGGATTCGTTTCAAGGTTGTGACTGACTGTCAAGCGTTCCAGATGACCATGAAAAAGAAAGATCTCTCGGCCAGGGTAACAAGGTGGGCTCTGATGATACAAGACTTTGATTTTGAGATCGTCCACCGGCCGGCATCCAAGATGGCGCATGTGGATTCATTGAGTCGCAATCCATTGCCAGAGGCACTGGCAGTTGAGGATCAAGTCGGTGGGACCCTAATTGCGCGCATTGGGGCAGCTCAGCAGAAGGATGAGGGGATCATGGCGATAATATCAGACATAACGAATCAAGTGGACTACACGCTGAGAAATGGTATCCTATTCAGAAGATGTGATGGAAATGTCCTCTTCGTCATTCCAAAATTGATGCAATTGGAAATTATAATGATGGCTCATGCTCAAGGTCATTTCTCGGTTTCCAAGACGCTGGCAGTACTGAAGAAAGACTTCTACTTTGAAGGCATGAGAAACAAGGTACGGGATGTTGTAGCCAATTGCGTCCAATGCATTTTGGCTGAAGCAAAACATGGCAAACAAGAAGGATTTTTACATCCCATTGAGAAGGGAGACCAGCCACTTGACACGTACCACATCGATCATCTTGGGGCATACCATGCTGGGCCACTCGAAGTTACCAAGAAGAAGTACAGGTACATATTTGTTGTAGTCGATTCATTCACTAAGTATGTGTGGCTTTATCCGACAAAAAGCACCGGCGCCCAAGAAGTTGTGAGTCGCCTTAAAAAACAATCGGTGCTATTTGGGAGCCCAAGAAGAATCGTCAGTGATCGTGGGACCGCCTTCACCTCAAAGGATTTCAAGCAATTCTGTGAAGCAGAGGGCATTGAACATGTGCTGATCACCACAGGAGTGCCCAGAAGCAACGGTCAAGTCGAAAGAATCAATAGATTGTTGATACCACTCCTGACGAAGCTCTCACATCCTAGACCCGAAGAATGGTGGAAGTACGTTGATGTAGCCCAAAAAATGATCAATTCTACACCTAGCAGGAGCTCTGGGTATACCCCTTTCAAATTGCTGACGGGAACTGAAATGAGATTTAGTCAGACGGACGAGCTGAGGAGAATGGTCGAAAAAGAAATGTACGCCATGTTTGATGAAGAGCGGGATCTGGTTCGTGCTGATGCCAAGAAGAAAATTGAGAAAGTGCAAGAGGAGAATCGTCGAGGCTTCGATAAGCGCCGTAAGGAAGCTCGTCTCTACGCCGTAGGGGATTTGGTAGCAATAAAGCGCACTCAGCCTGGATCTAAGTTTCAGACCAAGTACATTGGTCCTTACCGGGTGAAAGAAGTGCGAGGTAATGATCGTTATGCTGTTGAAAGGGTCGGATCCGCTGAAGGTCCGCGATACACAACAACCATGGTGGAATATATGAAGCCCTGGGCCGTGGGCGTTCAGGATCTCAGCACAGATGAAGATGGTGATGAAAGTGACCATGGAGAAGTCGAAAAGGGAGATACAGGTGATGAAGCCACCTCAACGCAGACCATAAACAAGAAAGAAGCCGATGATGCCTACGTCCAGATGGATAATGCAGCAATGGAAAAGTCCGAGGCTGATAGACTACTCATGACAGCGCCCGCAATGGAAGATCCAGAACGATTAGAAGCAGAGGTGGGACAGGCCTTGGACACCAAGCTCTCGAGGGCGAGAAGCTGCAGATGGCCGAGTGTGGGAAATCGAGTGGGAAATCGTCGGCGTGTTCCTGGACGCCTGAGGTGCCCCTGCTGTGATTAGATATCGAGTGAGCAATGGAAGAAAGAAAAGACGTTTGGGTTCGAGAGTTTTTCAGTTTGGAATCGGTTGTTGATAATTGTGAAAAAGCGAGTTAGTTAAAAACGTTGTGTTCAGAAGAAAACGATTAGATAAAAAGTTGTCAGTTGGAAGTGTTGTGCTTAGGGCTCAGTTGCGTTATTAATAAAAAGTTCAGTTGACTCATTTACTTTATTTCAAACCTTGACTGATCCTAAATTATTATTTAATAACAATTCATTGTAATCGATCACGAAAAAATGCCGACCCCCCTTAAAATTCGACGTTATAAGTTTCAAGGCATGTAGAATCCGAAAATCCAATTCAACAAAAATCCAGCGCATCCGCCGTCAACAAATTTGAAGAAACAATATGGCTGAATTCTGGAAATTTTCATCAAAAACCATTCTTGGTCAGTCAATGGCTCAAATCTTCAGCCCACTACCTCAATTTTATGCGTATCGGGGAGGGGGGTTAAGGAGGATTCGTATTTTGCATGATTTTTTAAATATTTAAAAAGGTTTACATGTAACAATCATGTTTATAAAAAAATCTTACTATGTAAATTAATATCAAACACACCTATGTTTGATATCAATTTACATAGACTGTTTTGACAAATGAGATCATAAATAACGTAGTCTATTACTATCATTGTAGTTATTGCAGCAGTTACGTTACATTATTTTGAAATATTAGCAAAATTGGTAGATCTTCATCATTTGTGGAGCGATATAAAAATCGTTCAATACAGTCATTAGAACGCTCGTCAACACTCTCAAGGTGTATTGTTCGGTAATCAATTTTATTTTAAATTAAGTATCGGGAATACTAAAAATGTATTATATACGATCGTGGAGAATACATAGAAAAAATGCTTCAAATGATTGTACAATGGTTTATTATTCGTTCGCCTCAATAATGATTTAAGAAGACTGTCCATTTGTTATAGTAATTATTCCGGACGTTAATTTGCGAACGTTCCCACTGAAAAACAGATTGGTAACTATCGGGGAAAATTCCGTGGCTACTATTATAATTTTATTCATTTTTTTTAATTTCCAAATTAATAGTTAAATTTTTAGCATGACGACGCAGTTGAAGAGAGTGTTTGACGACCGTTCCAACGAGAATAGAACGATTTTTATAGCTCTAAGAACTCTCCAGTTCTGCCAAACACTTTCTTCTCTCTACGCCATATGAGAATGCCAAACGAAAAATGGAGCAGGCCCTTATAGGCAGATAAATTATGAACAAAATGACACCGAAAACAAAACAATGGAGCAATTTTTCTAGAAGTTATAAGCTTGCAAAGTCAAAACTTTATCTTTTCGCGAAAATCACGTTTTCCGGCATTTCTCCGCGTCTGGGGACGTAACTACTGGATGGACTTAATTGAAACAATTTTGGGACCTACCTGGATCGTAACTAGTACCACAAGGAATAATTTTACTGTACTGTTTTCAGCGTTTCCTCTCTCGGCCAACAATTATATTATTATCGATTCAGAATTTTTCGACAAGTAGTTTCAAAATTAAAAATTAATTTCGATACTCTTGTAAAAAAGCGAAACGTGCGATTCAAACCGAAGTTGTTCAGCCAATAATAACAGGATATAGGCCGAGCGTGTTATGAAATACGTGCCACGTTGAGAATCTGCAGCGAAAAAGGTAAAAGCTGTGAAAGTTGTTCATCTTTGTTTGGTCTCCTTTAATAAGATTTGTGGAAAAAGGTGTGAGTATTCCTCGCGGTTCGCTCACCGACCAAACAAGGTTTCCGTGTCGGTCATTCGGATCACGTTCGGATGACGAGATGAAGAAAAGCGAGGTTGCACGATGGTGAGGAGACGCCCTCAAGAGCGAAGATACAGAACAAGCTGAGGATATCTGATACTGAGATGGAGACAGTGAAAGGGCAAATCATGACATGCAATCGTCAAACCTAATGTCGAACAACTCGCGTTTTTTTTAGATCGATGATTCATTCTCGGGGCGTAAGCAATTTACCAACAAAAAAAATCGGGCAAACCGAGTATATTCTGCTGAATAGATGCGTTGAGGGGATCTAGGATTGATTGAAGAGGGGGATTTATTCTCCGATCAACCGTGAAATTCCCAGTTGGAACCGGTTTCTGAATTGTAAACCGGTTAGAGCCGGTTAAGGTTGGTTACTAACCAGTCCGAACTAGTTTAAACATTTTCCTGAAACTCGAAAAAATTCACTAAATTTTTCTGCGAGATAAGAATAAATCTTATAGTTATAGGATGTTTTATAAATATAAAAATTATATTACTTAATACTATAAGTGATGTAATTATCATACAACAGGTGGTTTATTATACAATATTAATTTTGGAGATTAATGATGAGTCGATCTTCTTGTTGAAGTTTTAAAGCAGATACTATGGTTTACAAGACCATTTTCAAGTTGCAGATTTTTCCGAGAAATAAAAAAAATCACAAAATTACATCTTGGTAAGACACAACTTTCCTAAAAATTTCAGATTTTTATCTGTGTTGAGAGACGAGTAAAAAATCGTTAACTGATCGGTTGAAAAAAACCGAAACCCCTTGGACTTTTCGCGAAAAATTTTTTGAAATGGATTTCGCTCAAATTCAGCATAATGATAGTTGATTATGTTTATATCAATAATATATGGTTCATTCTTTGTTTCTTTCGCACTAAACAGATGAAAATAACGTTTAAAGTGGAAAAATGTGATGTTTTTGTGTATAGTCTACTAATATTGTTGAATAACGCAAAAACGGTTGAAAAATGGATAGGTACATTACATTAGGAAAATGTGGGCAATTAAATTACCCATCTTTTAGTATATTCAAACATCTGAATTGACGACTTTTTGTTTGAGTTATCCATTGTGCAAGTTACTAATCTTGGAAAACTTACAGTTGTTATGTCTAATTTTGCTCCTACTTTGCTCCAGTTGAAAAACCCAATACTTTATGATACTGAGTACGATACAATCCCCACCACCAACATACCAAATTATATACTAAGTACTACCTACTATAAAAATACCTATAAGTTCCCACACTCCATA
This sequence comes from Tupiocoris notatus, assembly GCA_037159825.1. NCBI lineage: Eukaryota > Metazoa > Arthropoda > Insecta > Hemiptera > Miridae > Tupiocoris > Tupiocoris notatus. Next base: position 286,527 of record JASJUZ010000483.1, read on the forward strand.
CACAAATAATTAACTACTAAACCCATACCTATACCTATACTATATAATATATATACTATACTAATGAATGACCTCTAGGAGTCTTTTTTCCTCCCCCTCCACTTTCACAGACAGAAGATAATAATTCCCTATTTGGGGGCCACCTATTGCATAGGGGGCCACCTAATGCACAAAATATAGTTGGGAGGGAAAAATTATTTCCCCCACGTTGGGGGCCACCTATCGCAAAAGGGGCCACGTAACGCACAATTTATGTTGTGGGGGCCACCTAATGCAAGTTGCGTTAGGTGGCCCCCAGTTTTACCCAGAAAGGGTCGTCTAACGCACTCTTTATATAACTACTATATATATAGTACTATATATAGTAGTGAAAAGGACAACAACCCCACAAAATTTAGAATGTTTCGAGAAAATCGCGAAAAACTGCGGAAAAACGTGGTTTCGAAAAAGGGCAACAATTTACATTGATGTTGGGTCGAGGGGGAGAGATTCTAGGCGACTTCCTCTCCATTGTATATTTGATGACTGATATACAATGGAGAGGAAGTCGCCTAGAATCTCTCCCCCTCGACCCAACATCAATCAGAATGCGACAACAACAAGAAACAACAATTTACATAGGTAATCCTTCCTCAAGTAAAATCGAAGTCGAAAATCAAAAAGAGCCGCTTCCGCACGTGCACGGTTGCTATGGTGACTCTCCCCTCCCCGTCCCGCCACGAGTCAGACCCGACGCGACACTTCGAAGTGCTTCGAAGCTATTTCCCGTCATGAGTGGAACTGAATGATCGGGACTGCTGAACGTAGATTTCGTCTTAGGCCTCTATTTTTCATCCGATCTTTTCAATTCTTGAATTTTTCAATTCCGTATAATATCCCACACACGGGCTGTACCCGATTTTTCAAAATATCAACAGTTTAATATTTAAAAATAATTTTCAAAAAAAATTTTTTTTAATTTAAAAATTTTAAAAAGTATTTGTTATGATGCCTTGTCTTGGTTGTTCGTCAGGAGCAACCTCCAATTTTCAAAAAAAATTTATTTCTTTTGGTTGTTGAGAAAAAGTGAAAATACTTTGAGCACTCCCCTCTCACTCGCACACTTGTCGTCCACATTAGCCTTAACTAGTATTTTTTCTCCTGGGTACACAGTATATATTTATTCTTCAATTAGACATGGGAGAATATTTGATGGTAATTTGCCTTTTAATCTACGGTTATATATTGAGTTTTTTGTTTTGTTAATACTTTTAATCCCTTTAAACGTATTAGTTTTTATAATCTCGTTCAGATAAAACTTCTCTCAAAATTTTAAATTTTCATCTGCTCCGACGGCAGATAAAAAATATCAAGCAATTGATAATGAGAATAATCAATATTGAGAAGAATAATGGTACGGTTCGACCGTGTTGAACGAGTTATATCGAAGTGACCGAAGAGAACCTGAGCACCACAATTTATACGAGGGTGTAAGCCGCATATTTTTCTACTATGAATATATTATGTTTTAATGAATTATGGTCTCTATACCAATTACAATCTGGCGATTTACTGTTCGCAGGTAGCGTGGGTTCGAGTCGATACGCAGACGATTCTGTCAATACACCATTCAGTGATCACTCAGAACCCTCGAGTGTCGCTGTCCTACAATGACCACAGGTAATTGATAACGCAATCCATGCTGATTTCTCTGGACTATCAACAATATCGTGCCACTTGAAACAATCGCAACTCATACTTTGAAATAACTGGAGTCTCACAAAATGACCTCAACTTGAGACCTTCCATTTACGATTAGATATGTCTCTAAAAAAGGACCATATGGATTGATACGATTCAACTTGCGGGAATTTTTTATATTTCCACACTTTTATTTCGATTTTGTTCCAGATCGTGGTATCTCCACATAAGCAATGTTCAAGATGTGGACAGAGGCTGGTACATGTGTCAGGTCAATACAGATCCAATGAGAAGCAGATTGGGATACCTGCAAGTAGTTGGTGAGTATTGCAGAAAAAAAAAAAAAATAAATAAATAAATATAAAAAATATAAAAAAATTAAATAAAAAAAATAATAAAAGACGGTTGAGAATTCCCATTTCTAAGGTTTTTTCCTATACCGATTTATGCGATGTGAATACCTAAAAGAATAGATAAGACCGGGTTTTTCGTTTCAATTATTTCGAATTTCCTCCTCGTTTCATCCTCGGTCTTGTTCGCAAATGAACCGTAAGCAAGAAAAGTTGAAATAACCCGCGGAAAATGTGAAGTTGACAGCTCTCGTCCATATGAGAAGCCTTTTGAACTATCGTATAATTATCCGATGCCCACAATTATCCGTACATTCTTTTCTGCGCTTCAGTTTTCTATCTCGACCGCCAGCTCTCGTTCCCACTTGAATGGAACTTTATTAATGGCCTCTCCGTCCTCGATTTTTCTCTCCAATATTCAGTTTTTCCCCCATCTACTTCCATTGTTCGCCGACTCATCCAATTTACGGTTTCCACAGGAATACGTTCGTTAGAGTCAACAGAGTAGGAAAACGAAGAACGCGCTGTATGATAAAAATGAATCAAATCAAAACAAGAGATTTTGCAAGCTCGTTTTTCTTCGTATCATTAAGCAATCGTATATCGTGTAACTTTATATCGATCTTCCCTCAGAAATAATTAACTTTTTCCAAACCTTGGATTCATTTCACGCGAGATGTTAAAACAGGCGTTCTTATTATTTTTTCCTCCTAATTCAATAGGTTCAGGATTATGAAACCGTCCGTTTTCGATCATAGGGATCTTATTGAGCAGAAATTTACGGCAGGAAAAAAAAGCGTCATAAACAGGAAGACAATCTCTCCTCAGAGATGTGAAATCTACGAGCTGATGCGCAGGTTAAGACGCGGATCCCACGCGAAATTCTCAGCACGCGATTGTTCAACTGTCATCAAAACAGCACGCACCAAGCGAAATACATATTTGCAATGTTTCCACCTTCAAAGATTCGCTTATCTAACTTAAAGATTAACAATTTTTACCATAGATGAAATATTATTAAACGACATTTTTTATTCTTTTCCTTCTCGTCGCATTTTTTGATGTCCTGGGTTTGTGAGTTGGAGAAAAACCAGGCGACTCATTCTCCAATTCTTTATTAGCTGGCGTAGCACTTTCGCCCATTCAGGCATCAGCCCCGCAGGCTGTGGACCCTATGGCTCCACGTCGCCCTGAGGATGCCCGAATGGGCGAAAGTGCTCGGCCAGCTAATAAAGAATTGGAGAAAGAGTCGCCTGGTTTGTCTCCCCCTCACAACCCCTGGGCAACATTTTTTTTATTTTATTTTAATGATTCGAATTCTCTGTTTCAGTACCTCCTCGAATACTTGAGAAAGACTCTTCGACGGATATGGTCGTCAGGGAGACGAGCGACATATCACTCCAATGCCGAGCGAAGGGCTATCCCGATCCGTACGTCATGTGGCGCCGCGAAGACGGCAAAGATATCAACTACAATGGCGACATGGGTGAGAATTATTCAATTATTTTTTTTTTAATCAGTTTTTCCTCATACGGATGGCAGTGTGGTTATGTATGGTTTGGGAGTTGATAAGTGTGCGAACATTTTGTGGCCCTGCGAAGAGGCCCTCGCTGGCTGTGTGAACCATTGGCCACTCTCTGATTTAATATTCATATCATCGGTTATGAAAAGTAATTTGTAGCTCCGAAAAAGGTCTAAGGGGGAATGGTGCTTCATTATTGATACATTCATTCCTTTAGAGACCGTTTACCCAAGGCCCATCTTTGAGAAAGCTATTCATCAAAGTCGTACACTGAGGTCAGCTGAATTGGAAGCAGTAATTTGGGGGAAAGCAACGTAGGCCGAGTGTAACGCTATGCTCTTGTTTTTAATCTGCTCTGGTTTTTCATCTGAATGTACAGGACCACTAGAACAGGTCCAAGCCAATAAACGTTGAAGATTCACCAAATTTCAGAGGCCCTGTAAAATGCCTATTTTTTATATCGATAATTCCTCATTTTTTCAAGTTTTTGTATTTTTTTCTGATTCCAGTTAATGTCGTCGACGGCGAAGTACTGACGATAAGAAAAGTAAGCCGTCTTCACATGGGAGCTTACCTATGTATTGCATCGAATGGGGTTCCCCCGTCAATCAGCAGAAGAGTCTTTCTTCGGGTCCAATGTGAGCGAACTCGACGTTAATTTGCTTACAAGAATTTGATAATTGGCCATGCGCCGAAATTGATATGCGTTCTAAGAATTATTAAAGCCAAATATTCACATTCTGACGCTTGAACACAATGATACTCCAACGTCGGGAAAAACGAATTAACCTAGCCAAGGGTTTCTATGGAAATCCTTGGTCGAGTGACATACTCCCTAACTAGGGTAAAAAACCGATTATCTTTCTGCTGAAACGTAATAATGTTTTCCGTACGTAGTAATCATTTGATCAATTAGCTGCAACTATGCAGGCGTAACTGGCACTAGACTAGAGGCATGAATTCTTATAAGACTTTTACCTTCTCAATAGTGCGCCAATTATAAACATTTGAGCGATGGTTTCTCGAAAGCAAACAGTCAATGCATTTTTGCTCACCCGTGTCTCTCATTTTGGTTTATTATTCGATAATAAACCATTGTAATCGCCCAAGAAAAAAAATTTCTAACCCCCTCAAAATTTGATGTTTTACGTTTCAAGGCATGTAGAATCCGAATAAAATACCAACCAAAATACCAATAAAAAAATTCTGTCCGTCCGCCGTACGCCGTTAGCAGTTTTCCGGCCAAACTGTAGGAGCTAAAAATTTGAAAATTTCACCAAAAATCCATCTCGGTCCTACGAAGGCCCAATTCTTGAACCAACTTGCTAGCTCAATTTTAAGGGTATTTTTGGGGGTTTTGAGGGGGAGAAAATTCATACTTTCCAAGGTTTTTCAGAAAAATGTGTACGTGGTATCAAATTATATAGATTTTTGGACGCTGAATCGAATGAGACCATCGCCGGGTCGATAGCTTTATTGGTTCTCGAGTTATCGCAGCTTTTGTGCCGAATTTGGGAGATTTTCAGGAATTTGACATGAGGGTATAACTCGAGAATTCTTGGAGCTATAAAAATCGTTCTATAGTCATTGGAATGGTCGTCAAACACTCTCTCCAGCTGTATCGTTAGGCAATAAGTTTAGGTTTGAATTAGGAAATTAAGAAAAATAAAAATGATTAAAATTACAATAGCTGCTACGGAGTTTTCCCCTATAGTTACCATCTGTTTTTCGGTGGGAACGTTCACATATGTTCGGAATATTTAAAATGACAAATGGATAGTCTTCTTAAATCAATATTGAAGCGAAATAATAATAAACCACTGTACAATCATTTGCAGCGTTTTTACAAAGAGCTTTTCAAAAATTGTAAAAAGTAGTTAAGTCTATGTACTCGACATAGTTTGTATTATCAAGGCTGTGTCGGAGGCAGATGCCGTAATTATCTCTCGCCCTCATCATTACCTGCCCGAAAGAAATTGTCTCCGCTCACTCCGATCTAATACGATGATGAACGAGATTTCCGCCGAAAGCCGGGATTTCCCGTCATCATTGTTGACGCGTCAAAAATTGAATCCTCTCTCGGAGCGTGCGCTTTTTCAATTCGTTCCGCCATTCATCTCTTCACATTCATGGTGTACGAAAGGAACGTATGTTCGCCATAGTCGTTCACTCGCCAATTGGGTCGGGACGGTGTGATAATGTCAAAATTGGTCAGGGCGAGGGGAGGATGTCGACCAAACGTATTTTCCACCCCGGTTCCGCCTCGTTACTCGTCCTACTGACGAAGGACGCTCTAGATCTCGCTGAAATTGCGACTGCTGCTGAAAAGATTTTATGGTTTAGAGTAAAATTTTAAAGAATATATATATTTTTTAAAAACAAGCTCCTCTCCTTCAGATTATGCTCGACGGACTCGGTAAATTTCATGAATAGAAAAGTAAATTGTATCGATAGGAAATCGCTCTCGGAAGTTATTTGTCAATTTTTATATTCTCGCTGGAGCCTAGATAGATTCAACACACTTTTAATCAGCATAAACCCCTTTTTTTAATTTTCTTCGAAATCGAAAAAAAAGAAAGGTTCGTCATTCATCGCTACTCGAATTTCAAACGCCTTGGAGTCAATAGTTCTGCGACTTGCAGCCTCAATTGTGCTACACTCTCGAAACCAAGCCATCTGTCTCACTCAGACATGCAGCCCTCCCTGTGTCCTAAGCTCCTAATAAAAAGCCAAGCTTGAACCAGTCATTTCGCTTTATTTGACAGATCCCTCCGTCCCCTTTCTTCGATCAGATTGGCTTTATTCATCGTGTGTTGTTCAACGGCTGGTTTGGAATTCAAACCGTGTTATGGAGGGCAGTACTCGTCGGATTGAAAAAACCCTTTCGCGCTGGCAGTCCTCGCGGCTATTTTTCGATCGTCTAAATTTTCGCTGTGCCAATGGATTTAAGCCAGATGAGACCATCCTTTGTAGGAAAATGATTTTCAATGAACCCGGCCGACCGAAAAGATTCGTCTCCGCGGAATATCGGTCATTTTCGCGTCTTTCACCGTCGACGGATTTTCGATCGAGTTTTCACGGCGAAAACATTTCGACCAGGAAATCTCGAGTATTTTCAATTCTCCGTTATTCGGATTTTCAGACTCGGTCAGAATACAAAGTTCCTATTATATCCTAAAGTTAATATTACTTTCTCGTTTTTCAATGTGCCGATATTCGCTTTGAGGGCGAACTTGTTCTATTCATATCAAAAATCAACACTCGTACAATAAAACGCTAATTATCTCGAATCAGAGCTGTTTGTTTGAATCATTCACCTGTAGTTCAACTATGTTACAGTTCCTCCGATGCTGTCGATAGCGAACCAACTCGAGGGAGCGTACGTCGGGCAGGACGTGTCGCTTGAATGCCAAACGGAAGCGTTCCCGTCGTCAATCAATTATTGGACGACCGAGAGAGGGGACATGATCGTCAACGGTAAGCCAGTTAGGGGTAAGATTTTCCATTCACATTATATCTCTGTAGATATTGTAGATTAGCGTCGTAACTAGTTGTTTGATCGATCGTCTGATGATTATTCAAAATAGTTGAACGTGTGATAATTTGATTAATTGTCTGGTATTTAATGATCATGAGGTATATGAAATAAATGTTTTCAGTTGTTTTTATTCGGATTAATGTAACAAGGGCACATTATTTCCCAGTAGAAAAGCCTCTTTTGAATTTTGTCCTATATGAGTGCTTCATTATTTGTACTTGGCGTTTTAAATAATTGTAAGGGCCTATTTAAAAAAAAAATTTAACTTTTCTCCATTCACTGTCGATTTGGGGGAAAGTGATCATTGTGTATAGATTCCAAAAAGTCGCCATTCTGGAGGCGATTGAGAGGTGAAAAAGAAAATCGTTCAATCATTTGGGAAATGGTAAAAATAGATATTTTTATATTATTGGGGGACGTATACCAATCAATCAGGAAGTATTCTGGTGAATACGAGTAGTAAAAATAATAATAAAGTCTCACTTAGCTATCATAATAAAAGGAAATGTAGTTGGTGATCAAGTTGCTGTAAAGTTGGTACATTTTTGTTATTTAACCTTTTCAGAGTTAGTTATTTCTTTTGGTTTATTATTCAATAACAAACCATTGTAATTGCCCAGAAAAGAAAATTTTCCAACCTCCCCTTAAAATTGGATGTTTTACGTTTCAAGGCATGTAGAATCCGAATATTCAATAAAAAAATTCTGTTCGTACGCCGTTAACACTTTTCTGCAGAGACTATAAAAGCTAAATTCTTGAAATTTATACCAAAAGTCAATCTTGGCCTCACGACGGCTTAATTCTTAACCCAAATTGCTACCTCAATTTTAAGGGTATTTCTGAGGGTTTTGAGAGGGAGAAAATTCCTATTTCCCAACGTTTTTCAGAGAATAGTTATCAATTTCTATAGATTTTTGGACGCTGAACCGAATGAGACTACTGCGGGGTCGATGCGGCTTTATTGGTTCTCGAGTTATCGCAGGTTTTGTGTCGAATTTGGGAGATTTTCAGAAATTGGGCATGAGGCTATAACTCGAGAGTTCTTGGAGCTATAAAAATCGTTCTAAACTTGGAATTCTCGTCAAACGCTCAGTAACTATACCGTATGGCGAAAAATTTAGCTTTTAATTTTGGAAATTAAGAAAAATAAATACCAATCTGTTTTTTGGTAGGTACGTCCACAAATGTTCGGAATAATTACTATCACAAATGGATGTCGTCTTAAATATCGAAGCGAAGGAATAATAAACCACTGTACAATCATTTGCAGCGTTTTTAGGTTGGTTTTATTTTTTTAATAGTTTTTTTTTGGTTGAATAATAAAACAAAACCAGCGAGACCGTTCTCTGCACTATTAATTTTTCAACACTGCCACATTTCGCTCTTCACTTTTCCATGGTTCGTCTCCAAAAAAACCCGAGCGTTCTCAAAATGTTGAACGTGAAGAGGGAAAAGTTAAAAGGTACTTTCAAAGAACAAGCCCCAGGAATCGTTTTCAACTGTCTCAATAAAAATATATTTTGTTCCATCTGTAGAAACGCCGAATTCTTTCCCTGATTTCGCCAAATCTTAAGCAATCATTTGGTAAACGCGCGCTCATTGTTTTTCGTTATTTGTGAAACTCTGGAATAATGGAAAGTTCTACTCTGCGAGAACTACGTTAGACACTGCCTGTGAAACCATAGAAGCGTGGTTTTCACAGCCTAACCTAGGAACAATATTGATACCAAAGCTATTGACGATAGAAGCCGAAAGCATGTGGAAATTCAAAGCCGGCGAGTCGGGTAAATTGAAAATTGGCGACGTGGAAGTTTGAAGGGTTTGGGAAACTCGGTTTCAGCGCTCTTTCAGGAGCTCTGGAGATCTCATCGTTGTACAAGTAGACATTAAAGTCAGCCGAGTGCTTTGAAACCGATATTTTCCCTTAGCCTTCGAATCGCCGGTTTCAGTGGAACAAGTTTGGAAACAATTTGCATACCTGCTGATTCCTTTTCTGCCTAAAAAGCATGTCTCGAAACTCGTGCGGGGCATTTGTGGGTCTTCGTGTAGCACAATATACTTCCCTCAACATACCGCAATATCGATAATCTCAATCCTGGACTTGGCTTTGAAGTGCCATGGGGAATTTTGCGTCCAAAGAAGGTTGGTTGGTTGATCATTGAGCGAGACTCCAAACTGATTCTCTGTCCACCCACAATACCACTGCACAGGTATTGCAAAAATATCTCAAATATTTATACCGCAATATTTATATCGCATATTATTTATGATAGCCAAAATATTTCAATTGCCCATGAGTATAGCGGAATGTTAATTTTTTTAAAAGTTTGTTGCGTATAAGGAATATTTAAAAAAAAAAAGATTAATAGAATACAGTCGATCAGTTGGCGGGGGAAAATAGCTGGCAAAACGAAGGAAAACATTCATGCGATTCATTTCCGAGTAAAATACGGAAAGGAAGAAAGAGATGGGGACGAGAGAGAGAAAGTTCATAACAACATGTTGGAGCCGAAAGAAAATAGGAGAGAGATATGGTAAATGATCCGTGAGAAGGAGAAAGAGCTCGGTTTTCCCAGTTACAGATTGCTTCCATCAAGGCTGCTGATGAAATCCACTTCGTACCCGCCAACTTCAGCCGAATCGATTGGGAAGGGTAGCCGTCCAGACCAGGTACCCACCAACTTTGCCATCAACATCCTTTGCAATCGCCGATACTGTTTACCGCCAAGTTCGTTCCGTTTTGCGTCGAATAAATGCGAGAAATTCGATAATTGGTGGTAAACTGGGGAAAGGGCGAAAATATGAAACGTCGCGGCTACCGGTGAAGCTTTCTACGTTTTTCCATAAATGTAATTACACTACCTAATGGAATTATTTTGCGTTCGATTTGTCCAGGCGAAAAGTACGAGACAAGCTCCATCGACCAGGGCTACTCGAGGTTCATGACACTCAAAATTCGCAACGTGACGAAGAAAGACTTCGGTTCTTATCAGTGCGTCGCCAAAAACTCACTGGGAGAAACGGACGGGGTCATCAAATTAGAAGGTATGGGATTGCTTGAATTTATTCTTTCATTATTTTACTTTTATTTTTATTCATTTTATTTATTCTTTCATTATTGAATCTATCCAATATTAATAAGCATCGGCTCAAGTTGAGCACTTAGTTACTCAGTAATGTGAAAATTTTGTACGAGTTTCGGACACATTACATAGATAAGGCTGAAAGTATCTAAGAGTTTCAAGATTGCGATCGCCGAGAAGGTTTGGAGAATCGTCGAGCAAATCCGCGCGATGTTTCTGGAGGAAATCGGAGATTTTTTAAAATAATTTAGGGAAAAATTCGAATACGTCGGCTTTCGAGGTATTTTTAGAACGATTCTACCGGTTTTCGTCACCATTACCTATAAATGGTAAGGAACTTGATAGTGTCGAGGAGAAAAACATGAATCTATCGGAAACCTATCAGTTAATCAAGGCGGAAGTATAATGTTGGTATATAATAACACTCTTAAAACCAAAAATGAATACTCTAACAATGCGAACATTTTTTATATGGGGGTTGACGTTTTCATTCGGCTTCCAACGGAGTTGGTTGAACAAAATGTTAATCTGCGGCAATTTAAATAAAAAATAAAAATAGAAATACTAGAAAAACAAAATGCTAACGCAGCTGAGTGGAAGAATTTAATTAATTTAACTAAGAACTTGATTATATATAAAATTACGAATTACGATAAAGAAGTTACGTATGTTTTTACAGGTTTTTAAGGTAACCTATAACCCATAATTTGCGTTCAGCCGTCGAAAATAGTTAATAGCTGTTGTGAAAATATCGTCGAAGCTGAATCAGTTACAGAATCAAGGTGCATCGATATGAGCACGCGGTTTACAAGAGCAAACAATCATAAGTTGATATTCGAGAAACCAATAACGCCCAGTTCCTTACGTAGAGTGCCAATAACCATGCAAATGCGCTTCGGATTCCTTATTGCTGCATACATACATACACAGGTGGACATAGCATCGAAATTGAACATGATTATTCATTTGCAAAGCATCGCTTTCTATACACAAGCTAATATTGCGCGTACAGGTGGTTCTCGTTGAGGAACAAACACGAAACAGCATAGCTGAAGGACTATTTCATAGTTGGAAGCTTCAGAGACGGAGAGCTGAGGTAGCAGAGAGATTGCGAGTCAATCAAGGCAACAGAAGTGAACCGAGGTTATACCGGAATGTCTAACTTTGCGAGCAGCTGTTGAACAAATAAATAAATCAGATTTATATTCGGTTCTCGATTGCTCTAAGAGAGCAAAATACGGAATCTCGTTTGAATACCGTTCAAATTGATTTAAAAAAATCAACTCTCAAGTTGCATCTTATTTCAGAGGCCATGCTTCTAATTCATTTTCCGATGAAAACTTATCCATTTTTGAAAATAAAAAAAAAATCATTCGCAAAATATATGAGATCTTCCACCAAGGTTCCTCAAATTTTTTTTTTTTTTTTTTTTTTTTTTTGGGGGGGGACAACTTTAAAACGGTAGTAACGGGAGTTGAAAGAGAAATGCGAATTAGTCCGAGGTAGAAAACACCGAGGGTCGAGCTGGTCGCCGAAGCAGCAATGTAAAGCCCTGGTATTTCCACTGTTAATTCCGCGCAGGGCTTAAAAATCAGAGGGCCCCAGCCCCTGACTTTCCTCACCCTTTTACTCGCAGGAATGGGCCCCAACAGACGGTTGAATAGCGGACTGGAGATGGAGGCAGTCTTAATTGTAATACCACAGCGCTCTCTGAGAATGCTATGCTAATGATAGTGACCATTCCAGCTCAGCTCGCTCGCCTCTTATCGCAATTGGTTGTAGTCGAAGGATCTTGGCGAATTTCCTATCTCCAGTATACGGCGTTTCGCCGGTCGTTCCGAACCGAATGGGAGTTAAGAGCGGATAATTGGTGTATCGGGTTCAGGCCTGGAAGAAACAACTCCCATTCGGAAACTTCTGGAGTCTTTTATCGTTTCTGGGAACGGTGGTTATTTTTCGAGTGCGATTCTCGCTTCGAAAGCAACGCAATGCGCAGAGCTGAACATTATTAACAAACTTCAGCAATACCTTAAATTATAGTTCGTTCAAATTATTCAAAGTACTTAAATTGGCTTCGATAGGTCATGTGACACTAACCAGAGGAGTGCATAGATCAAAATGTACTTCCATCTTTGAGTGGGCGATAAGGTATACCTAAAATGTCGAGAAATTTACATGAAATGCGTGTTAAAGTTGGTTAACTAAGAAAAATAAAGCTGTTCAATGATTAAATCATGAAAACGATTTCAAGCGGTCTTCTAGCCTTGAAAACTATAACGACAATGATCTCGATGCGAATTGTATGAAAATTAAACCTTTTTCTAGTCACTGGACCAGATCACGAGCACGAAATCGACTGATAACGTTGAAGTACATAATGTGACACAAATGATAAAAATCAAGCGTCATCTGCTTACCATAAGGAACCAATCCGTCCTGGCACATTAGTAGAAGTTCGTATATAATCCGCGATAGTCGCCTCGAACACTCCCGTCCACCCGGCCATGGCGCCGTGTTATAAATAAATAATTTTACATATTACAAATAAATACTTGATGAATAAGGTTAATAAACAAATAAATAATTGAGTACAGAACTGATACATGCCAGAATATTTATATTTTGGTTTATTATTCAATAATAAACCATTGTAATCGCCCAAGGAAAAAAATTTCCAACCCCCCTGAAAATTTGACGTTTTACGTTTCAAGGCATGTAGAATCCGAATATCCAATAAGAAATGGTGTCCGTCCATCGTCAACGCTTTTCCGACAAAACTATAAAAGCTAATTTTTTTTTTTATTTCCACCAAAAATCAATGTTGGTCTGACAATGGCTCAATTCTTTAGCCAAATCGCTACCTCAATTTTAAGGGTATTTTCGGGGGGTTTTGAGGGAAGAAAATTCGTATTTTCCAACGTTTTTCGGAAAAAGGTGTGTTTGGCATCAATTTCTATAGAGTTATCGCTTTGACATGAGGGTATAACGCGAGAGTTCTTGGAGCTGTAAAAATCGTTTTATACTCGTCAAATGGCCGTCAAACGCTCTCTTCAACTGCACCGTTTGACGAAATATTTAGCTTTTTCATTTGAAAATTAAGAAAAATAAATTGATTAAAATGACAATAGTTGCTACGAAAATTTCCCCTATAGTTACCAATCTGTTTTTGGTAACGTTCACAAATATTCGGAATAATAACTATCACAAATGGATAATCTTCTTAAATCATTATTGAAGAGAAGAGAAGGAATAATATATAGAATAATAATGATAATATATATAGGAATAATATATTGGAATAATATATTGAAGAGAAGAGAAGGAATAATAAACAAGTGTACAATAATTTGCACCTTTTTTTTCTAATTTTAATACTATTTTCTCGTGCTAGAATAAATAAACCGAATAAGAAATGTAAACCCTACCAGTAAAGCAGTTACTGTCTCTTTTAGTTTCAACCAATGAAAAGATCAGTTTCCTATTTACGCCTACTGATGGCAATCGGAAATCAATCGTCCTTGGTCGGCGAATTGCCGCGAAAATTTCGTTGGATAAGACAGCAAATGAACCGATTCCGCGGAGCTTTTCAATTTCTATTCAACGAATGCGAATATATCCGACGTGTTTGTGTTTCCGATCGCTCGTATTTTCGCGTCGCCGTCGTTGCATCGAAAAATCAACAACGTCTCATGTTTGCACAGCGTTTGACCGCTCGGCGAATGCGGTCATTAATTGGAATGCGAATCCTCATATTTCTAGAGCTCGGATGAAATTCGGTCGTCATCGAGAACATAAAGTGATTGGTCCACCTAATAACTCAGTAAAGAGTGCGGAAAAGATTCGAATCGGTCAGTTGGCGTAGTATTTTGTCGACCCAAGAATTCGTACGGAATAAATATTTTTCCACTTCGTTCCATATTAAAAATCATTGTGTTTATTTCGGAATTTTATTATGTACAACGTGCGGTTGAGGTTGAGACATTATTGGTGACGTTTCTCATTTTGCATTTATATATTTCTAGCGCTTTCGCCACTCTGGGCCTCTTCAGGAAACATCTTCTGTATAAAAGTTTCTTTAAATAGGTCCTGTAATAGCTTCACAAGGCTTGGATTGTCATGAATAGGGAATTTTCTAAAACACTTACACTTTTTGAACCTAGAGTTTATTTATTTTAATTTATTAGACGCTAGGTTCAAAAAGCGGACATGTTTTAGAAAATTCCCTATTCATGACAATCTCAGCCTTGTTGAGGTATTACAGGACCTATTTTTAAAAAAACTTTTCTACAGAAGATGTTTTCTGAAGAGGCCCAGATTGGCGAAAGCCACTTTTATGAACGCATTCCCTCGAGAGATTATTTGTTTTTCCGGTATACGCAGTGTGTCTTAATTTAAGGAGACAATTATATTGCTAATTCACTGAAGAATGCAGTGTGTTAAATTCTGAGTATAGGAAAGTGATTTTTTTCAAATTCTCCTCCGTTCTGACTTTTTTGATGATTACAATAATATCTTTACAACAATATACATTTCATAAGAGAACAAAAAAGATACCTGAGTTAAACTTATCGGTTTTTAATTTTTAATACCGAATAAATACTAGTTTCAAATAATGATTAATTGGAGGAGAAAACCTATTTGTTTGAGAAGTTAGTCAACGAGAAATATTGAACGAATAGTCTAACTCTGTTTTGGTTACGGCATTGGCCGTTGGATCGTGTTATATATGATAACTCGCTTTAAATTGTCGGCAATGTCGAGAGAAGGGCGGCGAATCCGGCAGTTACTTTGAGACAAAACTTCCAAAGAGCACTTCCATGTACGAGTATGAAGGCAGTGAAATTAACTAGAGCAACTTCAAGGCAATGCGGAGGCCATTTTCATGTGAATATTTCCAAAATTGTCGCACCACAATAATATTATTACCGCTTTTTATTCTCGAGTTTAATGAAAAAATATTATAATTATAATTGATTCTAATTAGTCATGACGGTATTAAAAAGTGGACTCGCTCAACGAGAAATTTCTATTTCCATCACATAAAAAAATTCTTTGACGATGGTTTTTCTGACTTCTTCAATGTCTAGCTGAAAAATGTATTTTAAACCTGCAATAATGCGAGTTGAATGAGGAGTGAAATTGAATATTTTGATTAAATAAATTGAATATCGAATATAAATAAAAAGTAAGGGAAAATTTCTGGTTAAGCTAGCCCCGTATCAATAATATCGGAATCAACCATGGGAGAAAATTAGCCCGCTCGAGTGCCCTTCGATGGAGAATCCAGGAAACGGAGAATCCTTTCCGACCCATTTCAAAAATCATTCAGCCGAATGGATTTCTTCGTTTCTGATTCTATATCTGAATCGCTAGAATTTCAATTACCGTTCGGCAAGGAACGTGAAAAAAAGAAGAAAAAAACTTTTCAAGTAGAGTTATTAGAGTTATTATCAAGGGTTATTAGGTAAATTGATCGTGTTACTTCAGAGTGATAGATATTTACCTGTAAATTATTATTTTTTATAATTTTATATTATATTACCTACATATTATTATTATTTTCCTATATCCTCAACCTTAGCTTACCGACGGAATTTCTATGAAACGTATTTCCCTAGTATACTCCCGAACAGCAGTTTGATGAAGATCTTGCTATTTTTGTTTCAGAGATCCCCGGCCCGATTAGCAAGACGACCGCTCTCAATGGCACCACGCTCACAGAGAAAGGTGAGCTTTTGATGGCTTGTTATTCTTTCTTCCTCGCTACCAATCCGCACTTTTTCATCTCTTTTTACCGGGTTGGAAATTTTCCGCCGAAACGCTAGGTTTTTTATAAAACGCGCTCGAAACGGGTCGAACGCAATGGAGCATATTTAACGCTCATACGGTAGATTTTCGTGAGTAGAAAGCGTCGAGTTTTAGCTAATCGCTACACCTTTCACCGGTTGACCTCTTTTGTGTTGTTTTTCTTCGGTTTCCATCGAACTTCTGTCTGTATCCTGTTTTGTGGAACTAACTTAATCCTCTACCATTCATACTGCGGAAGTTTATTTAACCTAAGTACATGATTTAATGAGATTATTAATATGAAAATGTCAGAAGCGCAACAGCGAGGAAAAAATGATAAAAACTTGGAAGATGAGACCGAGAAGTGAAAGCGCTCTTCGCTTAAATAATTGTTTGTCTTCTTCATAACTGCTCAACAGACGAGTGTAATGAACTGTTGTAGTAATTCTCTTTCGGTTTATTATTCAATGATAAACGCCAAAAAAAAAATTTCTTACCCCTCTTTAAAATTTGAAATTTTACGTTTCAAGGCATGCGCAGAATCCGAATATCCAATATTTTCTGACGATTAAATTACTCAAGCGAACGTTGGTTTCGAATCTCGAGAAAACTTTTACCTCTAGGAAACGAGAGATTGTATCAAAAGGCGAAGGCGATTTTTAACTCGCTAAACCGTCGAGATCGAATGTAATGGCCAGGAAAGTTGGTTCTATAACGTGTGATCAACTCCCCCTAGGCTTCCCCAACGCATCATCTCATTCAACATCGCCAAGATGCCGTTTTCAGACTTCATTTTCCCCCGTTTTTTACATCCGACGATCCGAACTACCTCCACGCTCAATCAATTTTCACCTTCGGCCGCATTTATCTCGGCGATTTTCTCGTCCACGTTTGGTAGTAAGACGTGCCTTTTCTTCAGCCCGACTGAACGATAAAATCGCAGCTATCTCAACTCAGATTTTCCAACCGAATTCAAAGCTGAAACTGCGCGGGTTAATTTCGTAGACGAGATAAGGCCGAGGGGTTTTGATATTTTGAAAGCCTAACTGCTTTTATCGGAACATTGAGCTATGTTGAATAAGTTATGAAAAAAATTGAAGATTTGGACCTGTTCGTGACATGAATAGCGAATCACCGATGTTTTTCAAATGGTGGAGCTTGAGTCGTATGGCAAAGCCTCGAATTATATACAGGGATTCCTCTCAATCGTTTCCTCTCCCTTTAAAATCGTCCGTTTTGGAGTAAAAAGTTGATTTTTTCACATTCATGGTAGATATTTCGGCTGTAGGGTATCCGACCCCATGAGAAGAAGAAATGTGATCTAGTACGTCTGTGTTATCCTGTGTTTCTTCGTTTAGTCTTTGTAAAAACACGAATGTGCTTTATGTGTTCTGACAAGTGCTACAAAAATTTATGACGATTTGGGTATTCGAACTCAAGACTCTCTTCACCGTAAGATCGACTTGCAATGCTGCTTGAAAAAGGAAGTCGAGGGATCAGTAGATTAAAGATGAAACCGCCGAAGGAGCGAAAGTCCAGCCCTTCTTCCGACTTTATTCTGCGAGACTTGGCAAATAGAGTTACTGGCTATTCAATTAGGGATATTGAATGGTCGGAGAGGGAATGTACATGATGATGACAGTGAAGATGTGAAGGTTGGCCTGCTAAAAGATGGACGATGAGATATGAGGTTGGGTGTAGGAGTCTCGGAGTTCTCGCAAGAGGCGGAGTCTCGTCCTTTCCTCGCCCGCGTCACGTCAGAGTACGGCAAGGGTCTTTCGGAGTCTATACCCTACAAGCCGCAGGACGACGATGGTCCTAACCAGGACTCGCCCCAGAGACGGCGGGTTTCCTGTACAAAAGGAAGACGAAAGAGAGATGGAAGGCTGAGTGTGCGTGGGAGTCGACGATCTTTGACATGCAAATGAAAGCAAACAATTGGCCCAGACCAGTTCGAAGGACGACGAAGGAGATGTACGGAAGGGTCCCTTTTCATTACGGTAATAGCAGTCCTGCACAGCTACCCCAGAGGCCCAGTAGCAACAGAATCAACCGTCCTGTCCTTTTCCCACCCGGCCACGCGATTGACCTGCAGCCAATGGTACCTACTGAATTCAACTTGAGGAAGCTCCCACGAACAAGGTACCCTGTTCCGCTTCCTTTACAACTACCGAGGGTGAGGCTCTGCTCTGTCGTGATAATTTGCCGCCTTGAACTTCGGCAAGCCTACGCCCGTTACAACGGCCCAGTAGGAATCAACTGTGTGCCTATACAGGTATTCTCGTACTTGACTAATTTTCACAGTTTCCGAGGCACAATATTCATACATTTATTTACGCTCTGCTAGTTCAAGTCTATCATGGTGATTTCAAGCAAGAATAACAACATATCGTTGAAAATCTTAGTTTTGAGTTTTTTTACAAATTGCAAAAATAACCAAATTATTTCTAACTGATTTTCTATCGCTAAATAAGAGTCGATGTTATGTTAAAAGAGTATTCCAACGCCAATACAACGATTTCATGGGTGAAGTAGTTGCGCTAAATTTTAGTAGGTACTAAAGTTTTTGTATTTTTTTTTTTTGCGACTTGAAAATAGACGTTGGTTAACTTGTAAAAAGAGGCGTTGTAATAAAAATTTAGGTATTCGATTGGTTTCTTTCTAAGGTGCATCCACATTATCTCGCTCAACTGCGATCGCGTTTGCCAATCAGCATTTTTTCCTCGCTCGCTCGTGAGAACGGGGCGATCGGCCTCACTACGCATCGAGTACCTATTCTACTTCACATTAACCAATGGATCCTGTGAATTTTTCCATTTAAATTGATTAATTTGTTTCAATTATAACTGTTACTATCGAACAAATAAAAACATAATTTTTCCAACCGCTCCTCACAATTTAATCTTTACTTTTTTCCGACTCCAGAAAAATTGGGTTATCTCGGAACGTTCTCAGAAGATAGGAAAAACAATTCTAGAAAACGCTAATTTTAAAGCATAGCCGCGAAAACTATTCGGAATAAGGAAATTTATTTACGAACTTCGAATACTTCATCGGATGGGGAAAGTCATCCTCCGAAGCAATAATAACAGGAGCAGCAGGGTACTCGTGAAAATGATTTTCGAACTTGTTGAGACTGAATCGAAAGCACTCCGTATCGGGAAGTTTTTAATTTGGCGAGTTCTCAAAAGCGACGATAATTCGGCAATTTCCGAACGAATCTTGCGAGAGAAAAATTTCAATACAGATCCTTGACAAAGTTGCGCTTTTCCGCGAAGGGAAAACTTGAAAAAAAAACCGTTCGAAGAGACACTTGAAGGTTGAACTTTTAGGAAAGAATTAACAAGCGTCATCGTTGATATTGTCGTAAGATTGTATCGATTGTCGCCTGGAAATTCGCAGCAAAGTTTCAGGTGTGAAAAGTTTTCAACCTTATCCAATGGAGGGTCATTAGAGTCAGAAAACGAAGGAAGAGTTGGCGTTTTCCTCGAGCGAAAAGGAAAACCAATGGTATTCCGAGACTTCTCTTCCATAGTAAAATCATTTAGCCCTTTAGAAAATGACTGTTTAGGGGCAAACTTTGGCGAATGGCAGAACAAACTGCTAACGATTTACAAGGGATTTGAAAAGATGGAAGGAAAACCGTTGAGGCAAAACTGAGTAGAGGGTTCGGCGTCGATAACGTCGTGAACTGAACGGGTTGAAGCTTGTTAGCTTAACTGTAGGGACATTTTCGCGGGTGATGGATTTCGAGTAATCGGAGTCAGTTGTCTCAAGTCATTAGGAGCTCGTTTCCCACTCGACGGATTCTGCAGGTTTCTCGAACGACCCCCGTCACCCTTTTGGCGCCGATTTCCATTCAAATATTCATAACTCGGTCGGATGGACCTCATTGAAGAAGATTAGGTACGAATCCTCTATCGCTGCTCTGTCTATTCCAACGCTTGATTGCTCTGTCTTGTTTCGCCTTTTAATAACAACAGTCGGCGATAAATGAAAGACCTCGCTCCCTCGCGAGTTTTCCACTTGTTCGACGCCCGAATTGGGGAGAGGAAAATGGGCTAACTGACCCCTTTTCGAGCCTCGGATTCTCGCGGATATTCACTTGCTAAAACGGATGGACAAGTGTTTTCGAACGTTTCGTCCGCAAGAATTTTCATCGGCGGAAATTTCAAGGGCGGCCCAAATTCGATGAATAGCAATAAATAACCGAGCGGTAATACCGAGCAACCAACGTTTGGCGACTCGATCGAATGCATAGATTCAAATATGCTAAATTGGCGGGGAATTGGTAGCAGAGTGTGAATTGGGAATTGGTCTTATTCATTTGTGGATATGAATGAATACGACCAATTCCCAATTCACACTCTGCTACCAATTCCCCGCCAATTTAGCATAAATATATTTGAATCTATGCATTCGATCGAGTCGCCAAACGTTGGGTCGTTTGGACGTCCTTTAACCGATAATATTCGTCATTTTGCGTCATCATATTAGAAAAAGGATGAGAAAAGCTCGAGTGAAATGTTTTTCAAAAAACAGCAGGACTATTTTTTGCACTCTTCGACTCTGCCGCGTTTTACTGATCATTTTTCTATAGATTGGCTTAAAAAAAACCCAAAGGAGTTGGAAAAGTGCAAAGTGACAAAAAAAGTACTTTAGAAAATAGATCGCTGGTTAAAAATCTCCCTGAGGAGGCCGATTACGGTGAAAGCGCAAGGTAAATAGATCATTTTAAAGAGAGAGCGTTGCACCATAAATTTCACCCTCATCCGCAACTAATTATAATGTTTCGAGTGAAGGAAATTATATCAATCAGCTATGATGTAATTTTGCGAGTTCCTCTGTAACCATTACTTCTTTGTAGTCCATCTTCTAATTCAGTGTTTGTTGTTTCAGAGCGTCTGAAAATGAAACAGGAACGCTACTCGAAGCAGGAAGCTGAAGAGTACCAATGGCAAGATACCGGTGAGTTAGATTTCTCAATATGCCAGTAAATCTAGTCCTATTCGTTTTCAGAATGAAAGCATTGTAAATCAATGACATCAAAGGAGAGGTCATTTTTCTGGCGCCATCGAACGCGCCCAAAAAGTGCTAATTTTTCTTTTATTTAAAAAAAAAATTTTTATTTAAAAAAAGAATGTATTCGGATAAAGGGAGAAGACATAGCTGCTATTCAAGTGGAAACCTCGGGTGGAAATAATGATCGGAGAAGGTAAACTGATAGAAAAACAGCTATGGGCTAAAATTGAACACCAGGTGCGCATTGAATCGAATTAATTCAACCGAATCAAACCGTAGAACCAGCGGAACTCTGACCATCATAGGCTTAGAAAATTACATCCCGGAGAAAATCAGAAGGGGTTCCATTTTTCAATCGACAACAATGGAGGCCGTTCTTAATTCGGTTCTTTATTCCGCTCCGATGATGGAAACGGAACGAAGGAAAAATAGGGCGACTTCGACTGAATCTAAGTTGGAGGTGGCTTGGGTTGGAAGTTGGTTTAACTCGAAACAGAATCAAGTTATATGATTTGGATTGGTTTAGGCGAGAGTGCGCCACCTGGCTCCTCCATTGGACTCCAAGTTCACAGTTGTTTGTTCAGGTCGCTCCTTCGTTTTGCCCCTTTATTCTTGAACGCCCTCGATCGAAAAGCGTTTTTCTCTATATTTGAACTCTTACAATTGCGATTTCTCAAACGGTCGCAGGAAATATTGTCTGTTGATATTGTCGATTAGGATGAAAATCGGAAATAGCGTTATAGTTGGTTCGTAATCTTCAGTAATTTTGATGTAGCTTCGATAATCGATATTCCGACGATAGTTATAACGTAAAAATGAAATCATTTTTATATACCAGCCACGTCCACTAATTACCTGCTAATCGATCCTCTTTATAGGGCTCAAAGAGCGATTAATAGAATCAATTTGGATGCTAATTTTGACCCTTTTTTTGATACCTAGTTTAAGTAAAATGAAGAACTTAATGTGATATTAGTTTAGGTGGTTATATGTGTAATGATTAAGTATAATAATTTGTAATGCCTTTTACCATTTTGTCTATGATTCGTTTACACAATGTCTTACAATGTTATTGGGCGTCATTGCCCGTGTATATTATAAATAAATAAATAAATCACTCAATCGAAAAAAAATATCTTAAAAAATCACTGCCTAAATTTCTTATTCGTCGCTGATTTATTCTAAAATCATTGAATTTTTCGAAACAGAAATAATTTCAATTGATGATAATGATCAGACCATCGCGGAAAATATTCCATTCCAACGATTCAGGCGATAGACTTACAGAAAACGGTTTCACGTGTGTTTCAGATTTTGTGGTCGAAGAAGAAATCGTCCCAACAACAGTACTCGAAGATCCCCCTCGAGCATCTTGTTCTAAAATGACTCTATCGTCGTACGTGCTGACTCTTCTATCGCATCTCGTAGCCGCCGAACTGTTCAGCTGATCGTCTTCGATTTCGATACGAAGCCGTTAAATTTTCTCCTGTAAATATTGTACTTGTATACATAGATGGTGCTATCCAGCGATGGTTGTGTACATAGCTATAAATAACGACTATAATCAAACGGAATAAAATGTTACCGACGCCTGTATAATTGTTGTAAATGAGTTATTGCTTTATGTATTGAAGAGTATTATCGGCAGTTTGAGAATAAACGTAAACGAAATTAATTTTTTCGCTATTCCCTTTGCTCACGTTTCAGACGTTTTTTCTGATGAGCCAGATTATTTCAGACTTCATCCCAAAAACGGAAATAACCCTTTGTAGTTGCAGTTAAGAATATAATTTATTGACATACGAGTAGGTTATGGAAATATCAACCAATACCAATCGAACCTCACAAAGAAAGAAAAAAGAGAAAAAACACTGCAAATGATTATTGTGCAGTGGTTCATTAATTTTTTGTATAAATATCGATTTGGACAGAGCATCGACTTGATACGTAATATATTACTTATAGTACTTATAGTAATATAGTACTTAACTCAAATTCTTGTAAACGTTTCCACCTCAAACATAAAGGTAACTCGAACCAAAGTCCTTATAATAACTACTTATCGTAATTTAAAATATTTTTATTTCTCTCAGTTTCAAGTGAAATTAATTGCATATCAACTCAACTAAAGGGGTTGTGAGGGGGAGAAAAACCAGGCGACTTATTCACCAGATTTTTAATGGCTGGGATTTTTAAAATCTGGAGAATAAGTCGCCTAGTTTTTCTCCCCTTCACAACAAATACGACGACGACCAAACGAAGAAAACTCAGCTAAAGAGAGTGTTTGACGAGCTTTCCTACGAGTATGGAACGATTTTTATAGCTCCACAGCTGACGAGTAATACAATCATGCCAAATAAATCAATATCTCGAAAACTTCACACAAAAACTGCAATAAAGCGATAACCATTGAAGCTATCGACTCCGTCTCATTCTATATAGCCTCGAAAAAATCTGTGTACATTGAATCAAACACACGTATCGCGCCCACAGCTGTGGACCCAAAAAATGCGACAACGAAAAGAAAAACACATCTATGTTTTAAAAACCTTCGAAAATACGACCCCCCTGAAACCTTCTAAAATTCCCTTAAAATTGAGGTATTGGTTTGGCTGAAGAATTAGCCATGTCAGATGACAAGGATGATTTTTTGTGACAATATCAAGAATATAGTTAGTAGGTATAGTTTCCTCAGAAAAGTGTTGACAGGACGGAATGTTTTATTCGATATTCGGAGTTGACGTACCTTGAAACGTAAAACTTCAAGGGGATAACAATGGAAAGTAATAAAATAATAGCTAATAATAGATTAACAATAATAAAAAATATATTTTAATAATTGATTAACAATCAGATAATAATAGAAAAATAAGAGATTAACAACTAATTTAGATACAAAATTAATTAATTAACAATAATAGATTACAAATTTACTCTTGCTTGAAACTAGTGAAAATCCGACGAACAACTCATCGGTCAACGCAAAAGGTGAACTGAGGTTTCGTTTTCATCCAAACTCATTTCTCTATAGTGAACTATTTTTAATTTATGAAATATATTATAACTACAAATTTTGTATTCGAAGATCTAACTTTGGATCGGCCATCAAGAAAGTTCCGCCGCTCATAGAATCAAATACTCCAACATTTCCAACCGCCGGTCGCTGGAATCCGAATCATCGGATTTTGCACAACTTTTTTGCCTCGCCTTCCGAATCGCGAACATCTCGACCAGAGGCCACAGGTTCATCCCGACGACAACCCCTGGCCAAGGATCAGGAATTTCCCAATTTCCCAGACAATTGATTATGTTCTGCCTTTGGATTTTCCCGAGAGTGGAGCTTGATTGATGTGCTCTTGCTCGAGCTGGAAATGTAGAAGATGCGACGGGCGAAGCGGTACAAGAAAGGTTAGCCCTTTTGGCTTTCCTTCTTCGCAGGGTGGTTTTTCTAAGCTTTGCACACCCGTTCCACACCACTTCCCACCGCATTTCCCAGCCTAACTTACCCTCCAGAACCACTACAAGGTTAATTGGTTCCATCCCAATGAACAATCCTAAACCACGGGCCATTACAACTCTTCCCTTTCCCAGTACCGCTTTTCTACCTTTATTTTCCCTCGCCCTAACTACCTCCTCTCGATTTGACCTTCTAAACTCACAATTATTTTCTTGCATTTTTTTTTGTGTTGTCTTAGAAGAAAAAATTCCTCCAGACTTGGGTATTATATATAACGTAACTCTTTCCGCTCCATTTAATTTCCCATTACTGTTGGCAAACTACTTTTCGCCGAAGTTAACCACCGATCAAATCGAATTCGAAAAGGCATTTTTCTCCCTCTCCTTTTTTCTTATTGCTTTCCTATAAAAAAAAAAAAAAAAAAAAAAAAAAAAAAAAAAAAAAAAAAACTGCTTCCCCAACCTGAACGAAATTATTTCTTCGTTAACATAGAATGAAACAGCTCCCGGTCTGTAAACGACTTTTCCGTGATAATTGCCACGTTAACTGATTCCGCAAAAGACCGTTAATTGATAGCGATGTGATATTTTTAATAAAAATTGTTCGTAATCACTGTTCGTAATGATCAAAAAAGAGCTTGTAGAAAAAGGGTATATTTGGTGCTAGAGAAATAATCAAATCCTTTCCGCCAAAAAGGCGGCCACCTTTTAATGAATTACTCGTTAAAACCTACCTCTAAAGCAGCACTTTGGGTTTATAATTCAAAATAGAGAACCTTTGTATTAATCAGCCAAGATAAAATAGTTCAAAACTCAAACATTTTGTTCCACGCTTCAAGACATGTAGAATCCTATTATCCAGTCGCTCGAAAGTTTCAATTCCTGCCCTGTTTTGGCCAAATAATTACTTCCATGTTTACGCAGTAATTGGAATCGTCCGAAAAGTCGAATTCACAACGAAGGTGAATATGAAAAAAAAGTGACATACTACCTGATTTTCAGGATTTTTCATGGAAGCACTTGAAGAACAAGTTCTTGCGGTCAAAAGGTGACAAAACTCATCATATCTCCGTAAAAACGTTGCAAATAATTATTGTACAGGGTTTTATTATTCCTTTGCTTTGATCACGATTTAAAAACACCATCCATTTGTGTCCCTTTTCACTTAACAGAATGGCAACTATCAACGAAAATTCATTTGCACCCATCGTAATTATGATTATTTTGATTTTTCTTATTCTAGATTTCACAAAAGAAAAAAAAACGGTGTATTTAATTATATTTTTATGTTATGTCCACGCGGGGCGATTCGCGGTTGAAGAAAACCCATAACACGTTTTTTTTCCATAAAGTGGAATATATCTCGAAAACAAAAAACAATCACGGTCCTTTTTTTATTTTTCGATTCTGAATTAAATTTCCTCTATTTAATTTCACAGCACCTATTTTTTTCAAAATTCGCGAACGTGGCGAAAAAAAATTCCAAAGTTGAAACGGGTGTCGTATTAAAACTGGGAAAAACAAATATTCGTCGTAAAATTTCCCCCGTTTTGACGTCATATTCGGATTCAGCGTTCAATTTCCTATAAGAATAGCTTTCAAAATCGCTTTAAGACGATAATTTAATTTTTCACTATCAGCGGAGCTCGGAATTTCGGCCGGCGAAAAATCGATTTACGGAAAATAATTTCTCTGGCGCTGTTTAAATTTTTTTTACCAAACTTTTTGCTATGTATGTGTGTAAGGCGTTCAAATGAAGACTCCTGCATAATAAAACAATTGATTCGCATTTATTTTGACCCCGAAAATCACGGTTAAAGTCCAATTTTCGAGCTATCAAAAACCGATTTTTTTGGACCACTTGCCGATTTTTCCGAGAAATAAAAAAAATCACAAATATACATCTCGGTAAGACACAACTTTCCTGAAAATTTCAGATTTTTATCTGTGTTGAAAGAGGAGTAAAAAATCGTTAACTGATCGGTTGAAAAAAATCGCAGGGGTACCCCTGGGATTTTTCGCGAAACATTTTTTGACATAGATTTAGCTCAAATTCAGCATAATGATAGTTGATGATGTGTATAACAATAATATATGGTTCATTCTTTGTTTCTTTCGCAGTAAATAGATGAAAATAACGTTCAAAGTTGAAAAATGTGATGTTTTAGTGTATAGTCTACTAATATTGTTGAATAACGCAAAAACGGTTGAAAAATGGATAGGTACATTACATTGGGAAAATATGGACAGTTAAATTACCTATCTTTTGGTATATTCAAACACCTGAATTGACGATTTTTTGTTCAAATCATCCACTGTGCAAGTTACAAATCTTGGAAAACTTAACTTTGTTTTGTCTAATTCTGCTCCAGTTGAAAAACCCACTACTTTATGATACTAAGTACAATGCAATACCTCCCGCCTACATACCAAATTATAGAAACCACTACTATGAGTACTCTATAGTACTAGTACTATAAAAACGCTGCAAATGATTGTGCAGAGGTTTATTATTCCCTCGTTATAGTTATACCCTCGTGTCAAATTTCTGAAAATCTCCCCAATTCGACACAAGAGCTGACTCGAGAACCAATAAAGCCGAAATCTATAGAAATTGATACTAAATACATATTGTCTGAAAAACGTTGGAAAATACGAATTTTCTTCCCCTCAAAACCCCCCGAAAATACCCATAAAATTGAGGTAGCGATTTGACTAATGAATTGAGCCATTGTGAGGCCACATTGATTTTTGGTGGATATTTAAAAAAAATATAGCTTTTATAGTTTTGTCGGAAAAGCGTTGACGATGGACAGACAGCATTTCTTATTGGATATTCCGATTCAACATGCCTTGAAACGTACAACGTCCAATTTTGAGGTGGTTTGGAAAGCACTTTTGTCCAAGAAACCTTTGGAAAATACGAATCCCCCAAAACATCCTTAAAATTAAGATAGCGATTGGGCTCAAGAAATGAGCCATTGTCAAGCCAAAAATGTTTTTTGGTGGAAATTTGAATTATGTACCTAGCTTTACTATAGTTTTGTTAGAAAAGTATTGACGGCGGGCGGACCGAATTTTTTCATAGATAATCGGATTCTACTTATTTACGTTGAAACATAAAATTTTGAGGAGGGGTTTTTTAATTGAGCCTACCGAGTGAAGCAATAGACAATCCAAGAATCGTGTCCTTAGCTAGTTGGTAGAATGCGAAAGGAAAAGGAAATAGCCCTTCTTCCCCAGCTCATCTCCAGCTGCAGTCTACGAACTCGAAGACAATTCCAAAACGTTTCCGCCTTTTGCATGAATATGCAAGGAAGCGTGGCGTATGTTGGCGTACGCTTGAAATTAAGTCCTCCTCTCCAGCAAACTCAAAGAGCTGCCCGGAGCCAGAGTTATCCACATCCACCGAACTCCGTTTCTACAGAAGACCGATGTCGTCGCGTCTACAAATTAGCCTCCATTTGCTCCTCCCAGATGCCTGTCTTAAACCAGCGAGATGTTCAAGGAGCCAAGAAGGTCGTCTCGGTTGTGGATTAATTACTCGAACAACTCGCAATGCTTGTGATGTTTTATTATACAGACACGGGAATCTACTTAAAATCTGGAGAATTATTCATTGCGCGCCAAAGCCATTTATGCGCCAATGGTTGGATTTTTTTTATTTTGGGACGAAGAGCGGTTTTTCAAATTCGGAGTGGCATTTTTTCCATCGACATCTCTTCAAGCATCGAGACACCGAAAATTCGTTTTTTGAACCATTGATAGCTTCAAGTTAGTTTATTCGAATAATTAAGTGCATATTAGGTAGCTAATTTTTTCTCCTTTTTTGTACCATCAGATTTTGGTCGGATGGACTCAAAAAATCGCTAATTGTTTAGTCAGTAATAATAATTTTTCTGTCAAAACAAGTTACACCCGAAGAAAAATCCACATAAAAAATTCCATTTTTTCAACTTTTGTCCGCAGCGTTGCAGGAATTTCGCCGCTCAACTGCGTCCGTGTGATAACGGCGAGGGAGAGAGAATTTCAGTGACCGCTGCACACTCTTGCAATTATTATCGTTGATACCTGTAACAGAGGCTAGGGCCGGAGGTGACTGGCCAAGACCGCAGTTCCATCCCAATTACCGTGTTTGGCCTTGCCATTAATAGAACCAGGAAAACCACGAGCATTATCAGTTGCTTCTGTTGAACCTACATTCAATTCGCGACCCGTTTTGCTTGCAATTGAGGTAGAAGATGGAATCAAATGAACTACTCATTTGCCAAATAAATCCGATTAGGCCTGACTAATAATAATTATCGGAAAAAACTCGAACCGCATATACAATTTCAATACTGCGTTTCCAGTGTTAAATGCGTTTTTTTTTTAATTTTATTTTTATATATATATTTTTTTATAAGAAAATAGGTAGGATTGGTGAAAAGAAAGGGCGTACAACAGAACGTCCCATGTCAAAATAAAAACGTCGATAACTGGTTTTCCTTTGAATCATTCGATAGCCGTCATTCACGTGTAATTTTATAATTACAACCCTCTAGAGCGAAATACATTGTGAATGGAACACTGGCAATCGCCGTTAAAAGGGAGGCTTTCTAGAGCAGACCTTTTCCTGCGAAATAGCGTCCTTTGTCTCAGATTCGCAGGCAATTACTCCAATAACGATTGAACTCGTAAGAGCATTATTCGCTTTTTCTCTTTCATCCGGACAAAAATATGGAACAACTCGAAAACGACGTTCTCCGAAAGAGATTAAACGTCGAAAAAGCCGGAAGAACTACTTCAAAGTTGTTTCGACAAAAGAAAATTCGGATATTTCGAGCTAATGACTGAAGGAAGACATTAAACCTGGGTAGAGTCGGAAGATTATTAGCCGATTAATTAAATCTAAATGGGGAAATTCCACTAAACGAAAGAACCTTTTTGAGTTATCCCTCTCGTCACTTTGTTGAATAATATTTATAAAAAACTTTTCGCTGTTGCA
Organism: Tupiocoris notatus; assembly: GCA_037159825.1. Lineage (NCBI taxonomy): Eukaryota > Metazoa > Arthropoda > Insecta > Hemiptera > Miridae > Tupiocoris > Tupiocoris notatus. The sequence goes on from JASJUZ010000483.1 coordinate 315,952, forward strand.
AGACCGAAAATACATTTTGTTGTACAGAAAGCCAGTCGAAGAGGTTGAATGGGAAAGGTCCAAGTATAAATGAATTGGATGGTTCCTTCACCTTCGACCTTCACCTTCGACCTTCACCTTCGAACTTCACCTTCGACCTTCACCTTTGACCTTCATCTTCAACCTTCACCTTTCACCTTCACCTTCGACCTTCACCTTCGACCTTCACCTTCGAACTTCACCTTCGACCTTCACCTTCGACCTCCACCTTCGACCTCCACCTTCGACCTTCACCTTCAACCTTCACCTTTGACCTTCATCTTCAACCTTCACCTTCGACCTTCACATTTGACCTTCAGCTTCAACTTCGACCTTCACCTTTGACCTTCACATTCAACTTTCACTTTGACCTTCAGCTTCACCTTCACCTTTGACCTTCACTTTCAGCCTTCACCTTCGCCCGTCGTCTATTTGGCTTTGGATTAATCATGCGTTGATGATACTGTAGACACATTATTTAAGAAGCATATGAGCAGATAATTTCTAGCTGATCTAATATTTCACAGCATTACATGCCTTGAGATATTTGCATACATGGTGTAATATTTCGCATATATATATCCCAATATAGCATAATTTCTTTTCGTTGAATAGGATCAGTGTTTATCGACTACGGGGACGCATTTCTGCGAGGTTGATTCGGGCGTTTCGCATCGTAAGTTACAGCCTTCGCTGCTGGCCCCAGGGGATGGCCGTTCCATCTTTGGCGCACCCTAGCTGCTTTGCCTACTTTGGAACGTAAAGCAGTTTTGTTTCGACGGATCGGGGGAGACAAATACGAAACATAAAAAGGACGGCGAGAGGAAGGGGAAGAGAGAAAGAATAAGCATGAAAGCTCCCAGTGAAGCTCCTAATATGAAAGAGTAGCCGGGCCTTCGGGAGGCCGCAAACTTGGTTTGTCTGAGTCACTCTCGGCCCTCTTTCTCTGTATTTCTTCTACCACTACAGATTCCATCTCGACCCACTTCTTCGTAACTACATCTTTCGTCATTTTCCAGCCTCCTGCGGAGACCCTAAACATCTCAATATCCATACCGAACTGAAACTGAAAGAACGATGGGAAGAGAGTATGCCAAGGGAAATAACTTGGTCCTCTTTTATTCGAAAACCACGCACAATCACTTTTTCGTAGAGTTTCCTCTTCTCGGTTTCTTTATCTTCTTCGGAGTCGCACTTTCCTGAAAAGCGAAAGAAAAGTAGGGGTCAAAGTAGAGGTCGACGGAAAAATCGGAAAAGCTGTATTATGATAGCTCAGTTCAAAAGTTTTCTTTACTCCGGCCATCTTCTCGCGATTCTGTATAATGTCCTTGTCACTTAGAGCGCTTCTCACCAAGTTAGAGCGTCCCCTGTCATCTACTCACGGTGTTTGATGCTCGAGTATACGAAGTAGACAATAACGCGGGAACAGTTTCCAATAAAATAAAAAATAAAAACACTGCAAATGGTACAGTGGTTTATTATTCCTTCGCTTCAATATTGATTTACGAAGACTATCCATTTTTTGTCATTTTAAATATTCCGAACATTTGTGAACGTTCCCACCGAAAAACAGATGGTAACTATAGGGGAAAACTCCATAGCAACTATTGTAATTTTTATCATTTTTATTTTTATTAATTATTTCCTAATTAAAAGCTAAACTTATTACCTAACGATACAGCTGGAGAGAGTGTTTGACGACCATTCCAATGAGTATAGAACGATTTTTATAGCTCCAAGAACTCTCGAGTTATACCCTCATGTCAAATTTCTGAAAATCTCTCAATTTCAACACAAAAGCTGTGATAACTCGAGAACCAATCAAGCTATCGACCCCGCGATGGTCTCATTCGATTCAGCGTCCAAAAATCTATAGAAATTGATACCGAATACACCTTTTTCTGAAAAAACCTTGGAAAGTATGAATTTTCTCCCCCTCAAAACCCCCCAAAAAACCCTTAAAATTGAGATGTGATTCAAGAATTGGGCCGTTGTGAGGCCGAGATTGATTTTTGATGAAAATTCAAAAATGTACCTATTATAGTTTGGCCGGAAAAGTGTTGACGGCGTACAGCGGACGGACAGAATTTTTTCTATTGGATATTCGGATTCTACATGCCTTGAAACGTAAAACATCAAATTTTGAAAGGTTAGAAAAAATTTTTTCTTGGGCGATTACAATGGTTTATTATTGAATAATAAACAAAAAATTCATTCAAAAAATGAGCATAAGAGACATGACGGTATAAACAATGAAGCGTGAAAAATGACGCACCGCGTGTGATCTCAACGTTAAACATCCAGCGTAGTGTCGACGCCATGGAAAATATTTCAAAACCTTGAGCGTTCTAATACATTGATCTTTACGACAGGTGAAAATTTTGCGAAAAATGTGAAGAGAAAAATTACAAGAAAAAATTATTTTTACGGCATGTGAAAAATTCCTCGAATTGAATTTATCTTTCGATTTCTAATGTAAAGTCGCGCTCGAAGAAACCATTCATAAACCTGGTTGGTTTTAATCGGATGAAGTTGCTGATAACATTGGAACGAATATAAATGAAATATGAACCGACCCGTGTGCAAACGCGTTTTTATTCGTCTTTACTCCGTTGGAAGGAAAACCAGGTTTCGCAGAAGGTAGGCCCGGGAGCCCAAGATGAGGAACGAGCGCTTCTGTTTGCAACTTCTCAACTCGGTTCCCTCCCGTGCGAGGCAGACCCTTTCAGCAGCTTTATCTGAAGCTTTTCACCAATTAATCCGAGTAAGATGGGCATGGGAAGAAATGTAGGAGTAGGAACTCCTCCAGCATCCGCCGACCTCAAGTCGCATAATCAAGCTGACCTCAGCGGAGTTCTTGCCTTTCCATCCTTCCTCCGTTTCAGTATCCTGTCGACTTTTCCCTCCCTCGGGACCCTCGGCAATGATTGTTGGCTTTTTTGTGAAAACTCAGCGGTAAACTTACCCTCTGCAGCTCATTACCATATCTCTCGAGTTTCCTCGCCATCAGTTGCGTTCGTACAACTGCGTTCCTCCGCTACATCTTTATTTCAGATCCTGAATACGTAGATCTGTATTTCCCTCTCGAACATTTTCCATCTACACGGTACGCGGGGCAGTAAATCCACATCGTGGAACTTTTGGCTTAGAATTTATTCGCTTAAATATTTTCCCAGCTTTTGGTTTATTATTCAAAAATAAACCATCGTAATCGCTCTCGAAAAAATGTGTAACCCCCTCAAATTTGATATTTTACGTTTCAAGGTGCTTCGAATATGAATATTGCATAATTCTATCCGTCCTTCGTATACATTTTTCTGACAAAAATATGAGATTAATAATTCCAAAAATCATTTTCGCCTGACAATGGCTCAATTCTTTAGCAAAATAGCTAACTCAGTATTGAGGGTATTTTTGGGGGCTTTTAAAGAGGAGAATATCATATTTTCGAAGGTTTTCTGGACAAAGGTGTGTTTAGTATCAATATTTATGTACTTCTTGGTTGAGTCGTCGCATTTCTCATTGTACTGGGTTGGTGAGGGGGAGAAGAACCAGGCGACATATTCTCCAATTTTTTTATTTTGGCCGAGTACTTTCGCCCCTTCGGGCATCCTCAGGGCGATCTAAATGTGCCAATTTAGTACATCGTTAGTGAATTGTTATCTGTAAGTTACCATAATTGAACATCTAGCCATTTTATTTTTCAAAAACCGACATGCCTAACATGCAAATACTTTCAGGACGAGGAGAAGACCAGGCAGATAATGAATTATTACTAAAACTTTAACGACTGGCCGAACTTGGCTGTGGTAACCTATGGTTCCACGTAAGTAACAAATTGTATATTAAACAATTCGACTCTAATGCAACCTTGTACCTCCATGATAACAATTTACTAACGATGTACTAAATTGCCACATTTAGATCGCCCTGAGGATGCCCGAAGGGGCGAAAGTACTCGGCCAAAATAAAAAAATTGGAGAATATGTCGCCTGGTTCTTCTCCCCCTCACCAACCCAGTACAATATTTATATAGATTTTTGGACGCTGAATCGAATGAGACTTTAAAGGAGTCAAAAGCTTTAATGGTTTTTAAGTTATCGCAGCAGAACATTTGAGAGTATTTAAAAGATAATTAAGCTGGCTGGGTATTACTTTTGTTCCAATTCGAAGAGTCCATCGAATTGGAACACATTTGATAGTATTTTATGTAGCAAATTCGGGATGTTGAGATATTTGGCAAGAGGTGTAACTCGAGACTTTATAAAGCTATAAAAACGTTCTATATCCGTTGCAATGCTCGTAAATCACTCTCAGAAGCTGTATCGTTAGAAGAATAATTATAATTCATTGTTCCTTAGAAGTCTCCCGTTATCTCTCTATAGGTGGAAACGTTCACAAAAATGTTCAGGATGATTACGTACACAAGTGCATGGTCGTCTTAAATCATGATTGAAGCAAGGAATAATAAACCGCTGTGCAACAATTTGCAGCTTTTTTTTCAAATTTATTTATTTATTTTTTTTTTTTTTAAATTAATTTTCCATCATCCGACCGAGGCAAAGAATCGTTCAAAGCGGAATACGGTCTGTGATTTAATCAGACTCAAACAACACACTGCCGAGACAAAACTTGATCTGTTAAGCTTAGCTTTAAGAGATAGTTTATATTCGAACAATCTTCAGCTTAATAAATGCTCGAGTTAACATCATCAGTAATTTTTCACTGTAGGACGAAAACTTAAGCCACGATAAACAAACCGCTTTAGTCAAAATATGTTTCACAATTTTACTGTCTCCGATAAAGTCCTCGGCACTTTCCCGAACGAACTCGAATAATAAAGGACCCTCGTTCGAAAATTATCACGGCCATTCACTAAACCGGGACGATGATTCAACGGAATTAACGGCCGAAAAAACGACGGGATCTCGTAAAAAGCTCTGCAGTAAATAAAAGGAGCAGGTCTGGGGAGGGGAGAAACAAAAAACATCGGTTCCATTTGTCTTCCCTCAGACGGGGAAATGGTTGCGTTAAACGGCCTACACGTGTGAAGACACGTGGGACAATTCACGATACCTCACACCTAAGGCCGTTCTTTGCTGAGATTACAGATTGGCAGTTCTTCACTGTGTAAGATGCGTAAAGCCTTTTGTTTCACCTTTATCCTCTAGAAAAGCCACTCTTTCGGATTTAACGTTCCAAACCGCAGCGGTCATCCTTCAACCGGAGACGATCGCGAGGTCATCTTGCTAATGGCTCGCGTCTACCTTGGCACACGCCTCTGAAGCAACTCCTGCTCCCTTAAAGGGTTACCGACTAAATGAAATCCGCCCGAGTCATTAGAAGAATGGCTTTGCAGAAAGAGAGCATCCGTCTTCTTCTCCTTTCTTTCGGTTTCGTGTTTGCGAAAAAAAATAATACGAAATCGGAAAAAAGAGGAATTTTTGAGTATACGACGCGAACGATTGTAATTATTTTCCTGATGGAGCTCTTGCGAGTTGAAAGTGCTTAGATTCAAATTCTCTCATTTTTTCTTGAGAATAGTTTTGTCAAATAAATGCGAAAAGGCCTTGTAACGTAAATTTTCATGAAGCAGAAGCGGAGTAAAAGGTGTTGAAGCGTAGTTGATGGGATTAGTATAGCTTTAGGTTTATAATTTATTTAATTAATTAATTTTTTTAGTTTGAAGGTTACTTGTACGTTTTGTTAGCCCATATTTCTAGTATTATTTCTTATTTTTATCGTCTCTACTAAGCAATGCGATTTTCCTGTAACGCTACCGATTACAAAATTAAATGTTTGCGGCTCTATATTAATTATTTTTGTTTTTACGTACTTGTATACAATAAATCGACTGTCAATAGATTTCACAGGTTGTACTAGGGTTGAATGTTGAGCATTAAGAGCTCTCTATCGCCTCCTGCTTAACTTATAAAGTTCGGAGAATCCTCACTCAGTCGAGCTGTTTCTGTTGAGTTCCCACATTTCCAAGAGCAGCCTTGTAAGTTAATGTTATACTTTTTTTTTTTACATAAATATCGAGCTCACTTTCGATTTTGGTTTATTATTCAATAATAAACCATTGTAATCGCCCAAGAAAAAAAATTTTCTACCCCCCCTTAAAATTTGATGATTTACGTTTCAAGGCATGTAGAATCCGAATATCCAATAAAAAAAATTCTGTCCGTCCGCCGTACGCCGTTAGCAGTTTTCCGGCCAAACTGTAAGAGCTAAAAATTCGAAATTTTCACCAAAAACCAATCTCGGTCCTACGACGGCCCAATTCTTGAGCCAACTTGCTAGCTCAATTTTAAGGCTATTTTTGGGGGGTTTTGAGGGGGAAAAATTAATATTTTCCAAGGTTTTTCAGAAAAATGTGTACCTACGTGGTATCAAATTATATAGATTTTTGGACGCTGAATCAAATGAGACCATCGCCGGGCCGATAGCTTTATTGGTTCTCGAGTTATCACAGCTTTTGTGCCGAATTTGGGAGATTTTTAGAAATTTGACATGAGGGTATAACTCGAGAGTTCTTGGAGCTATAAAAATCGTTCTATACTCATTGGAATGGTCGTCAAACACTCTCTCCAGCTGTATCGTTAGGCAATAAGTTTAGCTTTTAATTAGGAACTTAAGAAAAATAAAAATGATTAAAATTACAATAGTTGCTACGGAGTTTTCCCCTATAGTTACCATCTGTTTTTCGGTGGGAACGTTCACAAATGTTCGGAATATTTAAAATGACAAATGGATAGTTTTCTTAAATCAATATTGCAGCGTTTTTTATTGGATATTCGGATTCTACATGCCTTGAAACGTATAACATCAAATTTTGAGGGGGGGGGTTAGAAAATTTTTTTTTCTTGGGCGATTACAATGGTTTATTATTGAATAAAAAACCAAAAACCTATCATAATAGCAATTTACCTACTCTGTTCAAACTTCACCATAATAATATCGAAACTCTTGAGAAGAATAATTCCGCAATATTCCTTGAAAATACCGAGTAAAAATGCTCTATTTATATTTGAGCCTGAGGAAGTATCGATCGCGATACCGTACAATCGGAAAATCCTATCCGGCGTCCGCTCGACTCCTTAAACACTGGTATAGGCAACGCCTGCAACTGCAGTTGTGTATTGCGGGTACTGCTGTATTTCATATGAAGGCGCACGTAACGATTTATTTCCCTCCGCTGACCGAGCGTTTCGGTCGAATTTTTGGGACAACGTGGATCCTCTTGAATAACTTTAAGACTTTTAGAAATGTGTAATTCTCGTTTTTTATTAATTATTTGGTGGCTAGAGGTAGAAAAACCTATCACAATAGCAATTTTTCCACTCTGTTCAAACTTCACCATAATAATATCGAAACTCTTGAGAAGAATAATTCTTCAATATTTCTTGAAAATACCGAGTAAATGCTCGATTTATATTTGAGCCTGAGGAAGTATCGATCGCGATACCGTACAATAGGAAAATCCTATCCGGCGTCCGCTCGACTCCTTAATCACTGGTATAGGCAACGCCTGCAGCTGCAGTTATGTATTGCGGGTACTGCTGTATTTCGTTTGAAGGCGCACGTAACGATTTATTTCCCTCCGGTGACCCAGCGTTTCGGTCGAATTTAATTTATTGGACAACGTGGATCCTCTTGAATATTTTTAAGGCTTTTAGAAATTTTTAATTGTCGGTTTTTATCAATTATTTGGTGGCTGGAGGCAGAAAAAACCTATCAATATGTAATTGTAATTTTTCTACATTTAGTTTCTTCGTTGTAATTTCTTTTTTTTCATAGATCAGTTGTTCGGTATTTAAGATATTTTTTGAAGCTTTGATGATCCTCAATTTTTCCTTTCATTGTTACCCATTTCGAATTAGTGTAAAATTTTCCGCAACCAATGTCTCTTGTGATTGCCCTATGGCTCCACGTCGCCCTGAGGATGCCCGAATGGGCGAAAGTGCTCGGCCAGCTAATGAAGAATTGGAGAATGAGTCGCCTGGTTTTTCTCCACCTCACAACCCCCGGACATCAAGAAATGCGACGAGAAGGAAAAGAAGATTACAATAGTTGCTACGGAATTTTCCCCGATAGTTACCAATCTGTTTTTCGGTGGGAACGTCACAAATGTTCGGAATAGTTACTATCACGAATGGATAGTCTTTCTAAATCAATATTGAAGCGAAGGAATAATAAACCACTGTACAATCATTTTTTGCAGCGTTTTTCATTTTCATTTTTCTCAATCAATCGAACATATCAAAATCCTGCAATAATCGTAAAGCATATTACAAAAAAGAATATAATAAAATGCTATAAGCTATTTGTGACCGATGATTGTAGTATATTTATACACCAAGCATAATTAGATATACGATGATAAAAATAATGAATATTATTATTATCAGAATAATTATAATCGTCATCGCGCTAGTTTTATTTGTGAAAATTAGGAAATAAAATTATATTAGAAAAAATTGGAAAGAGAGAAACAAAATATTATTGACAACCGGCTCAAAAATAATATGAAAAATAAAATTTTTAAAAACCTAGGTATTACGAAAACTAATAAGCTATGAATTAATTATAGCAAATTATGAAAAATTACCAATTATATCAGGCTTGTAACTCATGAGCTGACATGACCTTCATTGTCAATTAGAGAAGTCAAGAAAGTTTTTCAGCGAACAGTTTCCTCAGATTCATTCCGAGTAGTATTCTTTCTCTTAGAACTCTAAAAAATTGTGAAACTGTGGTTTCTTAAGCTTAGAAAAAATTCAGGTTCCACTACTGATGTTTACTTTCTGGCCCAAGGAAATAAAAATCCTACTTCCTTGGTCTAGAACGTAAACAAAATATCACAAGGAAGCTATTACAACTTCCTAGCCGCTTGCCTATCATTTTGCTTTAATTATTTTATTTTATTCCGTTTTTTCAAAAGGTTTCCTCTATATTTTTGTTCGTCTAGGCAATTCCCGTAGCTCTTCCGCTTTTGTTTTTCACGAGCCGATCGAACAGTTCTGGCTCAATGAATTATTTTCAAAATAAATCATCTTGATTTTGAACTTCAAAATCAAGAAGATATGAAGCGACAACCCAAAAACGAAAATAAATCATGCTCCGATTTTCCGATTTTCGTTCTACGCTGGAATTTCAGATCTTGTCCGTAAAGAGCAGAAAAAATACTGAGCATTAGTTGGTTAGTGCTTTAAGTTTTGTTATTGCCAGCTGTAACGCAGGGAAAGCTCCCGCGTTACCGAGATCAAATAATAGACGACGGATGATTTAGAACAAGCCAGTTCATCAAGCCTTGAGTTCGTCAAGGGATCAACAACTGAACCCTACTATGGACCCTGGCAGCTCTCGGAATCCAATAAAGTCACCTGGACATGACGTATCTTGCTTTTTGACGTAAGTACTCTGGCATAGCCCATTCAAGCTGTTATCTCGATGAAGATGAATTGACCCCGGGTTCATTTATTCCAGAGTATACTCCCCACGATTTTTAAGGAGCGGTGGAGGATAATTTCCCTTGAGAACGACACAATGTTATTTGATTTACCGGGCCGAACTTATCGACAAGCAATGTCCGATAAATTGAAAAAAGAGAGGCGGAGAATTCGGCGGTACTAAGTATAAAGGTTTTTCGGTCAGTTATTCAATGCTATTTGCTAAGCGTTTTATCTAATAATAATATCGTTTCTGCAGTCGACTCCTCGAAGCCAATTTTAATTTCTGTATGACTAAAATAGAAAATACTTTAATGAAATAATTGGAAATAAGATAAGCAGTGAAAATATTTCCTCATCGGAAGATTATTCCATTGTATTGTTTAAGATCGTTGGAATCGTTCAACTGCGAACTACAAAAATGGAGATTAGAAAAAATTCAGTCGGTGACAGGAAAGATCCGACTGAAAAAATCAAAAGGCTATATACTATAGTAACGTTGAGTTTAAACGAATCAGGAATTTTCTTTTAATTTACAAAATTAATCGAACCCTTTCGCAATTTCGGTCCGCTCGTTAAAGATTTTTCCAATGCGATCCTTCAAGTTTCGACTTGATAGTGCCCCAGCTCGGCGTGTCTGAGAGTTATCCTATTGATCCTAATTTCAAATGTCTTCTGAGTTCATCGTGTAACAACGTTCTAAAACATTTCGGTATTGTGCATAAAATTTTTTTAGCAAACATTATTTTAATTATTACATTGACGACTATTAAAATAGCGAAAATCCCCAAAAACTACTTTTTAGATTTGAAGTTAAAAATCAAGGTTCAAAAAGTTTTTGAAGGGTTTTCAGCCTGTAGCTGAGTTACAGAGTTATTTTTTTCACTCAAATGCCCCCTCCTAGTCCTCAATCTATTGCAAGAGGTACCATTATTACAATACACTTTATTGGGATAAAGTTGTTTTCTTTTTACTCTCAGAGTTCTCATTTCAAGAAAATCAGAACAGCGTAAATTACTCAAAATGTTGTGGTTACTTATTTTATTAGAACTAACCGGTATTGAAATAGTAAATTATTGATTTCAATCAACTCAAAAACATTAACCGAGTGAAAAAACGCTGCAAATGATTGTACCGTAAAAAAAAAAAAAAAAAAAAAAACTGAACGTATCCAATTAAGTAACATCAGATTGGTAACTACAAGAGGAAATTCAATAGCAACAATCGTAATTTTAATCGATTTTATTTTTCTTAATCATCTAATTAAAAGTTGAATTATTCGCCTAACAATATACGAGCTTCAGAGTAGCTTAAGGGAGTGTTTGACGAGCATTACAACAAGTACCTACAGTTTTTTTTTAATTTTTTTTTTTTCTAAAGCTCTAGACGATTGAAGATCTCGAGCCTTCAAAAAACCTTTGACCCCCCCCCCCCCCCAAAAAAAATACCCGTGAAATTGAGGTAGCTAATTGGCTAATGAATTGAGCCATTTTTAGGCCAAAATTGATTTTTGGTGAAAAGTTCAATTACTTTATGTAGCTTTTATAGTTATGTCAGAAAACGGTTGACGGCTAACGGCGGACGCAGAGAAAATGCTTTAATAGATATAGGTACCTATATGTTTTAATATATTCAGAATGAACGTATTTACCTTGAGGTGTTCACCTTTACAAATTTTGAGGGGAGTAGAACTTTTTCGTAAGCAATTGCGATGGTTTATTATTGAATAATAAACCAAAAACGACAATGACATACATTTATGTTCTTCGCCCGATAGGTTGAAACCCCCACGGTTTTCTTCGAATTCCGTCTGCGTCCTCGCCGGAGTGGAACCTAACGAGATCAAGTCCTACGACAACTATACAATTTCAGAACACTCAGCGGCCGCATGGAAGACTGTTTGTCAGCTTACGAAGTCCTTCGGTCTTCACTCGATTACGGGCTGACGCCTTCGTGAAAGGCTGGGCAGTTTTCGAAAACTACCTTGCGGCTTCCAGCTGAGCGTCCAGCATATACAAAAGTCCCCGGTTTGCGAGCTCTGTCTCACAACAGATTCAGAAGAAGTTCCTGCTACTCGACGTGACAAGCTCAAGGCTTCCTGGAACCTGTGATCGCCTAGCCCCTCATTCACTCCGTCGATCTGAACTTGAAAGCGGCCTAAGCTCCGTTACTTATAACACCAATCACCGCTACACAAGATCAACACTGCTGCGCGAATTTTATTGCCGGCCGGACCCCCTCGGTGAGCGCATAGTTCGAATTCGGGAACCTGTTTAGAAAAACCTGCATCTCGGACAGAACGAGTAGAAACGTCACCGGCTATCGTAAATCAGGTATGATCGAATTAATGAAGGAAAACACTATAAATGCTAAATTGAACAGCGAACGCGAGTGAATATATTTACAACCTTTTACCAACCAGACTAAAAATATTTATGTTCGGTTATTTTATTAAATAACTATGGTTTTATTATACTCTTCGACGAATTCGAGCTCATTCGAAGTGAAATAACTGCAAAGTGAAATGACGCACTAAAAAATACAATTATAACGCACTGAAAAATATTCCTACAAAAAATAACAAACCCCAGGTTTAGGACGCCGTTTAAATTATTTTGGTTCCATATTAGCGACATTTGCCGGTTTCCTTTATTAATCCCGCTTTGTGGGGTTCTGCGTTAAATTTCCCGCAGAAAAGAATACCGAAACGTGAGAGTTTTTTTTAGTTTATTTTCAATGTTGCAAAATGTTGCAAAAAATTGGAACAAACTTTGGAGCTTAATTGTGAAGCTTCCTGCGCAATAAATCAGTTCGTATCAGTGGGAGTTAACTTATCAGAAATTATCAAACCATTTTCTATCAACTAATATTTTTTTTGCAAACGAAAAGAACGCTTTTTTAAATATCTTGGTTGGGTGCGAATTTCCTGAACTTTTTATCTGTTTCAACGTACGAGAAAATAATGAATTCGTAGGCGAACACTTGCTTTGAACAATTGGAAAATATTAGATGGGTTTTTTAGTAGAAAAATTATTGATTTAGAAATCGGTCCAGTTTGGTTCGACGACTGCTATTGTATGAGGCCTTCAGTAATCGATATCAGATATTTATAACTAACAATGTAGTACAACTTAGTCAGTACCCACGCACAGATTTTAAAGACAAAAGTCTAAGATAAAAATTTAAAAATAGAGTAGTCTGAATTTATTTGAACCGTGTACTCAGAAATGCATATAAAAAAAATTTTAGCACTTATTTTTTAAAATATTTACTAGTCATTGATGCCATTTGTTGACGATTTCGAGATTTAAAGCAACAAATGTTCGAAAACTAATTGAACCGACCCGAGAGCTAGAGTTAATAAAAATCAGCGGTGATTCAAATCTCGAAATTATAATTAAAAAAACGTGAAAAATACAGATCGTCCCAACTAATTATGTTATAGGTTTAACTGAGCGTAGGGTGAAGCAAGGCCTGGTTACGTGAGTTAAAAGCTTGTAGCTTCAACATCGATAAAACTTACAATTGTTTTTACAACTACATAATATTTTTCCTCTCTCCAAAATTCTACTTATTCCGTGCGATGTAGGGTTAAATAAATAATTTCCACCCTCATTACGATGAATAATCGATCTTGAAAGAAATTGACGGCAAGGATAATGTCGCATTCGGCGTAAGTAAAAGCGAACAAGTGGATCGATCAGGCAAGGCGACCTTGGCGAGGACTCGGGGCACGAGTCTCGTACAAACAGCCGATTCATCAAAGCCCGAGGAACGTGAGGCGAGCACAAGGAAGAGGAATGCTCATAAAGACGCTGCCACTTCTTATAAGAGCATCAAGATTGCGCGCCTGTACACGTTGATTTTTTAACAGTTGGATTGTCAATTTCTTTTTTCGAAACCACGATTCTTGTATATTAATTAGAAGCGACAACGACGTGGGCGCTGAACTGGGTCTCGCCTGAACGTGCGCGATGCTTTGTAACAAACAAAGGATTCGATCGCGTGAGTGCGAATTTTTTTTGTTACGCGCTGCGGCAGGGAAAATATCAACAGGGAGGGGACTTCTGAAGAAGAAGGGATCGAAAAGGGATACGCATTTTTCGATAAGGCGAACACGATTCTGAACAAGTTCATTCCTCGTTCGAAACTCGGACACTACACAGATCGAATTTGGCCTCGCTGTTGACCGGCTTTTGCGCATTGCCCTTCGACTTCAGCTGACCACATCGTTATGGATGTTAGCTGGCGTGAGTAAGAGATCTTTTTCAGAATATCTTTAATGAAATCGGCGTTGTCAAATTTTCGAGAAAATTTTTTTCAGAATAATTTCCTATGGTATAATTTTTTTGTTGGTAAATACGATTTGAATAAAATAATTAAAGATATTCTCTCTCACTTCATAGTCACTCAAAAAGAGCTATTTCTATTAGAAAGAATCGCCGTCAAAATAAATTACCATCTAAAATATAAAATAGAAAAAAAACACTGTATATTTAAATAAATTTCTGACTAAGTATTGCTCGCACTAAGAACAGAGGTACGGATGAGGGAAATATTAAGCGATAAGTTTAATGTGAATTATACTGCTTTAATTTTCCAATTTCACATCCATACGACCACAATAAGATTTTTCAACTGAACCACCAGCAAGAGAAATCAGATTGTTTGAATATTTAAATTTTCAGTCGTTCAATCTGGCAGTGATTTAATTTAAAAATCGAATAGAAAATAGGATCCAAATAAAACAACAGTTTTTTTCACGTTGCCATTTTATTCACTGAACAATCAATTGTTCACTATCGGCGGATAGCTCAAGAGTTCAGCTTCATTGATTTAATTTTTCAAGGTAAATTGTAAATTTATGTTAAACATAATAAATGTTTATAAACCGACTTCATTTTTTATTAGTTTTTGAACAAATTATTTTATTAGTTTTTTTTTTTAATTACTTTCTGGATTATTCAGATGAAAAAATTAACGACCTAATAAAATTCACAGCTGATCAAAACGGAAGCAATAGTTCTGGCAAATAAAATGTGATTTCCTATACTAAGAACTATTTAAAAAATAATAATAATGATAGTTAAAAACGAGTAGGTACTAAGTATATATATTTTTTAATTTAAGTACCTACTATAATTCTATACTGAGGATTTCGCTTTATTGTTCATGATTATGATGTGAGAAATTGTCACTCAGAAAACCATGTCGGATCAGAAACATATTTTCAACCGTAACTTGAAAAATACTCCAAATTATTTCCTTCTCGATATTGCCTCAATATTGTCTTCAATTTCTTGCTGTCTATTAGCCTTGGAGCAAATCGTAGCAAAAAAGATAATATTACCTTCGAGAATGTGCAATGTTCGAGAGGAGGGCAAGGCCCAGGTTGTCAGCAATTATCAAGCTTTCTATTCGTCTCCAATAGCTGGAATGATTCGCAATTGGTGATCAACGTCTCAAGGGCGGATCTTCCACTTCACACATCAAGTCGGCGAAAAGGTGTTGTCCTTTGGGTGAAGGCGACTCTTCGCTAATGTTTCGCCTAATAACAAGTCTTCGTTTACTGATACTCTTCCAAAATAGGGCAAGGATGTTTCGTAATAAACCTGATACCGTGGCAAGATTAACGAGTTGGATTCTCGCGAATGTTAGTTTAGGGGAAAATAATTATAATAACGGGCAGAATTATTCGAAATCAGGATTAGGCTCGTTTTAATTCTCATGTTTACTAGGAAAATGGAAATACGCGAAAATATTATTACTTCCTAAGTTGGTTGCGATCTGATGTTGTGTGTATGAGAAAAATATTTTTAATAACACAAAAGAGACTATTAAAAATCTCTAACTAATATTAAAAAAAAATTTAAATGTCGTCCTATAGCTTTTCATATCTTCTTGCACGTTTTAATAAGAAAAAAAAATTCTTAATTGTTGAGTAATTTCTTCATTTTCAGGGATATGCAGGGTGTCAAGTGTCTCATCGTCTTTCTCGTGATCAGCGCCATCGTGCCCGAACGCGCAGCTGCCAACACCGTCGGCGTCTGTATCCGAAATTGCGCCCAGTGTAAGAAAATGTTCGGTGCATATTTCCAGGGCGAACTTTGCGCCGACACTTGTCTTAAATTCAAAGGAAAACTGATTCCGGATTGCGAAGACGTCACGTCAATCGGACCTTTCCTAAACAAGTTGGACTGAAAAAATTTAGATACATATTATATGGCCTATTCAGCTTTTTCGTAGCGTTGTCGTTCAATGGAATAACGTTCTGGCGGATCAGGAAAAATCGTCAAGTCTATTTAAAAAAAAGAAGACGAGCATTTTACATTTAAATGAGTATTTTGTTGCGAGTTGAAGAGAACGTTGAAGAGATCTCGTAAAATTTGAGAATCGGCAAAATCTCTGATAAATGTGGAAATCGAATTATTTAATTTCGTATTCCTCATCGATGAATCACAATTTATTTTTAGATGACATATAACGGGGAAATTTTCAACCAGTTTTTAATGCATTCTCCGAACATCATACGTTGATTTACCAATACAGCCAAATTACCGTAGGAACTGAATTAGATTTATTAAAAATACCCGTATAGATTCAAATTGTCTCCATTTTTTTAATTTTTATTTTTATTGATTTATTCTAAGAGATTATGCTGTTTTAAAAACAAGATAGAGAAAACCCGATTCAAAAGTTAGCTTTTTTTAGCTTGATTTGTCCTGAGCTCCAGATCTTGCTTTATTTAGAATTCGCGTTCTTTTGTTTACGATACTTTTAACAAATCTTGAAATATCTGAATTTGTCAATAATTTTTATATTTATTAGATTTTTATTTTTACCTAATGAAAACTCTATTTTAAACGCTTGAAAAAATCTTGCCTCGGTTTTATTTTTAGGTTCAATCAATATAAACCACTTAATTTCGAGGTTGATATTCTCCTGTAACTAGTATTGTTATAGATCTTATGTGTAGAAAAGTACTTGTAGCCTTTTCTTGGTTTATTCAGAATAACGTAGTATTCATGTGTCTAGTTAAATCAGAAATTCCATTTCTATCTAAATACAGATATTAAGATTTTCGTCCATTCTAGTCATCATGAGCAACGTTATCATACATTTTGGTATTCTGAGAGATTTATTTGTCGCGTTACATGATTTTTATACTTTATATTACGTGTAATTTTTAACCATTACTTCGAAGGTGAATATAAATATAACGAAGCGATAAACGCTTCAGTGGAGAATTCGTTCCTAAAGCTACTGCGATGGCTTATATTATGTAATTATTATTGAGAGCAAATGTGCAAATAAATTTATATTGAATTACGTCTTCATGTCATTTACAAGCCCAGTTTATTTATTCTTTTTTTGTTAATGGAAAAATTGCTATTTTTTTAAACATCTCGAAAATTTGTTGTTGAAAAACTAAATTGGTTGATTATTAGAACCACCAGATTAATAGAAATGTTGAATAGAGAGTACAACCCCTTTTTTTTCTTTCTTTTTAATTCAATTTTTTCCGCATTAATGTCGAAGAGAGTACTCGAAATTATATTTGCCAACTGTAGTTCAAGTCTTGTTCATATTTCAAACGAATTTTTATTTAACGCATTTAGTTTCTTCCAGCTCTGAAGCTATAAGTGCATGAAAATTATTACATTGTATCTGTCCTCCATTATATGAATGTCACGACCTATTTGATATTGATACAACGCCAGTTACCTAAAGGCTCATTAGATTGTTCATGGGTTGCTTCAACGGCCAAGTATTCCCTTGACGAGCCGTTATTGTCTAGACTTAGGACAACAATTTGAAAGGCTGAGAGGTGAATTGTATCCGCAGACAATAACAACCGAATTGTGCAACAGCGGTGGGCAATTTTGATTCAATTATTCGACCATATCCGTCAAATCATGCAAACAAAGCCGTCAATGATGCTTCTAAAGACGAAGGGTTGTCAGTTTTGAAAGAGCCGTCGCATTTATAGCAACATCCAAAAACTCGATATTTTTCACCAGCGCCAAAAACTGTTCATTCTCAACTTGGACGATATGTAACGAGACTAATACAGCAAAAATAAGTGGAAAATAAAGTTCTAGACCTGTTGGAACACTCGTCAAACACTCTCTTCAGCTGCACCGTTAGGCGAAAAATTTAGCTTTTAATTTAGAAATTAGGAAAAATAAAAACAATTGAAATTACAAGTTACTGCGGAGTTTTTTCTTATAGTTACCAATCAGTTTTTCGGTGATAACCTTAGCAAATGTTCGGAATAATTTTATCACCAAGTGGATAGTCCAGAACCATTATTGAAGCGAAGGAATAATAAACAACTGTACAATCATTAGCAGCGTTTTTATTGGATATTCACATGACTTTAAACGCGAAACATCGTGAGGGAGTTGGACATTTTTTTCTTAGGAGATTATAATGGTTTATTATTCAACAATAAACCAAAAGGGAATTTATAGTGGAGCAACCAAAAAATTATATAGGGCAATATTGATCAGAATTAGCAGTAGAATTCGTCTAGGTGATGAATATAGCGAATATAACGGTCACAGTTTCAAACAGTATAACATTTCTATCAACTGTCACTCTATCGAAAATTTCATCTTCAATATGCGAATTTTTAAATGGCCCAAACTTCAAGATGAATTCGAATCGATGACTCGATTGCAGCGAGCTCGGGAAGTGGAAAACTTAACAGAGTAAAAACTTCCGTGACTAGAAACTAGTTTTCTTGAAATCGTCCACTAGATAACATTGTTCAATTATTCGGCGAATGTCGGAACTTTAATGGATGCAAGGGACGACGGAAAGTTGAATCTATTTTGCACTAGTTCAGTTTACGGGTGAGCGATCAAATTTAGTCGGCTATGGGTAGAATGATAATTTGCGCATTTACGAGCTGAGAGAACGTACCGATCAGTGGACGAATTGGCTGGCAAAAATTTATACCTCAGTTATTCCATTTTTCAGAGCTCAACACATTCACTGCGGATCGCTAATAGGAAAAATTCAGGCAAACCTGGATTGAATACTGGTTAACTTTAAACAAATTATCTACTGATATTTACATCGTGAAAATTAAAACTGATACACAGCATTGACCCTCCAGCCCCTGAAACATTAATATCAATTTAATTCTCTTATTCATCGACGGTTCGTTCGCATTGTGTTTTCTAAGGATGAGGAAGAATATCGAAGTAAGCAGAGACAACAAGAGGATGAAATATTCGTCAGCATGTATATGTGCATATGGCACCACTTCGTATGTAATACGAGTAGAAAGCATAAAAGCTATCGGATAAAGCATGTGGCTGTTGCTGTAAGGCGCTCTCATCTCAGCGGCACCTGCTGCTCGGAAGATGTTCGTCGGATAAATGGAAAATGATGTATTAATACGACGACCAACTCTGCTCGCGATAGAGTGGAAAATCGAATTGATTATTGACTGGCATGAAAATTAACAAATAATCAAGGATAGATTTCCTTCGATAGGCACCACGTGATTGAAAATCCCTGCTACAACTTCTCAAAAAGAAATATCGAAAAAGAAATCTTTGAAAAAAGTGAGTATTGATATTGTACAAATTTGGTGAGAGAGAAATCTATAATGTGTATATGTTTCATGCGTCCATCTCCCATTCGATTAGATGA
This sequence comes from Tupiocoris notatus, assembly GCA_037159825.1. Classification (NCBI taxonomy): domain Eukaryota; kingdom Metazoa; phylum Arthropoda; class Insecta; order Hemiptera; family Miridae; genus Tupiocoris; species Tupiocoris notatus. Next base: position 335,088 of record JASJUZ010000483.1, read on the forward strand.
AAAATATTTTTAAAGCGCCTGAGTCGTATTTATTTTATGGTCGTGTGAAAAATATACTCCCCAAAACTGTCAATAAATTGAATGATATGGGTCGGGAAAATTTTTTTTTACCTCACTAGCACGTTATATTTTCTAAAATAATATGCAGTAACATCTTATAAGTATTATGATTCGCGAACAAAAATTTCCGACTTGTTTCTTTCATCATCAATAACATCGAAAGTTCATTGTTAATAATTTTTCAAGCACTCGAAAAATTGCAGATGTTCTACAAATTAATATTATTTCATGTTCAAAAAGGTGAGTCACGTTGAATTCAAATCACTGTCATCCTAATGAGGTAACTTGACAAATTATTGGTGTTCAGTTACTGAGGATGATCTATCAGCGAAGCTGAAGAGGGGATGATAGGGGTAATATAAGGACCGGCGGCGTATTATTTAAGTACAGTAGAGCCCTTCAAGACCACCCTAACCCTACAAGTGGGAGTGGGTGAAAAGGGAGGACCAAACAGTCCCTTCTTGTCCCGTTCCCAGTCACCTGTCGCTCTCCATTCTGTTAGGTACAATGGTAAGTACATCATCATATTTTTTATACAATTACGATAATGAATGAAAATCGTTTAAGCTGAAATATTGCCAACTTGAAACTCGAATCAGCCTATGAAAAAATTAATAATGGAACAAAACGAAGAATTGAGCGAATAGGGAGGATTCAGATTTTATATCACACATAGCACAAGCGGGCTTATGTGCTCTCTCATTTTGTAGTAATGATTTAATTTCACTATTATTTATATGGAAAATCCGATGATGTTCGCGAATGTTGATCGTTGGGTAACTAATCATCGAAATAATTAATCAAGTTAATGGCTAGTTATCCTATAACAATTATATCCATCTAGTGATGTTTACTGATGAAGACTCAAAATACTATACTACAACAAAACCGAATCTCTTATGATTTTTGGTTTATTATCAATAATAAACCGTTGCAACCGCAAAAAAACCAACAAACAGTTTATAACCCCTCAAAATTTGATGTTTTACGTTTCAAAACATGTAGAATCTGTATATCGAATAAAAAAATATTCTGTTCGTCCGCGCACGCCGTAAGCACTTTTCTGAGAAAAAAATTTGTAAGCTTAATTTTCGAAATCATCACCAAAATATCTGAAATATCTGAATGTACACCTCAATTTTAATGGTATTTTTGGAAAGGTTTTAAGGGGGAAAAATTCACATTTTTGAAGGTTTTTTTGGATATACGATTTGTAACGATATACGATTTGTGACGAGTATCTATTTATAAAGATTTTTTAGTGGTGGTTCGAATGAGATCACAAGTCGATAGCATTGACGGTTTACAAGTTATCGCCCCTTTTGTGTAGACTTTTCGAAATTTTAAGAATAAGCCATGTTGGTATCTCGAAATTATGGAGCTTTATACAATCGTTCAATGCTCGTTGGAATGCTCTTAAGTTGTATCGTTATGCGAATAACTTAAACTTTAAATTAGATAATGAAAAAATAATCAAAAAGCCAATAGTTGTCAAGGAGGTTTCCCGTGTAGTTAAGGGGAACCTTCACATGATTGGAATGGTACCATCAGCTTTAATTATAATTGGAGCAAAGGAATATCAAGCCAATATAGTCATTTGCTGAGTTTTTTATTATTATTTCTTAATTTTTTATTTACCTATTTATTTTATTCATTTATTCAATTAATTTTTTTTTTTTTAAGAAATTGTAGATTATTATTCAAAATGTTCACACCTATAATGTTCTAGAGCAGCTCTTGTATTTTTCCTTTTTGAATATAAGAAGAAGATATGTTAAATGTTTGTAGCAGAACACTACTCAAAATAAAAAAAAAATAAAAAAACCACATAAATCAAATTCGAAAAATAGGGAAAAATAAAACCAACACAGAACAGTAATCAGCTTCCGTAAAAACTGTTCTTTTATTTCCTTTTTCGACAAAAACCAAGAAAAAATTTATCGCTTTGTCAAGTCAAATTTTTTTATTTATTTTTACGCAATTCTCAATATCTAACGTACCTAACAGTTAATCGATTTTACATTATACAAATAACTTACACTGAACGAATACTAACGTTTTCCAAATCACGAAACAAATGAGCCTAGCATTTTTTATTTTTATTTTTTTGAAATAGAAACCGCTCGAGGGATATTATTTTCTGAATGGTTTCCTGTTCCCAAAGCTTTCCCTCGAGAAGAGGAACATTTTAAGAAACGATATTCTTCAGAGAAAAAAAACTCTTGTATTACACGTTAAATCTTTCGAACTTACCTCGTCGTTTATAATGTTCTAAGCTGTTTTTTATTGGGGAAACTTCACCGCCTAACCTGAACTAGGAAACCTCGAGGCTAACCACGTTTTTCCTATTACGTCATGAAAAACACTTTGTGATCTCTTCATCGAGAAATGAACCTTGAAAATTACTTTGCACAGTATTACCCTGATTTTTAAGAAAAACAGTCTCCAGAAGAAGTAGAAGTTGAAAAATGGGTATTTTACATTGAAGGCAAAATAAAATAAAAAATACTACTCGCTCGCGAAGTTGACTTTTTTACAAAATCGATTTTCTAATACGTTTTATAGCGTTTTTCATCTAGATGAAACTGCTTTGTGTTATTCCTGGGATGTAAACTGGAAAACCTTTGTGTGAAAGGAGTGAATTTTATTTTCGAAGATTACTCCACGTCCGGACGAAATTGATCAACTTTTCAATGGATCGCAACAGTTCTCAAACCTGCTTGTCAAATATCAATATTTGATAGGTAGAATAAGTGACTGGCCAATAAAAACTGCAAACCGTTAAATGCGAAAGACATTTTTAAATACGAAATTAGATTTGATAGCTAGAGTAAAATAGTTCGCCAAACACAAGGAAAAATAAATTAAATAAAATTACAAATATAAAATCTGTGGTTTTTCGGTTATAGCTGCAAAGGAAAACGAGTAAATTGTGTTTTAATTGGTTACTGAACAAGGCCGTCTCTTTCAGAAGACTCATCGATAAATGTTTCTTCACCTTCGCAGAATTACCTTTTTCTATACGCTGAAGAGAGAAAAACCGTATAAGTGCACGCTCATTCATCTCTTGCGGTTAAAAAATTCGCTAATTTGTTGGAAAAAATTAATCATCAACACTGAAGAAGTACGAGGCAATAAAACCTCAAGTCAATTTTCTTCGCAATAGGAAACATTGAAAATTAATCTGACGTCTCAAAACGTCACCGTTTTTTTTTTTCTTATTTTTTTTTTTTATATATTTTTTTTTTATAGAAAAGTCTTTCTCTTCAGCTCCTCCTCGAATTCCCCCCTTCTGTTTTACAATGTCGATAACCTCTCAACTAAAAGCATCAACTTCACATAGCCATTTTTCTTCGGTCCTTTACCTCACCCATAACTGACAGGTTATCTCAAAGTTGGTTCCATCTCCAACATCACGTATGAGACAACTATGTGCACGATGTTCAAGAATAAAAACCGGAGTACTTCTTGTTGAAAGCAAAATGCGCTCAAGGCCAACGTCGTTCATCACTAGCGAATGAAGGCGCTATAAAGTTGACTTGATGAGCAGGGATGAAAAAATCCTTTTCATACTCAAGCTATTGAACCGCTATATCACAGTCAACGGATGTACTTGTGCGCAGTGCAAGTTACTAACCGCATATGAGAACATCACTTTCATTATTCGCTTCGAAAACAACCATAAAGGGAACTCAGCATCCAACATTGGGTTTATTGTCTTGAGTAAATAACAGAAAAAGCGAGCCATGGCTAGGCGTTAACTTGCTATCAAATAAAATCGAATTTTACATTTTTTACCGTAATTTCCCAGGATCAACAAACTATGCCAGGTTAAGCGAGTGATCGGATAAAAAGCTGCGACAACTCGAGAACAAATAAAGCTATCGACCACGCGATGGTCGCGTTCGATTCAGTGAATCTATCGAAATTGATACCAGATAGATAGATAGATAGTGTTTATTTGTCCTCTTTATATTACAATTTTATTACTTGCTACAGATAAATTAAAATATTGATGCTTCTTGGTTACATTTTTATTTGAGGACTGCACTAGAAAGCATCGCAGATGCTGTGCTCTAGCGCAAAGTTGGTTTTTTTTTTTTTTTTTTTTTTTTTAATACAACAAAAACAACAAAATTTCATTTTTTTTAGATACACCTTTATCTGAAAAATGTTGGAAAATACGAATTTTGTCCCCCTCAAAACCTCCCAAAAATACCCTTCAAATTAAGGAAGAGATTTGCTAAGCGAATTGGGTCATTTTCAGGCCAAGATTGATTTTTACTGACAATTTCAAGAATTTAGCTAAATTATAGTTTCGTCAGAAAAGTGTTGACGGCGGACGGACGGAATTTTTTATTTAATATTCGGATTCTACATGCTTTGAAACGTAAAACATCAAATTTTGAGGGGAGGTTAGAAAAAATCCCAGTCACTTTTGGTTTAGAACTCAATAATAAACCATTGTAATCGCCCATGAATAATTTTTTGTGACTAGCTAATAAGTTAGGTAAATTACAGGTTGGTAAGTAGCCGAGCCAATTTTAGTATGTTACTTGATTTAGGTAAGTAAATAGGTAAGTGAACAGATAGTAGGAAGAAAATACAGTCAACTTCGTACTCTGTTCCTTTCTTTAAATCGCCACTTTATCCTTAGCATTGCAACTTTCACAAGGATATCATGCAGCTTTTAACATCTCCTCCGGAGTAGGTTGATAAATGCCACTCTTGATCCCTACTTTATACACCTGGGATGCTTGCCTATTAATTGGCCGTTTTCGAGGTAACTGCGTTTCAGAAACGCAGCGTCGCAAACGCTTCTAATTGGAGCGCTTAAGTCGATTGTTCGCTTCTTGTAAGTGACTAGAGAAAGTCCACCTGTGCAGAAATTGGAATGATGGTAGATTCAGAGGGTAGGGAAATTTCCCAACGTTGGTTGAAATCTCGACGAAAAAACGCTGCAAATGATTGTACAGTGGTTTATTATTCCTTCGCTTCAATATTGATTTAGAAAGACTATCCATTCGTGATAGTAACTATTCCGAACATTTGTGACGTTCCCACCGAAAAACAGATTGGTAACTATCGGGGAAAATTCCGTAGCAACTATTGTAATTTTCTTTTCCTTCTCGTCGCATTTCTTGATGTCCGGGGGTTGTGAGGTGGAGAAAAACCAGGCGACTCATTCTCCAATTCTTTATTAGCTGGCCGAGCACTTTCGCCCATTCGGGCATCCTCAGGGCGACGTGGAGCCATAGGGCAATCACAAGAGGCATTGAGAGAGAGAGAGAGAGAGAGATATGTATATTTTTATCAAACAACAAACATTATAATGATTGTACATGAACTCCGGCATTGGTTGCGGAAAATTTTACACTAGTTCGAAATGGGTAACAATGAAAGGAAAAATTGAGGATCATCAAAGCTTCAAAAAATATCCTAAATACCGAACAACTGATCTATGAAAAAACAGAAATTATAACGAAGAAACTAAATGTAGAAAAATTACAATTACATATGATAGGTTTTTTCTGCCTCTAGCCACCAAATAATTGATAAAAACCGACAATTAAAAATTTCTAAAAGCCTTAAAAATATTCAAGAGGATCCACGTTGTCCAATAAATTAAATTCGACCGAAACGCTGGGTCACCGGAGGGAAATAAATCGTTACGTGCGCCTTCATACGAAATACAGCAGTACCCGCAATACATAACTGCAGTTGCTGGCGTTGCCTATACCGATGATTAAGGAGTCGAGCGGACGCCGGATAGGATTTTCCGATTGTACGGTATCGCTATCGATACTTCCTCAGGCTCAAATATAAATCGAGCATTTACTCGGTATTTTCAAGAAATATTGAGGAATTATTCTTCTCAAGAGTTTCGATATTATTATGGTGAAGTTTGAACAGAGTGGAAAAATTGCTATTGTGATAGGTTTTTCTACCTCTAGCCACCAAATGATTAATAAAAAACGAGAATTACACATTTCTAAAAGTCTTAAAGTTATTCAAGAGGATCCACGTTGTCCCAAAAATTCGACCGAAACGCTCGGTCAGCGGAGGGAAATAAATCGTTACGTGCGCCTTCAAACGAAATACAGCAGTACCCGCAATACACAACTGCAGCTGCTGGCGTTGCCTATACCAATGATTAAGGAGTCGAGCGGACGCCGGATAGGATTTTCCGATTGTACGGTATCGCGATCGATACTTCCTCAGCCTCAAATATAAATAGAGCATTTTTACTCGGTATTTTCAAGGAATATTGCGGAATTATTCTTCTCAAGAGTTTCGATATTATTATGTTGAAGTTTGAACAGAGTAGGTAAATTGCTATTATGATAGGTTTTTGGTTTATTATTCAATAATAAACCATTGTAATCGCCCAAGAAAAAAAATTTTCTAACCCCCCCTCAAAATTTGATGTTTTACGTTTCATGGCATGTAGAATCCGAATATCCAATAAAAAGCGCTGCAATATTGATTTAAGAAGACTATCGCCAGACTATCCATTTTTGTCATTTTAAATATCCCGAACATTTGTGTACGTTCCCACCGAAAAACAGATGGTAACTATAGAGGAAAACTCCGTAGCAACTATTGTAATTTTAATCATTTTTATTTTTCTTAAGTTCCTAATTAAAAGCTAAACTTATTGCCTAACGATACAGCTGGAGAGAGTGTTTGACAACCATTCCAATGAGTATAGAACGATTTTTATAGCTCCAAGAACTCTCGAGTTATACCCTCATGTCGAATTTCTAAAAATCTCCCAAATTCGGCACAAAAGCTGCGATAACTCGAGAACCAATAAAGCTATCGGCCCGGCGATGGTCTCATTCGATTCAGCGTCCAAAAATCGAGATAATTTGATACCACGTAGGTAACACTTTTTTTTTTTAATCTTGGAAAATATTAATTTTTCCCCCTCAAAACCCCCCAAAAATAGCCTTAAAATTGAGCTAGCAAGTTGGCTCAAGAATTGGGCCGTCGTAGGACCAAGATTGGTTTCTGGTGAAAATTCCGAATTTTTAGCTCTTACAGTTTGGCCGGAAAACTGCGAACGGCGTACGGCGGACGGACAGAATTTTTTTTATTGGATATTCGGATTCTACATGCCTTGAAACGTAAATCATCAAATTTTGAGGGGGGTTAGAAAATTTTTTTTCTTGGGCGATTACAATGGTTTATTATTGAATAATAAACCAAAATTTATCCACGATCATAATAAAAGCGTTAATTTCAATCGGAAAACGGCGAATTTTCGTCGTTAATAAACATTAACGGGGGAACTGTAAATAATATATATTTTCAAGATATTTATCCAAACGCTTTATTTATGCACTTAACTATGATGTCCTGATGGTATCAGTTTGGTAATAAACAGTTTCGCAGAGCGATCGAGTCGATTGCTTTGATGCGATAAATTGAAACGTCGAATAATTTTTCGCGACAATTCGAAACGGTCCTTAATTCCACAAACCGGACGTTCGAGTTTTCCCATTAATTCCGTTCGTTTGAAAGGCAGGAAACCGTTTTATTGGTCTCACAGATATTCGATTACAAGCTCAAATAATCTATACACATGCTCGAAACTCAATTTCATCGGTTCCAATAAACGAGGAATTTATCCGAAAAATTCCTATATCAAGCGTCCCAGGGAATAGTAGAGAAATTAGTAACTCAATCGCTATGAAGAGATCAGAATAAAAAAGTGGAGTTTATTAGTTTACCACACTTAAAACGAATGCTTCTTTTTTCACATTCCAAATGGTTCTGGCTGCATTAATTTTTCCCCCTCTATTCGTCTTGGAAATTTTCCTCTCATTGTTTATCCAAGAATATAACAAAATTCGACGACAAGAAAATCTGCAGTACTGCTGCAACAAAATAAAAGTTTGGTTTATTATTCAATAATAAACCATTGTAATCGCCCAAGAAAAAAGTTTCTAAACCCTCAAAATTTGATGTTTTACCTTTCAAGGCATGTCGAATCCGAATATCCAATAAAAAAAATTCTGTCCGTCCGCCGTACGCGTTCAACACTTTTCCGACCAAACAATAATAAAATTTAAAAAAAATCCTTGAAAATAATACTTGAAATTTTCACCAAAAATCAATCTCGGTCTCGGAGAATAGATTAGACTTTAGAAATGGTCTATTGTAGAAATTTCTATTCCAAAAGGAAGCTAAAAATTTATAATAGTCCGATCTATGAATGATTATTTTTTTCAGAGGTGGATTTTCATTCTTTTGACTGTCATCCTCTGTGGTGTGGCTGCTAGGCAGGATATGTCCTCGATTTGCATTACGTGAGTACCGATGAATTAAACTGTACATTTTCAGTTACAAGGTATTTCATACCAGACCGTTCTGATCAATGGTTTAATTAAATTGTACACTTATCCATAAATGATGACACCGAAGTTTGCACAGTTAATCACTGGCACCCCACTGAGCAAAGCAATATCGTTTGAAAAGCTTATGCAACATAATGGTGCTATGATAAATCACCTACGCGTAAAATGTTATTACCTTGATAACGAATAATAACTATAATCAAATAAGCTTGACGTTTTTCTCCAATTAAAACCCTTTTGACAGAAAACTTTTTTTTGCGAATCTCCGTCACTGCAAATGGCATGAAAAATATATCTAGATATCTGGGAATTGGAAAATTTTTTACATGCAGGGTACATTAATTTATCCTGCGTAATGTAGAAGGAGAAAAAAAAACCGTACGCACTAGACCACACTTTTCTCCCCGTGTTCAACGTACAACTAATTTCCGACCAAAAGTATCCTAAAACTTTTCCTTTATTCCGATAAAAATGTCCGATTTTGAATTTTTTTCCACGCCGCTGAAAAGAGAGTTAAAGTTCCTGACTCTAATTTTTAATAAATTGCGCGTGGAAATGAGACGTGAAAATTGAGTCTGAAACTTGAATTTTATCAAAAATCTTTCTGGAAATGAAAAAATGAAAAAGAAATGAAGAAAAATCTTGGAAATAAAAAAAAAACTTGAATTTTATCAAAAATCTTTCTTGAAATGAAAAAGAAATGAAGAAAAATCTTGGAAATAAGAAAAAACTTGAATTTTATCGAAAATCTTAAAACCGTCTATTTTTTCGAACGCTCCTATTAATTATTGTACCAGAAATGTGAAAGTAAGCTTGAACACGTGGAAATGTCAGCTTTCTAACGTATTTATCAAATTGATTTTCGCTCTAGATTTTCAGCGCGAAAACGAGATTCGATTTTAAAAAAACGTACCTTTTTCGGCTGAAATATGATTTTGTTGTTATTGATAGTCCCTCAATTCTCGGAGTTCTTTATAACATCGAAAGAGTTTGACAACGTTTTGAAATTAGAAATAAATTTTATTATAAATAGATTTTTTTCCTTCTCAGAAACTGCGGGCAATGCAAGAGGATGCTCGGACATTTCTTCAAAGGACCAGCTTGCGCGATCACGTGTCTGAAAACGAACGGACTCGTCTCTCCAGATTGCAACGACCCATTGACCGTGAAGGTCTACCTGAGGCGGCTATTTTGACTTCAAACGCAGCCACTTGAGAAAAATATATTTTTTTGAATTACCGTTATAACGTTTATTTTGTCGAATTATGATGACGACAAAAGTCGCAATGAATAGAACAGATTGACAGCAGCAGCGACGGTTTTATACAAGTATCCAAAACAAAGCCTGTAAACGAGGAAAAATGCCAAAAACAGATAACAGTGCAGTTGAATATGGAAAATAAATTCATTTATGCGGTTGATTTTATTCGCTTTTTCACTCGGTTTCACAAATGAAGCGACAAGGATTTTTACTGCACGATTCGATAAGAAATATGGTAGACGGTATAAAAAACAATTGCACGGCCACGTCATCATTAAATTCAGATCGTTAGAGCGAGTAAAAAAGTTCAAAAATGAGTTGAAGCCAAAATGTTGACATAAATCGCCACATCTCTCTGAAAAATTAATTAAACTCACTGATATTTCAGGTAAATGTTCTTTTAGTGAGTTTTTGAGATATAACGGTTCCAAGTTTTTTCTGTTTCGATTTTTACAAGCTGTAAGAGTATATATTTTTCTACGTTTGAGGTCTTAAAATTTTTTTTATAGCGAGCAGGTTACACTAGATTTTTTGTATATTGGGTCACTCACAGTACCTCCACATTATGTGCTATTTTCGCGATTTCACCGGAGCGATTTTGTATTTTTATTTTTATAGTCCGGAAAATTCAATGTATTTGAACGTTCAAGGTCTTAAAATTTTCGGGGCGGCAATCGAATGATGTTTATTTTTATCAAGTGGGTCACATACAGTACTTCCACGTTATTCGCATATTGACAATATTTGGATTCATACTGACCGCAAAATGAATATATATTTGAACGCTGGGGACTTGAAATTTTTCTATATGACAGTTGAATATCGCTTGATTTTTATTATTGGGGTCACACGCAGTACTTTCTCGTAACACGAAATTTCAGTTATTTTATTCAAGAGCTGCTGTATTTTTCGAGTCTCTTTGCTTTAAATATGATACCATTTCCCAAAACCACGTTCAGAATACTTTTTATGGCTTTGATCACACACAGTACTTCCGCTTTATACCGTTTTTTCGCTGTTGAGATAAGGTTCATCTAAAAGCACATAGGTGATCTTGGTAATTTTTTACCGACTCCAAAATGAAAAGGTGACTATGTTTGACTTGCGGGTTTAAAAAAAATATATATTACACCCAGACTCAACTTTTTGCAAGCTCTGCGCCCAAGCTGTTGTCCGATGAAAATGTATAAATGTTCAAAACTGAATGACAATTTTCGTCTTTCAAAATAATGGTAAAAAATAGTGCAAAAAAAACTAGTTTCTGTATAAATCAGCCTGGAGACCTCAGATTGGTACCGGAGACTTTGAAAATGGTGACATTGCTAAAAATGTAAGTGAAAAAAATATTAGCCGAACTCGTTCAAATCAGGTGCAACACAATCGGGCGAGTCTCGGGAAAAGACGGCAAGAAGGCCAACATTCGCACAATGTAGATTCAAACGGAATAGAGGTCAAATGTGATTCTTTCCGGTTCAACGGTCTGCCACGTAACAGCTGCTGCGTCCAGGGGGAACTGAAAACCGGTCGTCTTCCCATGTCATACTTCACCTCGAAGCGCCAGTAGATCTCCGGCAATCGACCGAACCGCAACAGCTGACGTTTTGCAAGCGGCCGCGTCTCAATTTGTCAGTTTAGCATAAATTCGCTCATCTGCCGCAGCAGTATGCGGTTAGCTATAGCCACGTGGGCCTTATTAATCGTGGTTGGTGAGTACTTGGATTGAATTAGTTTGCGAATCGTTTCTTTTTGAATGGACAAGCGTATATTTGTTTTGCTTCACGATTTTCCCCTGATTTACGACCGTTTAGAAATACAGAAAATATTCTTCGCCGTTGAGATTCAGGGGAGAAAAACATGGCGACTTGTTCTCCTGTTTTTCATTAGCCAGCCAAGCACTTTCGCCCCTTCGGGCATCATCAGGGCTTCACAGCACCATTACAAGGTATCCACGGCCCTTAACGTAAAGACCTCAAATGGCCACGGATACCTTGTAATGGTGCTACGAAGCCCTGATGATGCCCGAAGAGGCAAAAGTGCTGGCG